>VZTA01020993.1:184779-228510 GCA_013398855.1 Mohoua ochrocephala
CCCCAATAAGAGATCTTATTTGCAGGGCTAAACTACAAATCCACACAGTTTGTCACCCCAGCTAGACTAGCCCCACAGCACAGCACACAGCACACGGCAAACCTGCAAAGAAAGAGGCGCTCCGGATGAGGCGGAGCGGACCTTGCTCTGAGAATGCCCGCCTGGGGCTGCAAAGCTGGGAAAGACCTACACGGCAAAACGTAAAATACACATCAGAGAATGAGGTTAGTAAAGCAGAACAGTCCATAGGGAGGGGGCCAGGGCAGGAAGAAGGTTTGAGCCAACATAAATGCAGAGTAACACAGGCAGGAGAACAGCTCTGAGGCTTTACCAGAACGCTGATGTGAGGATGAGTCTCACAGTTGGACTAGACAGTATTTATAGATTAAAATAATAAACCCAGCTTTCCACTGTCTCCCATACGAGGATGGGGTTTCTCAAAAGGGCTTTTTTTAAAATTTATTTTAAGGTTGAAAAATGATTAATTTATGCAGGCTCAAAGCCTAACTTGACCACAAACAGGAGATTCATCACAGAGTATAATGTTTGTTTTAACATTCGCACTGGTGGGGTGGCTGGGAACACTGGTTCTGAAGAGAAGGAGGAGGAAGGGGGAGAAAGCAGACAGGAATTCATCTTAGTAGAACCAACAGAAAATCATAGGCTGAAGTAGTTCTGAGAATAGTCAGTATGTAAGTTGAGTGAAATGATCATATAGAAAATGAATGTTAGCAGTCTCAGTAGTTCATTTTAAAAGTAATACTGGATTATAGATATACAAGGGAAACAGTGTATTTACTGTACACGGAGCCAGAAAAAACACATAAGTATTTTTAAAGAGTTAATTGCCAGTCCCTCTCCTAAATTTGAAGCCAATGCTCACTCAAAGTTTTCTGATTATACAAAACACGAAGGCTGCACCTCAAAACTTCCTTCCATTCTCTTAGGCCTCCATTCATCAAAGGGAACACATGACCAGGGTTGCTTTGGGTTTTTTTTAACCAGCACATCTGAAAAAAGCACCTTGTAAATAGTTCCCAATGAAAACACATAGACCCTCCTCCTGTCACAGACGAGTCAGGAGCAATGTCTGCTGCTGAGCACAGTTGTTAGAAATGCTGCAGTTACAGATTAACTCCTCTCCCTACTTTACCCAGGGTTCTCTCTGTGTTCAAATGGGAACTGTAAACAAACACTGTTGAAAACTTGTGCAGCTCAATCACAAAGATAACTTCAGCATCCTCTTCTTGCAGGCAGCCTTGTGCCTCTTGCCACACACCCTTGCTCCGAGGTGCCCACACCTCCTTGTCAGTTCTGGGGGCAGTCACCGGAGTCACCTCAGAGCTGGACACAGGTGAACAGGTGGCACTGGCTACACCCGAATCACTCCATGTCTAAGAGCTGCATTATCTGAACTGGAACTTGCAGTTTAGATCACTGTAATGATACAGCAAACTTCTGCCAGGCACAAACCACAGCAAACCCTAACAGTAGATAAAGTGATCTCCTCTCTCTTAGATCAGGCACTGCAAAAAATCACAATTGAAGTCTGAAAGGACTACTAAATATTAAGAAAAATGCCATCTTTTTAACTTTCCTGACTTAGTGAATTCAGGAAGCCTTTAATAGATAATAGGTTCTTACAACCTTAATTGGCTTCCCTTATAAATGGACTACTGCAAATTATTTTAATGAGGTATACAGCTCATGAGCCTGAGAAGCATTTAAGCCCATACTTGGGCACAGTCTTACCAAAGTCAATGTGAAGGAAAGCAGTAAACACCCGCAAGATCTAGGACCCCATCAAAGTCAGAAACCCATTTAAGAGTAGCACAGTCATCAAATATACTCCTTACTTCCAACCCTATAAAAGCATATTTTACATACAGCAATATCCTGGAAAGCAATTGTGAAAAGAAGCCCCTTATTACAACAGACATTTTCTTGGAAAGTCAGCAATCAAAATGAAGGGAAAGGGAGGACGTGCTGTAGAGCCATGGATCAGGCTGCTACACTGGACAACCAAGCACTGAAATCCAGTATCTTTACTATCAGCTCAACTGTTCCCGAGAGGAAAAGCCAAGACCTTTGTTATCTAACGTTCATGGAGCCTCCACCCACAGCTCTTCCAGGGAAGCTGAGAACCGAGGATGCCAGATGGCTTCTCAAGACTGCTTAGCTCCCGTGGTCAGCCAAAGGAGAGAACAAAAAGATATTCTGTCTAATCTGATCCAAAGCTCCAGCGCAGCTGTGCAAGGTTAACTGAGACTCATACAGGACATGTGGCAGGACTCATACATGACACATGCTCAGGTGGGCAGAGTACACGGCAGAATGAGAATTATTAACGAAAATAAAACCGGGGAACTGAGCCAGGCAGAATCAATCCTGCCTGATCCGAGATATGCTGTTCAGAGGTTTCTACAGAATGTTATTTTCCAACATTTTCTGTATTTGAACTTAAGTATATCTAAATATTTCTATTCTGTATTTTATATACACATATGCAGCAGTGTATACTGAATGACTGCTAATTCCCTAAACAGTCCAATTTATTCTCCTCCAAGCTCCGTCAGCATTAATTTTCTGTTACATCTTTAGCTTTTTAAAAATTTGATTCTATTTTAAAGATTTGCATATTCTAGAATCTATGATTACTCAAAGATAACAGCAAATAAAATCTGTTTGCAATTACCTATATTCCCAAGAAGTCCATTCATAATTGTACTGTGGTCAGGCTTTAATGTATTGCTGTCTTGATTAATGAACTCAAGACTGTCCTGCAACCTATAACAAACATAAAACATAGAACAAAAACAGTGATTTGCATTTCAGTAGAATAGAGTGCTAGTTTATTATAGCCAAAATGGAACAGACGAGGTAAGAACACAGGCTTCCACTAGAAAAAGCTTCCATAGCCTAAGCCACGTCCTCACGTGGGTCACTTAATAACAGAAAACTAAACATGGAACCCTCTGAAGCCAGAGATTTTTGTAATGCCTTTTTCTTCATCTTGGACTGAATTCCCCAGGTTGCAGGGAGGTACTTGCGCACCTCACAATATCAAGCTTCACCATATCAGCATGGAAGGAATGGTTCGTTCATTCCCTTAGAGCCAACTGAGGTGAAGACAACCGTGAAGGAAAGGTGAGGACACTACTGACAGGATGTAGCAAGGAGTTATTTTTTTAAAGAAAGAATCTGGAGGGTCCAGAAAAAGTCCTGTGTGTTCTTACATTCATTTACTTCTGTGCAATAGCTACAGAGTGTAGTGGACTCACGTGTTCAGACTGCCGTAGATGCTGCTTCCCGTGCGAGCTGTGAACACCTTGCTGAGCATGAGCTGGGGAGGGGAGCTGGGGGACAGGAGGGAAGATGTCAGTCAGAAACAGTGCCAACACAGGCTTTACCTTCGATTTCACAGCCCTCCAGATTTTATTGACCTTAACACAACATAACAGCCTTTTATTTCAAAAATTACATCAGACTGACTTTAAAGCAAACACAGAAATCCCTTTCACTCTGCACTTGTGCTATTCAATTCATTATTTATCAGCACTAAGAAGTGAGTCTTCTGAAAACACCAGCAGCAAAAGGTTAATCTTACCGGATCTGATGAATTTTCAATGTGGAGCCCTTGTAGCTCATGGCCACAGAGCCAAACATCATCTCTCCAAGCATGTTGGCATCTGAGGAGCACCGAGAACCCTGCAAAAAACAAACCCACCAGCATTTGGTTTTAAGCATTTTAGAGGCACACTTCTATGAAGGCAACATACAAGGGAGAAAATATTCCTTATTTAAAAGATAAATATGCAAAATATCTTGCTAGAACACTGTTGAACATGCTATGTTGAACAGTTTAATCAAGATAATGCTAACAGAGAAAGTGATCTTCACACTGGCTGTGAGCTCAACCACCAAAGCCATGCAAGAAACCAAACCTGTCTGGGTGAGGGGAAGCAGATTCCAACCGCACTGAGCCAGGGGACTAAAGTTTTAAGAATGTGTTAACACACCTTACTGAATTAAGCCTAAACCTTGTCCCTGCTTGTCAGGAAGAATCAGCAGTTCACTGGAGATGTCAGGCTGTGCAATGAAGCCAAACTGGACCAATGTTTACTTGACAAAGACTGATTCATAACTTATCCATGGATGATATTTTATATGGGATGAATCTCTCCCTGGTGCTTCTGTGACGGCACCAGGAAAGAGCTGCAGCATCATGATGCCAGGCTAAAGTGGTGCAATTCCTGTTTCTCTGGTGGCAGGAGCTTGCTGTAAAGCACACAGGCTAAATACCAAGGAGAAATATCACTATGCGGCATCACAGGCTAGGTCAAATTCTGCAAACAAAACCCTAAAATTAAAAAATTACTCAGGGCAATCAACTGGAGACAACTGCTCTACTGACAGACCTCTTATTTGTGTATTTTCAGTGACTGTGATTACTGTCCCTTTGTCCAAGGCTGTTTCACCTCTAGGCCACCAGAGTATTAGTGCTGGGTCTCCACTTGCGCCTTGCCCTGAATAATTTAAAATGTAGTGATCACTCATTAACAAAGCTCAGCCAGTTCTCAGGTGAGGAAGTTTGGCACTGTGCAAGAGAGCAACACATTTCCTTCAAGGTGTGTGATAGAATGTAATTACTCCATTCCTCGGAGTAATCCTTCTAAAAGATCCCTAAAACCACTCACAGTGGAAAATCACTCACTGCTGGAAGATGCTCAGTGCATCTCCATATTCCTTATCCAAGCTCTGAACAACCAGTATCCTGAATAACCATGTATTCTACACAGGACTGGAATACAGAATGACAGAATGGTTTGGGTTGGAAAGGACCTTAAAGTTCATCCAGTTCCACCCCCTGCCACGGGCAGGGACACCTTCCACTTGACCAGGTTGCTCCAAGTCCTGTCCAGACTGGCCTTGAACATTTCCAGGGAATGGGGCAGCCACAGCTTCTCTGGGCAACCTGTGCCAGTGTCAGACAGTGAGCCTGGAGCATAACCAAAGACAGGGTGTCCCCACCACAGACCCCTACCAGGAGCAAGGAGAGCTGTGAGCATCCCACTCAGTGTTTCTGCTCACACCAGCCTGCAGAACAAGGGCAGGAACAAGGAAATGCTCATCAGCCAAAAGGCAACACACTTACAACACTTCAATGTTTAGCTCTTCTCAAGCACTGTCAGTTAAGCTGCTGATGCTTTTAACAGCCATACTTTTAACCTCTGAAATCTCCTATCCCTGCAAGGAGAGGGGATGACTGAAAGCAGCAACCACAACTGTAAAAATGAGGGTACAATTGCAAGGTTTGTAAGCGTTCAATGACAGGGCAAAAGCTGATCATTAGCTGGGTCTCAGTGAAATTTCCATCTCTGCCTCCCAGGATATCCCACTGCCCAGGTGCACTGTAGACAGTACTGGAAAAACTAGAATTTAAAACCAGTCAGTATGACCCAGCAGCTCCAAGGAAATCTCAGCATAAATGTTAATGGCTCCAGGAAATAACAGGTTTGCCAGCATCACAAAACCCTGACTTAAGAACACTACAAATTACTACAGCCTCACACTATGATTGTTTTTAAATCTGTTGCAGATCTCCAAATGAAGGACACAATTCTGATTAAATGTCAAGTCCTTGATGGTGGGTTTTGATTTCAACTTTCTGCTGTTGTGAAAATATAATTCTAAAGCTCAGTAAAAATACTTTATCTTAAAGTATTGATTTTCTTTGTCAGACAACCAAATTAAAGTGAAAATCAGCTGCTTTCAAATTTAATTATAGGGGTTTCCCTTTTCTCTGAAAGACAGACAAGCCCTGCTGAAGGCAAAGACCATGATAAGATGAGCCCATGGCCTGTTCAGTCTGGCGTTTCATCTAGAATGGTAATAATTTTACCATGCATAACCAAAGACACATATTTAATGCATTTAGTATGGCAACACTGTTACAGCTCAACTCTTTGGGCCTCTAATGCTGCAAAATACAGGTCACCCAAGACCAAAGCAGAGTGCAACCAACTGCGGAAAGGGATTAAATATTAAAAACTCAAACAAAAAGTAGCCAAGGAGCATCTGGCAAAAAGGGCACAAGCTGCGGCACTGACAGCCTGGAAGCAAACCAACTCCCCAGGTCACAGTTTAGAGCTCCCATAAAAACTGATCATAAAATACCCACAAGTGTTTGTGATTGCACATTAGCATATTAGGGGTAGTAACATTTGCATGATTTGGAAATTACATTTCTGAATATATTTACAGCATTTAATACTCCCCTTACTGTACATATTGTCCTGTCAATAACTAAGTATCTGTAAATTAAAAATGTAAAGAAAAGGAAATAAATGTTAAATATGGGACATAATTACATAAATAATGGAATAATTACAGAATTACAAAAATGGAAGCCAGGAACAAAACTTCTGCATTTCACCTTGCAATTAAAATTGCTCATATATAATCAAAGTGCGTTTAAGCAAGAAAACATAAAGAAGTATTTTAAAAATCCCATGGTATTATATTATTTGAACTTTCATTTTACAGCCTTATAAAAAAAAAACAAACAAAAGAAATTATAGATACTGCAAATCCAATAAGTAACCTCTGAGGTTACAGACACAGAAGTTAGAACATAGAAATGCCAGGCTGAGTGAAGTCTGGACAAGCTTACTTTGGCCCTTCTGCATACCCAATACTAAATTTTATTGCACATTGAAGAATTCTTGTATTTTGTCTCTCTTCTCACTTGCTGAGGAAGCCTGGAAGGAGTCTGATGAATGCAGTAGATAGTTTACAACAAATATGCTGGGGAAGACCAACTTCAGCTGAAAGTGTGTGGCAGAGTCACGTAGCCACATGTCATTTCAGTTCAACTCAGTAAGATTTTGAGTGAGTGAGTGATACATGTGAGGAAATGGGGACTTCAAAGGGAAAACTTTCCACAGCTTTAAAATACACACTCATGCCAAACACTAAAATTTATTTTCTTTAGTAACATTGAGCGTTGTTTGCATAGAGCCTGCTCTGGTGGGGAGAGAGTTTCTGGGTAGAGGGGAGCATGGTTTTTCTTGGGCACACGTTGCACAAAGGAGGTTGCTTTGTGCTGGAAGGGAGCTGCTGACAGAAACGTCTCTTCCTTTCATAACCGCAGTTAAATGCCCTGCCAGGAAGGGAGGAACGGAAAACAGATCTTCAGCCACCTACCCAAGCTGTGGAAAAGAGTGTGATGAGAAAGAGAAAACAAGAATCCACAGCTTGCCAAATATAGCAGGAGTTAACGTGACAGTAGGAAAGTCAGCACTGGAAGGTTCTTCATTTCTCTCTATGGGAGATTAAAACATCAGTAGTATTGTACTCCAGAGCAGGTTGTGGAGATAGCAGCTTCCCTCAAACACACAATTACTTCATTACAAAGAGTGGAAGGGCTTAGTTCTATTTTAGGGTGGCTTAATATAAAACACTTGTGATCCATGGAAGGAGAGATGACAAAAATATAACCGTGTCAGATGACTCTAGCTACTCTCATGGCCAAAATCTCTTACATAAAATGGAACTCAAGTGCACTGAATCCCTTGTTACAAAGCTGTTACACAGACTATCCCTACAGACAATGTGTCTCTCTGTTATTTCCCTGGCATTTGCCAATAAGGTAAAATAAGCTACTTCATCTACACCAAGCTAAGATATTTGTGCTGAGTCTCATCACACCGAATGAGTGTTATCACCTGGGTCACAAGATGGAACAAATGCCCTGGAGAAATCGCTGCCATTCAAGACACATCTCAAGAGAACCAGCTGGTTGGTTTTAGACTTGATAATACCCAAAGCTACAGTGTTAAACACCCTTGAGTCACAACCAAAGTCTTAGTTCTGACTGAAAACTGCTCTCCACTGCCAGCCTCTCATTTCAAGCATTTTAAAACAGTCGTACCTGCTGTTAGTATTTGACATGCATTATGAGGAAAAAAAAAAAGTGACTCACCTGGTATTTTGGGCATTGTTCTTTTGGATCAGAGAACGAGGAGGATGAATTGATTGAACTATCCAAGGAAGAAGAGCTGTCTCCTCCAGGCTTTAGTTGGCAACATTTCCCAAAAACTCTCACTTGAGCATCACTGCAGAGTTTCTGAAATAAAGACAACACGTGTGACATACTAAGACCCATGACCTGAAATCACTGTCAGCATCATTGTACTTACCTGTTTAGGTAAGATATTTAACAGCTGAAAGGCTCATGCCCTAGGAAACAGGTAATAGAATATATACCCATATCTCTTGCAGCCTGGCTGTCCAAAGGAAAGCTGAGCTCTTTTACTTCCAATTAGCCAGGAGCCAACAGGTCACTCCAACTCCATCTTCCTAAGCAGACTTTTTTATACTCAGGATTAGGAGACAGGATGGTACCAAAGCATTTAAAGGAAGGATGGTAATGTCCACCTTACTCCCTGCGCCTGCCAGAGTGGAGATGATACAGGAGTGTGAGCAGCACAAAGGAAGGAGCAGCTTGCCATAAATTATCAAGCAAGAGTAACACAATTCAGAAGATTCATGTTACAAGGGCAAGTGGAGAGAAAAGATCTTATTTTTTCACAGATCTCTCCCCAGCTTTGTCTAAGCCCCCTAGTAGTCTCTTTCTGAAGAGCGGCACAGAGGTGACACATTCCTTACATTTTCTGTATGAGGGAACTGTGAGGCTGAAAATGGACAAAGCTGAAAAACACAGTGTTACAGAGAAGCCAGAAAAGTTTCACAAAATTATGGAGAATCAATCCAAAAGGTAAATTCTAATAGAGATTCAAACAGAAAGCACAGCAGAGAAGAGAGTTTAGAGGGCCCAGACTGAGCTGGAACTGATGTACAGGATGGGCAGCATCTGTGTCCACTCCACACACAGAGAATTATCAATCACTGGCATGGGAGATGCTTCACTATGTTTCATTCACTATTTAAAAAACACTTGTGACTCCCCTTGTGAATCCCAGCATCCCGAGCAGAATCAGCATCCACCGAGTTAATGCTGTTTAAACCAGCACTGGCATTGCCAACCCTCTTCACCTAAAGATCTCAACGTATTTTTCACACACTTGTTACACTTCAGCACACCCACGTAAGGTTGGCATTATTTACATCTGCTGGTGGGCAGCGCTAGGAGACAGAAATAATCTACACTGCTCAAAATTCCATGCTAACTCTGCCCTAAGACTTCCTTAATTACCATTTCCTACACAATTACCAAACCAGTAAGAGCAAGCTGGAAGCAAATCCTGCTGAAAGCAAGGTTCAAGGGAGAGACGGGAATACAGAAGTCGTGTTGCATGTCACAGCTTCATCTCTGGACTCACAGTTCCCTGCCACAAGCTTCCCCTTCATCCAAAAACATAAGCATGTCTCAACCTTTAAGGAAAAGGCATAAAGAAAAGTGTGAAATAGCCAAGGCACACATTAGTAACTCCATGACTGCTCAATAATCAGCAATAACTGTACAAAAAGATGACTGGCCTTACTGCTGTGGAGGGATGGGAGTCCCATGCCTCTGTCCTAGGCTGTCCATGTTACTTTTTTAGGGACAGGTGACTTAAATTTGGCCCTAACTGTGGGTGAGGTTTAGCAAAGCAGCAGAAAATGCTCAGGATTATAAAGCCCCACATGGCAGCCTGCAGTGCTGCTCCCTTAGAGAGCTGCTGCCACAGAAAGCCTCAAGGAAAAATGTGCAGAGAAATCAGTAACTCCGTGGCAGAGGGGAGGGAAGTGTTCACTTTCCCCCAGCCCTGTGCTTTTCCTGACACACAGCACTGTCCTCTCCTTTCGATATCGTGGTGAGCTCGTTGAAATCCTGCAATATGTAGATTTGTTAATGGCTACTGAGGATCTGTGGCTTGAGCACAGTGCACAATGGCTGGAACATGTGAATGATCATCATATGACTTCAGTAGGAACTCGTGAACTAGAATTGCATTTTATCTCTGACACAAACAACAATGTCCTAGGCTAGGCAAGCATCATGTGATAAAACCACATACAATCCACAGGGTTACAGCAGCTTTTGCAGGCAAACCACATTTCAGCTTGCATTTTCCATCAGATGTTGAAAGTTCCTTCTAAAATGTTACAATTATAACAGCTTCCTTGAGACTGTAGAAATGCATTTACTGACTTTACAACAGAAAATAAAATTCTGTGCATTAAAAAGAATGGGCTGAGTTTGCAAATTAATTACTTTTAAATAATTTCTTCTCATTATCACTGCATTTTTCTGCACAGCAGCTTTTCCCAGATCCACTGGGGGGGTCTGGTAACTTGAAGTAAAGTTGCCTATTTAAATAGCAAACCAGGAAAATGGCTGTTTGGTCTTTGCGGTGGAGTTTAATGAACCAAAATTCCTGCAAGGAGTCTTTAAATGAGGTCAGGATCTTTCAGCTCCCACTCTTCAGAACCCTGTGAACAGTAAATCTCTCCTGAAATGCAGATCACTGATGAATTTTGGTGCTTGCTCTTTCACAAACTTAGCACGTGTTTAAGAAGAACTTGTTGGACAATGAGATCAAGTACTTGCAGTGACCCTCTCCTCTGCAATTTCTGACTCCAAATGTCAATGAAATTTTAGATGCTACAAATCTCAAGATGTTACGCATCAAAGGAGTGGGATTACTTGCATTCCCATATATTATTCCAAAGATATTCAAGCCAGCTTTCCAAAAATAAAAAAGTAACCTAGTTATTTAAGAATTGTACAAGGGAAAGTTTCAAAGCTTCTTCCCAATTAGATACAGTTGTGTCAAATCCAGTCCCTGGGCAGGGTAGTGCTGGAGTGCTCTGAAATGCCCATTTTTGCTGGAGAGCAGAACATCTGCTGGAAGGATGCCGCGGGCAGCTCCGCTCCTGGCTGCCACACTGCTCTCCCCCTGCTGCGGCCACACTCTGTTCTCTCCCTGCCAGTTCACTGCAGATACCACCCAGCTCCAAAGACTTCCTGCAGTCCCAGTTCTGACATTAGAGGTCATCGTTTGCTGAAAGTCTTGGAGACCTATCAGGTAGTTCTGAAGAAAACTTAGAGTAAAATGTCTTTATAGTACGACAGGGTACAAAGTAGTTTTCCTCCTCAGTTCCTCTTCTGGAGTTTCTTTTCTCCACATCTGTCAGAGCGAAGACTTTCAACTCTTTGACACAAGGTCTCTATTCTCCTCAGCAAGCGGGAAAAACATGCCCAGTGCAATGAATAGGAAGAGGAATTTCTTCTGGGCAGGTTTTGCTTTGGGGATAACAAGAAAGTTGAAAGGAGTCTGGTGTGTTGAACTAAATCAGACTCTGTGTAGGTGTATTAGGGCTGTTGAGTGAGTGACAGAAGGGAAGAGAAATGTCATAGTATGCTTTACTCTTTTTTACCTCTCTGCAACAGCAGATGCTCAAATACCACTATGGTGGCAGTGATAGAGAAATCTCTATTTCCAAGCAAAGCTGCTACTCTTCAAGAGCTCTGTTCCTCATTTTCAAAACAGGTTTTCCAGAAAAAAAAAGATTTCAAAACAGATAATTTAACTCTTTTGCTGTATTAGTATGAGTTGGGCTGTATGTGCAATGAAATGTATGTATCCACCTAACACATGGGAGTAACCTGAATAGGCACTCATTCCTCCCCTCCAAGTGCTCACGTAAAAATCCAGATATCTTTCTTAAAATGCAGCTGCCAAGTGCTGCAATCTCCCTTTATTTCTAGAGTTGTCAAGTTCCTCTATTACTCAGAGGTCAGTGAAAGTCAAGACAACCCTGTGCTCCCCCACTCCACTAGTATTTTTCCATGTCTGTTTAGAGAGAATAAGCAGAGCTAAGAAGGTGGGACTTGATCTCTGTGCTTACAGCTTTATCCATCTGCTCGGCTTGGCTCACTGGAAACCTGTCCTGAGAGTCAGACAGAGTCCAGAGTCTCCATTTCACACAACTCACCTAAAAGCAAAAGGCTTACTATCCAATTACTAATCCCTCAAACTAATTTGCTGTTCAACATTTATCCAGTGCTGAAGTATATTAGAACACGTGGCTAATCCTGGCTTGTTTCAAACAGCACGCCATTTCTCTACTTTGGGATAAATATGACATTCAGAGTAAAAGAAATTGCCGCTGAAGGAGATCAAATATCATATGACCTTTTAGTGAAATTATTCCAAAGATAAAGACAACTAGTGGAAGAAGTGAACTTGCCATTCTCCAAACTGAAGTCCACTATTGCACCTCTACATCTCAAATTCTGCATCCCAGGTCTCTCTTTCATTTCTTCTGAAAACCGAAACAAACGCCATTTCTGAAAACCTTCTTCTGCCTCTGGGTCCTGGCAACAAGTCATTGCCCTTCTCTGATTCCTCGTCTTTCCCCCTTTCCTCCCACATGACCAAACGCTAGATCTCTGCTCAGCACAGTGCAGTTTGGGTCCTTCCTTTTTTTCCTCCCTTCTCTTCCTCATGGTCCCTTGACACCCCTCCTTCCTCCCTGGACTTCAAACCTTCCTCTAGGCTGATCTTTAGCCTTAGGAAATCTTTTAGCTTTTACATGTCCATCAGCACCTCTCTCCAGCCAGATCCCCAATGTTAACCACTATCTTGCCATAAATCCCCACTGGACAACACAAAAAGGAAAATGAGCAGTAAAATGAGACAGTTAATCCCTGTCCCTGAACTCACTTTTCCTGCTCCAAGGGAAGCCATGATCCAAGGCTCCCCTTTTCAGCTTCTTCTTTACCTTACTCCCCACTCCTCCCTTATGGCACCATTCCTGTGGCATCCTTACCCCAATCAATTACCAGCCCTTGGAGGCGAACTCCTCATACTTCAGCTGGCCTTTGCACACTGGCAGTTATGGGGACATAACTCCTGCACCACACAGTAAAACACAAGCCAGCCTTAGCATGAGCTGAGTCAAGGTTGGGAAGCCAAGCACAGGGAAAGGCAGAGCCAAGGCTGACAGCCCAGCAGTGGCTGGGCCACCTGGCTGCTGCACCTTAAGGAGGAAAAGGAGCTGCTTGTTGTGCTTATTTGAAATTCAAAGCAGGCCTGGTACCACAGCTTTTTGAGGAGCACACCTGTGTTCACATACAGCTCCTGGCTCGGGAAGTCGGTATAGCCCACGGCACAGGGAGGAGAGCGGGGCTGGTGGCACCGGCGAGCAGAGGGCAGGAGAGGAGGTGTCAGAGCAAAAGGAGCAGACGAGCACAGAAAAGAGTGTAACAGCAGAAACCAGTCATAGGTTGTAACACTATCACCTGCACATCAAGTAACAGAGTCTGATTAGAAATGAGACACTTACTGCTAGGAGGAATGAAAAAAATAGCTCTCTAGAGGAGACAGTGGCTCAAACCCACAAGCTTGCCCATAGAAGTTCAAAAATCCAAGGGGTGTGGATGCTTGGGCGCGGACAGAGGCTGTTCAGTAAAGGCATCAATAATGCCTCTTCCTCATACCACATGCTGTCCTGGTACATTCAACGTGCAAATGCCTGTTCTGGTGCATTTGCTCATGACCTAGTGCCACAGGGTTGGAAGGGGCAGCCACTCCCTTCTGGGATACCCTGGCAGAACACAGACACACAATTTTCTGATGCTTGGGAGGCAGCAGCCTTTCCCCTCTGCTTCTAGAGCCCAGCAGATCAATGGCCCATCCCCTGGAAATCCGGGGAAGGACCTCTCCTGCTTAGCACCAAAAAAGGTATAGGACTCACAAAGGGGATCTCTCTGCCTCCCACATGCAAAGTGCCCACAGCTGTCCGAGGTGGATCTCCGCCTGGCACAGCCTTGGGCCAACATTCCCAATGTTGGGAATAGCCGCCAGCCCTCCGTCACCAGAATGCTGCTCAGCTTCCCTTGCCAAGTTTAACTCTAGCAAGACCAGGGAAATCATGACTTCTCCTGAGCAATTAAAATATTGTAATAGTCACACTGCAAACTCTTGACTGCCTTCAGTGTCCTACTGTGCAAAACCCTCCCCAAATTCTTCTCTACTTAATATTTATCTTCACTGAAGACACGAAGAGGCTGATTTAATATCCAATGAAAATACGCGGTGCTTATTTGTGTTATAGCCACATTTCCCTCACGGGGTAAGATGAACTTATTAATGCTTTACTAATGAGAGGCCAGCTCGGTGTGAGCACAAACTCAGCAGTTTTCACTAATCAAAAAGCCGGAGCTTACTGTTTTATTTCTTGAAACATCTGTGTCTGGAAAGGTTTTCTCTGATGCTTTTTAAATTTTATGACCATACCTTCCCTTACAGAATTCAAATGCCTGAGCCACGTTCAACCTTGGCCCTCCACACACAACTTTTGACATATGTAGAGATTTTCTATATGAAACAGACCAAAATACATCTCACCTTGCTGCAGGCATACAACTTTTAAATTATAATTGCTTTCATGTCTCATAAACAACAGAAAATGGGAACTGAAGAGCACAGCACCATAAAGCAAAGTGAAACCCTCTTGATTCTCTGTGTTAGACTGATTTGACTCGAACCAGAACAGTCTGGCCACTGCCAGGCACTCTTGCAGATCTCTCCCTGGTGTTATTTGTAGACCCAGAGGTATAAGTCACGTCAGGAAATGAGGGGTGGGGGGGGAAGAGATGCAGAAAGCCTTGCTTTTTGTGGGGTGCTGAACAGTACCCTTTCAGAACGGAGAGTGCCCAGCCCACACATGGCTGGCTGCAAAAGGGCAAGAGTGTCTTGGAATGTGCTTAGAGCCGAGATCTGTCTTTGTATAGGCAGGGTGTGTCTTTGCTAATGAAAATCATGATAAAGAGCGAGAGAAATGAACAATGCAATTCCTTGAAAATGGCCGGTACATCCAGCTAACTGCACAAGCCCATACTGAGCTCACAGCAAGCCAAGCCGAGGACTCTCCTGCATGCTTTTACCTGCAAACTTTTGTTTTACGAGAAAAGTTTTGCCTGACATGACATTATCTGAATGCTGCAGAAGGCAGGTACGTGGCAAGCAAATGTTTCAATATATCCTCTTTCAAAGAATCCTAATACTATGAAAAATAAATGTATCAAGTTCCTAGAGGTGACTTCTGGGTATTTCAAATGCCCTGGAAATAGTTTTCCTCCACTAGCCTCATGTGGAGATGGTGACTACAGCTGTTTCCCTCCCCCTCCGCAAAGAAAAAGAAGAGATTAATATGGAACCATATCAGCTCCATTATCAGCCATTTATCCTGTTGCTGTTTAGCTGCCACAGTCAATGAGCTTTCTGAAGTAACCCAAAACAGTGAAGTCTGCAAGTTCAGTGTGCAAGTACACATCTATCTTAAAGAGGTTTTAGACTTTCAAGAAATTAATTTAAATCTGGCAAGAGGATTTAAACTGTAAGTTATTTTCATTAATGAAGTAATACTTTATAATTAATGAAGTAATAAGGATAAGCACAGCCAGCAATTCATACCAATAAACCACTTCTAAAGATCTCTTGTCTTTAAAAACCTGTTTTCCTGGCAAGAACATCAGAAAGAACAGGAACTAACAGAACCATTCTAACAAGTTTCTTTTTAATTTAAAGATGCATTTTTTCAACATCTGTGAAACTCACTTTATTTCACAAATTCTCTATAAAAACTAGGAAATTGGGATCTTGATTCATGGCTATAAAAACACTGGAGTAAGCAATGGAGAAGCCTGGAAGTTTGTGCTTGGTAAGACACAGACTCCAGAGGTTTGGATATTGGACACGGCACTTGAGACCAGGGTTAGGAGCAACAGGCTGGCAACAGGCTGGAAGAGTTTGGAAAGCTGGATGAAAAATCTTCTGGCTTGTACTCCAGTGCTCAACAGGAAAACCAGGGCTCGAGGGTAACGTGTTATTTTGCGTGCTCCTGCTTACAGAAGGACCTCCCTAAGTCCTACAGGTAAAAGCAGCTGGAATCATTAATTTCAATTCACACCATCCTTTCTGCTTGCAGAGCTTAAAATGGCTCGTGAATGTTTTTAGAAATGGTGAAAAGGAAGTTCAAAGCAGCGAAATAAGTTGTCCAGCCTCACACCACCACTTTCAGTAGCACTGTGGTCAGAAATTAATCTTCTGGCCAGAGCCCTTAGAAGGAAGTATCCTCATCTGACCGCATCCATTACAGTTTCAATTACTAGATTACCATGCAAATCATGCCAAAAGGAAAAACAGAGTTTCCAAGTAACTTTGTGTGAAAAAACTGCCAGCAAAGCATACAGACAACAATTGGCAAAAGCTAAGCAAACAGGACACAAGAGGACACGAGGCTGGGGGGACCTTCTGATTAAGAATGCAGACCCCACCATGGCACCAAACCAGATCAATAAATCCCAGTTCATGCCCTGCTTCAACCGACAGCATTGCCTGCTGCCAGCCCCAGGAAGGAATCCTTCTCACTGAAAGAGCAGAAAGTAGATAAATCCCAGAATAAAGAGATCACTATAGTATTTAAAGCTGGTAAGAGTGAAACCACTGAAGCCTGAATAATTTGCAACTTAACAGGCATTTAAATATAGCCCTGCATATAACCAACATTTAAATGTCAATGTGAAAAAACAGAATATATGCAATTTATCAATTTGGCCATTTGAAAAAATACAATTATAAACATGTAAATTAGCAAAATACTCACCGACACTGAAACATCCTCTATTTTTCTTTTAGCACTGGAATCAAATAAGACATTCCGTCCTCTTCTTTCACAGTCCTGATACACGATCAGTCGGATCTGACTTGGGTCAAACTCCGGCAAAGGCCAGCTTTAATTAAAAAAGAAAAGAGCAGAAGGATCAATTACCACGACTCTTTATTACACTGTTCTTCCTACATTATCTGTATATACAACTTGATTAAAACATAGAGTCAAGCAAATTCAATGCCATTTCATCAAACCCTTTGATCCTGTAGCCAGAACTATGCCCTTTGTTTCCTTTTCTTTCCCCTGCAAATGCCAAATTACACTGCCATAAACTGCACCAATCCTCTACAACTGCACAAAATGATGTGTGCAGCATTAATAGATCTTGTGCTCTGTCTTGTGATATGTTTTCTTCAAGTTCCGGCTATTTAAAATCAACGTCATAAAACTCAGCTTTTGTGTTTAAAGATACAAAAAACCCCCAAGATGAATAATCACAGGGTGGTTTGGGAGAACCACCTGGTTCTCTCCACATAAACCACTGTGACTCAAGGGCATGGTCAGCAAACCACACACAGCAGTTCTAACACACCTGTTCCCAAACTGGTTTCCAAGTGAAGGAGCTTTCCTGAAGCCTCAGCCTTTCCTAGTGCCACTAGTCCAGATGAGCTCTCGAAGGGAGAACTTGCAGGGATCAGGCTTGGAAACCATTCCATAATCTTGCCTTTAGGGGTGTTTTGTAGCCATCATCTCAAATTTCCATTTTAAAAAGCCAGCCATCACTTTAAAGCCCAGCAAGCATTGTCATCCATTGGACTGGGAATCCATTTTCACTGATACCATCTCAATTCTTGGAAGATAGGAAACAAGACACCTTCTGTATCCATGAAACTACCAGGAATCATCTTTCAGCTAGTTTACAAGCCATTTCCTAGATCAAGTGAAATCCTGTCTTCCTTACCCTTGGTTTTTAGGCAAGCAGTGTTAGCATGAACCCCAAGAAGCCAGAAACAAGGCACTGGAACTTTCCAGCCATTAATGAAGGATACAGATTCCCAATTTGCAAGAAGTTGTACATGTATTTCATCAAAAATACACCCATAACATGGGCTAAAGTAAACCTGACACGTTAGACTCCAAGACAACACTAAATTTTCCTCTCCTCTAACTCAGCACCCAAACGGTTTCCTGCTCTGCACCCATGCTTTATGTGACCAGTGCGCTAATGATGAATTGTGACTCAACAAGTCCTGTAACAGCAGAAAATCCATTTGATCACCAAAGCCATCATCACCTATCAGAAGTTTTTAAGGCTGCCCAGTACAGTACACAAGTTTTACAGCTAGTGTAGTACCAATGAGGTGAAACTAAGCATCAAGACATACAGTTACACACTCTCCTGAGACGAAATCTATTTCCTAATCTGCCCATCCCCAACATTTAGCAACAGGAGAGAAAAAAAGAAGCTGCAGAGAAGATGGCGTGCAACAAATGTCCAAATCAACTTATTACAAGAAAGAAAACCTTGAGCAACTTGAGCTGAAATAACTTCATGTCTAGATTTGGGGGCAAAGAGCCACGCATCCTCTCATTTGGGCACCTAAAAGCCAAGTGTTACTCGCAGAGTGAAATGCCCACACAAAGTGCAGACTGAGCAAATTCTGTACCGAAACTCAAACACAGTGACAAACTCAGAGCCAAGCTTACACTTACCGGAGGCTCTCCTAATTAACTCCATCTTGCATTTCAGAAAATGTAAAAAACCAAAATCCCTAGTTTGATACATGCCTGGGGTGTTACCAACTGAGAGGCACAAAGACACTAGAGCTAGGGATGGCAAGAGCATGACTTTGGCTAGAAGTGAGGAGGACCACTGGATAAAGTGGCTTCCTGGAGGAACAGCCTCCATATATTTAAATGAAACCAGTGGAAGTCCAGAAATGAACATTTTTTCCAGATAGGCCACTGTGGTTCCTATAAAGAAACTGTGTGACAATAACAATTAATTGCTTGCCAAAAGAGTGCTATTGCTTGCTCCACCCTTGCAACGTGTTTAAATTTCCTTCACACTCAGACAAAAGCATGTCTTCCATTACCTAGTACTTTTGATATTTGACTTTGAAATTACTGGCAAAGAAGGCAGTAGCTGTTCCAGATCTTAGGAAAGTCTACTTATAAAAAGCTCCAAGAGCAGATTACACACTAAGAGGAGAGAAAGCTAAATATAAAACTCTTGCTGTATTCAGAAACATATTTGATCAAGGTAACAAGAGCTTGTTTACTTCTCAGCTTCTTCACATGACATTTTAACTTTCTCTAGACAAGCATTTAGTAGCTATTATCCACCATAATTTGTGATAATTCCAAAGAAGTGCTATCTCTGTTACATAATAGCATCCTTAAGCACATTTCAGCCTTGCAAAAACATTCCCTGGCAATAGCAGGCCACTTCCCAAACCAGAAGAGCCTTTCAGAGAGCTGGGGGAAAGTTCATTCAGACAGACAGTAAACAGAGGCAGCCTGGCACCTCCAACTCACCCCCACCAGCGAGGGGGAAGCGGGACACAGAGCTTTGCTTTTGTTGTTAGCAGATTTAAAATACCGTTAAGCTTGATATCTGAATAGATTATCCCCAGAAACATAAAATTCCTGCATGCAAGAGGCATTCTCAAAACAAATGTAACAGGGCAGCACTCCAGCGCTCCTCTTCAGGCAGATGAAAACTGACCTAGATCTTCTGAATATAATTAGTTCTGTTTATAAATGGAAACTAACTTTGACATTTAACTGATGTTTTCTTGAGATTCTTACAGGAAAATCAGGAGATGTAGAATCAAATGTTCTAGCAATGTTAATGAAAGGTGAGTCTCCATCTCCCACAGTACTCTGGAAATGAGAGTTTCTTAATGAGGACTTTTTCCTGAATGACCTAAGTGCCACTCTTTGATCTTTCCTTGGAACTGATTAACGAAAAACCCCAAAATTAACCCAGGACAATAAAAACCCCTTAAAAATCACCACGAAGAAAAACCCAAATACCTTTCACCAGTGGAAGTGTTTTTGACTTTGCCAGAAAGTGCTGTGAGTTCGGGCATAGAGAAAAACTGGTGATAAACAAATTCCTTCTGAGCAGGACACTGCTCCTGTGGAGATCTCCCCTACGCAAGTGGGGATTCCTCTAGAATGAGATGTTCAAAAATACCTATACGGGGTAGAAATCCGTTCATGTGTAAATGCTGTATGGGATGTTTCAGAAACAAAACCCAACTCTCACACCGGGACAGACTGGTTGAGGTTGGAAGGGCCTCTGATCCAATGCCCCTGCACAGACACTCATGCAAGTACAGAGTGTAAAAGAAAAGGAATTATTTGGGAGAGAAAGGGAAAATTCCATATGATTAATGATGGAATTATTAGAAACTAGCAACAATGAGATCAAGGTCTGAAAAATGGTATTTTAATGCATATTCACACTTAAGCCCTACGGTTGTTCAGCTCTTCCCTTTTTTCATCCTTTTTGCTTTCCTGCCTTTTTTACCTTCAATCACTAGGATTACTACCTGTAGCTTACATTTACAAATCCATTATATGCTTTCTGACACCTCTGCTATAGAGATTCATAGCAATCCAGAATTCCAACTGCTCTCCATGATGAATCTTCTTGTGTATTCAATTCCTGGAGTTTATTACCACCATCAACATTTCTCAGCAAGAACTGAATGGCTGTAAATTGGTATTATTTCACTCCATGCAAGTTTTAATAGAAGACACAACAGACACAGAAATCCTTCATTACCACTCCAACAATTAAAATACAGGATTTTCTCCTGTAATTGACTCCAAACACATTCCTTCTTTCTCATTCCCACCTAGAACATGAACAACACTTCTTCATTACATTAAAGGTTTAGCTTAGCATTATCTTCCCTCCTGGCTGAGACTTTACTTTTAAAACTGTTTTATATTAACATGGCTTAGATAGTATCTGGTTACTTTTTAATAAAAACAGATACTTTAGAAATCTTAAAGAAAAGCAACTGAAGCAAAATGATCAAGATATTAAGCAGGTAGGAACTGTAAAAGAGTTTTCTAAAAAGTAAAGTTGCCCCAAACCAGAATAGGACTAAACATGTAAAAAGTAAGTAGAAACTATCAGCCAAACTATTGTTTTCCTACATCATGTTACCCATAGTTATAAAAATCGCCTGGTGATGAATCACTTGGAACTATTTTTAAATGCATCTACGCAAATGATATTTATAGTTTATGCCAGCTTATCTGTTCTGCGTGGTTTTCATGTTAGCACCTTTTTAAAGGGTGACAGGAACAGCCTGGCAGAGCAGACGGGTCCACCTTACCCCCTGCTCCCCTCGCAGGCTCTGGCAGAAGGAAACATCCTCATTCCTGCTAGATGAGCATCAGAACAGAGGCACAAGGATTCCACAGCTTATCTCCAGTGCCTGCAGATGATTCTCCAGGTACTATCCTTGTTGCAGTGGTGCTTAGACCCAGCCAACTTCTACACAAGCCTTTGACAGAGGCTGCATCTGTCATGAAGGGGTGACATTGTAAATACGAGACTGTTCCACTGAGTGCACTGGGATTTCAGATTATCTCCACATTCCATGGAGATGTACATCCACATCAAAGCACACTCACCTGTACCTATACAGCCCAGTATATAGGATCCTGCAGTTGCTTTGCTACAGGGAAGGGTGATCAAGTCCAGAAGGAAAATGGTCCTTGCCTAGTCCACCCATCCTATCATACTCCTTTCAGCCGTGAGATGCCTCTTCCCTTCTCCTGCCCAAATACCTCTGCAGATTTCTATTATCTGTTACAATTTTTTTTTCTTTTGGCTTTGAGAAGATACAACAAAAGTTGAGTATATAGGATTAATGGGGAGGGTCTTGTACATACTTTAATACCTTCTTACTGCATTTCAGTAATTCACTTATTATTTGACCATTATTGCACAAAAACAGCTGCACAGACCATTCTGAAAGATCACAACTAATTTGGAAGCAATGAAAACAGAACTGTAATGCGTGTTAATGATGCTTGCAGCTTTGGAAGACCATCTTCTTTCAGAGGCATGGGCAGGTTATTTATTTTTTTAACAACAGCACCTGAAACACAAAGAACTTTCTCAGGATTCACATGACAAGGATGATCCAAGCTGCATGGCTGATTTGCAAAGCTGACATTTTAAGAGAGAGATTTCGTTTAAGTACTGGTGACATAACACAACCTATAAGGCTGCAAGGAGGAAGAAAGTTCTCTAAAGTAGAGAAAGCACGGGGCCTATACTTAGAAAAAAATTTTGCAAGATAATTGTCTTTACAAGAGCTGAGGTCATGTCAGGGCTATGTGACTGTGGTGGTGAGCACTTGCTGATTCTGCACAGAAAACCAGTGCCTGTGCCTCAGCCAGGGCAGGGAGGGAGCCCGTGAGGGTGGATTGCAAAGGAGCTCACCCAGCGCCCCGAGTGACTCTGCCTTCTGCCACGGTGACCTCAGCTGGGGTTTCGCAGAAGTCACAGGGCCTGGGTTCTGGGTAGTGTGGAAGAATAGACAGATGGTGGATCATCTCAGGGACAACCACCCTTGACTGCTTGCAGTGGTGACATGTTTCAGGTTTATCCCATGGAAATAATGTTTCTTTAAAATACAAAAAAATAAATCCAAGCCCCTGCTTTTCATCTCTTGAAAGAGGGTGACATGTCCACAGGCACTGCAGCACTGTGGAGGTCAGCTCCCTGCTCCATCTCTAAGTCTGTCTCATTCATTTACCAGATTAGCAATCCTCACCTGGAATAGCTGCACTTCTTGAGCTCCAGGAAACTTGTGCTGCTTATACTAAGTACATATCGTACACCAGGAACAAAGTGCATCAGCATCAAAGGTATTTCAAAGGTATAACAAACTTGGACCTGAACTTCAACTGGCCGGCAAGCTCCTTGGCTCTGTCCAATTCTTTATCTGCATACGAAGCTGACTTTAGTTTGTTTTCTTTTTTTCTCCCTTCTACCAAGTCACTTGACTCTCATTAAGATACCTAATTTATACTCTAAAGTCTAATACATGAGCCACATGCTTTTCCACAAGCAAAAAACATAATATTTACAGGTTAGGTGCAGCCTAGTCAACACATTAATCATCTGAAGTGTTATACTGAAAATAAATTGGTGGGAAGGTTTTGTTAAAGATGTGTAGTATGTTGAATAACTTTGCAATTCACACACCTTCAGAATTTACAATCACTATTAGTAATTTCATAGAATATTTTTGGGACTACTTCACTTATGTCATTTCAAAAAGTACCTGTTCAGGTTTTAGCTGATTTAGGTACACATATGCATGCAAATATTTGCACATACACATACAAGTTTCATGCTCTTTTGAAATATGTTTTCATTAAAACCACACACAAACAAGACACAGCTCCTTTCAGTTAAATTCACTAGCACTGAAAAAATTACATTATTCAAGCAGACTTTGCACTTCACTTTGCAAAGTTACAAGATAGAATCAAGTCAGACAAAAAAATTTGTGCCATTTAGCATAAAATTATAGTAAGAATCATAAAGAAATAAATCTCTAGAAGATTCACATCTCTGGAAAAGAAGTATTTTCATCACAGGGAAAATAATAAGCTTTCAAATAATTAAAATAATCTCAAGAACTGTCAAGTGACCGTACCTGGGAAGCATCTTTGTCCCCCGAGCAGTTCCACTTTTCAAAATCCCTATAAACTCCTGTTGTGCCTGGTTGCCAACTCAGGTTAATAATAGCAATGAGCCATATTCATCCAAAACCACAAGACTGTCAGGTGACATATCAAGAGGTCTGAATTTAACTCAAACAAAAGACTCTCCATGCTGCAATGCAAAAGGCTTAATCCTAGCAACAGGAGCACAAAAACCACCTTAAGGACAGCAGTGTCGGAGCTTGCACCAGGCTGCGTTCACGCTGCCCTGGAGTTTCATAACCCAAAACCTGCCCCACAATTCTGCACAGCCCGGGATTTCTGTTCGAGGAAAGAGCGCCCGTCTTCCCCGCTCCTTTATCTCTTCCAGGGTTTGCTGCGGAGAAGATCAGTATAATTCACGGGGAAGCCAAGCGATGCCCTGGCAGCGCCGGCCCGGACCTGTCAGTGCCATCCATCCTCCTCCTGTCCGCCACCGCGCTCCCGGCTCAGTCTCATGACCCGAGTCCCCGGGCACCCGCGGCCGCTGTGAATTCAGCCCGCTCGGCGAGGAACGGCGGGGCGAAGCACGGCGGCCTCCTTCCAGCCGGCACCCCCAGCCCTCACATTCCTGGGAGCGGCGGGATGCTCTTGGCGGAGCCCGGGCGCGCGGGTGGCCGAGCCCGCGCTGACAACCATCATGTGACACAGCTGTCACCGCGGGCCACCTGCGGCCGCCAGCGCCAGCGACACCCCGCGCTCCAGCCCTCCCTCACACAGCGGCTTTGGAGCGCTCTCCCAGCCAGGGGCTCGGCGGGGAACGGGAACGAGGAGCCCCCAGCCGTCCCCAGCTCGCTGCTGCCTCTGCGGCGCGACTCCGACATCCCGCCCGGTCCCGCTTCCCCTCCCCTGTACGAACAAAGAGCGCACTGTGTACTCGGCGAGGGCTCATTAATATTACACGGGAAGAAGCGGGGATATGCAAGACAATTGGATGGCCATGGACGGGAAAAAAAATTAAATGCGCAAAATAATGCCCCCCAAAGAAAACCCGAGCAACCCGGGTGGCTGTAAACAAGGTTTCCTAATTGTGCTCTGGCGGTAACCCGGGTCATGCTAGGAAGGGTATCCAGACATCACAACAGCAAAGAGCCTTTTAAGAAACATTAAATAGCAAAGAATTATTTAACAAACTTTTATCTCTAAACTGTGGGAAAGGAATGAGACAGATGGACAGGGAAGTGAAGAAGGAATTGGGCATTCAAAAATGCAATGCACATTAAAAGCCATGTAGTCTTGTCACAGATATATATAGGTGGGACTAATCACTCATACTATTAATTCTGTATGATCTTTGGATAAAACTCAAGTAATACATGAAGGCAGAAGGCTGCAGCATCATAGTTCCTACTTTATTTTTTTTCCAGTGTCTGAAAATCTACAGGTTTTGCCAATATTTTAAATACCTAAGCAGCAAAAACAGATTTATCATCAGGATCTCCTGTTCCACTGCATCCCACCACCCAACTCTGTATCACAGAGTGGGTGAGCTGATGCTCCTGTTCATGGGCTTTGGTCCCAAGACCACACAATCCCAAGAGGTCAGATGTTGCTTGTCCTCTGGAATGGATTCCAAAGCAGAACACCAAGCTCCCTGTTCTGCTACACATCTCCTGGGTTAAGTTCAGAGAGAAATCCTTAATCTCTTGACACCACAATGGTTTTGTTGCTGTTTTATAGGAAGGTAATATTTTTATGTTTGGTGCTGGACAAAGTGTTTTGACGCAAAAGCAGCAAAACTAAAGAGAGATAAAACCATTATCTTTTGTTACCATGCCTTACAGAAAGTTTCTCATTTATAAATGAAGAATTGAGGCCCTGATGCCACAAACACATACATTACAGACTTGGCTTTTCATACATGACTAGTGCCAGGAAATTCAATGGAATCACATGAGCAAAATTGGGCATGTGTTGGTTACAGGACCCATGCCTTAAGCCCAAATCTTTCCTTTAAAGCTTAAAATGCAAAGCTTTTGGAGATAAAAGCAGTAACATCTGACCACTCCTACCCACCTTCTAGATGTAGTAAAGGAACGTGCAGTGCACAGTAACTTCCTTTACCTGTGTGGCAAAGGCACCACTCTCTAAAGGTTACTGATGTCAAAAGTGACCTTTTTTCTTAGACACGCTATGCTGAGAAGTGCCATGTATTATGTAAACATTTATTTACAGGAGTAACATCTAAGGTTTCCACTTTACCTCAAGGTAACCTGATGCATATTAAAAGATAAGTGCTTTGAAAGCTAACCCAGCCTCCATCCAACAACTGACCAGGAAAAATACTGGAAGGAATTTCTCTGCAAATAGAGACAGACTCAAATTGTACAGAGAGTAAACAGTGCTTTAGCCAGATCAGTGAATATTTATTGCTCGAGGAAGGAACTTCAGATATTCAGTGTTTGTTTATACACACTGTCACCACTCCCATACCCAAGAAAATACAGGACCCTCTTTAACATGAGATATGCGATATCATCTTCTCTAGGTGTATATCCAGGCCTCTCTTTGAAAGGGTGAAGGCTTTCTTTCTTTTTAAGTGTAAAATTTGAGCTTGAAAAACAAAGCTGGTAACAGTACCCTGCTTCAGAAAAACATTCAAATTCAAAAAAATAAAGTGATCAAAATCTCCTGCCATAGCCCATCACTTTCCAGGGAGATATTTCAGTATCCATGCACATCCACTCAGTTGCAGATGGGAAAGATGTGGGTGATGGTGTTCAACCACATCCAACAGCCCAGAGCCCAATGGACCCTCTGCAGATCCCCACACCCGACTGGGGCTGGGGCATGTTCTTAAACACACAGAAGCCAAAACAACCCTCAAAACCAAACAGCACCAAAAATAATCACTTTCCTCACTCTATCCAAAGGCATTTCTGAAAACACTTAAAACTACGGCAAAGGCTCATATGCACCTTTTGGGTATAAATCATCTGATTTTAAACCAAGCAGACAACAAAGTTTGCTCCAACCGCAGGCTAAGAAGTAATGAAATGATTCATTTTTGGTCTTCACTGCCTTAACAAGTTTTTTCAGTCTTTCTCCTGGAGGAAAGCTTCCCTCACACATGTTGTAAATGCACACAACAAAGCCAGTAAGTGAGCCAAGAAATGTTTATTGCTTAGTAATGCATGAAGGTAGGAGCTGGAAGCCACACTAGACAAAAAGAGGGAAAACCAATTAGGATTTTATTTGAAATCTGACTAGAAATACTTGGATACCATTTCTCTACTAAATACTTGCCTTAGTAGGATTACTACTGAGCTAGACTTCTAAAAAAATGTGCTTTCTGTGCATTTTTGTATCCCTGCAAAAAAAAAAATTCCTCACTGCTGGAGAGGAAGAGTGGAGATGTTAAAGCATGAGCCTTCCATATACACCTGAAGCAAATACACAAACCTGCACACACAAACATAAGCCCAGCCAAAGGTCAGCAAGAGCCAAAACAATGAGAAAGATCACTGCAAACAGCCCTCAGGAGTTTCAAAACCTGGGCCCTCTATTCTTCAAAGGAAACCAGATTGTTAAATGCTGAAAGAAGTGCTTTCGATATGAGATTAAAAAAAAAAAACAGAACAAATGTATAAACTCTCCATACACAGGGTTCTCACTACCAGCACGAGGTCTCATGACTGGAATGTACTGTCTCTACCAGCATCGTAAAGAAGCATCAGCAACTACAAATCTGCCTATGAGCATTCCTGGAGGGTAGGACATGAAACAACTCTCTCTCTTTTAAGAACGTGGAGACCTCAGCAGATTGACTGTCCACTGTTGTAATTTTTCGAGTCATGATAAAAATGCTGAAAATAAAAATAACTATCAAAGCAAAAACCTGATGCATGGTTAGGCTACTGAAACATTGGTGTTCGTTTTGTATCGCATTTCCAATTGCAATCTACTATAAGACACCGAACAAACCTCCATAATACCAACTGGTACTGCAAGACAACAGGGCATTTTCCCCCTGCCAAACAGTTATTTTATTGTGCACACTTGGGTGTGCAGAGCAGACTCTTCTGCTGTAGCTATTAAAAATAAAGCGTAAATAGTTCAGTATTGTGTGCATTTAATAAAAAGTTGGGGAGAAAAAAGTCCATAACAAATTGCTTTTGATGAACATAGTTGGAAATAGCATAGTTGTTGGAAATAAAGACTCTTCTAAAATCACTCAGAATTATGTAATGCAGCAGAGGAGGGTTGTGGGGGGCAGTCTGTGTTCCCTCCTTTATTCTGTGTAGTTCTGGAGATGTCGCGATAGATTCAACAATCCTTAAATCCACACAAGAAAATTTACTTGACAAAACAAAATCAAGCTCACAAGCTCAGATTTATCAACTGCAAAGTCTGCTCAGGGAACTAAATGGTGAACTGATGCTTTTTATTTTGGAAATTGTGAATATTAATACATGAGGCAATGAAGAGAAAAGACAAACGAGAGTCAAGGTTGACTGCAAGACCTCTCTTGTCATGAAAATGAAGACATCTTAGAGGGATCACTATAGTCCCACTATTGCTATCAATCATAATATTAATAATAATAATAAACCCATGAAAGATTCCTGATGGAATAAGGGTACTTTGGCTGAATACTCCTAATATTTTCATTTTTTTAATAGACAAATATTGAATTCCCTGTATTTATCTTTAGCTTAGAGTGTCTTTAAGGTTTTTATTTTCATGCAGTTCCCAGAAACCATAAGGACTATGGCAGTTTTATTCTTTTTACACCACTGAAAACTGAGAGTTTCAATACATTACTTCAGGAAACATTAAAAAAAAAGCTGCAAGGTGCATAACCAAACTGCTGGTGTGCTCGAGCTATGCCTGACACATCACCTGATTCTTGCACCAAGCAAACATATCTAAATAAGCTTTTTTTAAAATCAGATAGATACATCTAAAAATAAATACATTTTGAAAGGCTAGAAGACTAGAATGTAAACAGCTGCATTTTTTTTTAATCTCATGCTTTTTAACCTGTGAGCCCTACCAGGGTGGGTGATGCTGTGCCCAGGGTGCCAGGAGACAATAGGTCCCTGCCAGGGCATCTGCCCAGACCCTGCTTTTTCCACCCTGAAACCCCCTGGCCTAGCTGCAGGCAGCCAGGATACCTCCAGCCTGGAAATGCCACTCCATGGAGCACCCAAACCACTGGTACCTCCAGTGCCAGCATGACAGCCACAAAACCTCCTGCTGCAGACACTGGCACCTGCTGCACGGCCCTGCGCGCGACCCGGGAGCCTCCACCGTGTCGGGGTGCAGAGAGACATCTGCTTATGCTGATTAAAACATCCTGTAATACTTGTTTTGTGAGTTTTATAAGAGGAAAAAATATTGCCTTGGTGGTGAAAGTCATTCAGTGCCGGCAAGGCAGCATGGGGCTTGGAGCATTCCTTGGCTGCAGGCCACGGTCCTGGAACCGATTAAGGTTGCTGCACTTGTGACCGAGTGATAATTGAGAGCCCAATAAATCTCCACACAAGTATTTGTCACTCAGAGATGGAAAGCAATTGTTATGGACCTTCATAACAAGCTGCAAGTGGTAAAATTAGAGCTAATATTAAAAATATCAAGGCTCACAGATCACTCCCAACTTCCTTGCCCAACGTTCACATTTTCAGTTAAATTTCCAGGAGTGTCAAACGCACCAGGACTATACCTTCAGGCTTTCAGCTAAGTCATCCCCAGCACAAACTCAAATCATTCCAATTCCTCAAGATTTTGTTGAGTACTCCCTGGTCTTCCTTCCCCCTACCTCAGGTCTCATTTATCTGCATAGGCAGCATTGCTTTAGCCAAGGTCTACATGCTATTTTTTCCCCTGGGAAAAAAAAAAAAGAAAAAAAGCAGTGCTGCAGCTGTTCAGGGTTCCTTGGAAAAGGAGGAAGACAGATGTAAATAGTTATTCTCCAAAGATTCACAGGGATCAGTGCCTGAACAGCATTTTACTCTGTCCCTCATGTGACTGTTTAATTAGGTGTTGATTCACTCAGTCATGAGACACAAGGAAACAGGGCTGCAAGCCTCAACGTCAAAGAAAAAGTAATGCCTGTTCTGCCAGTTTCTGTATTAGCAAAGCACATAGGGGACATCCAGTTCTGAGAAGCAAAACCTGTGTTTTCTTGCCCATAAACTAATCCATCATATTGTTTCAACCTTTCCGTATTAAAAAAAAAAAAAGTAAAAAAAGACATATGAATTATTTCAGAGAAAGATGCTTGCGGATTCCCTGATTATTCTTGCCCATAAGAGCCAGGACCAGCGCAAGCGTCCACAGGGTGAGCTCCCCGGCCAGGTTCTGAAGCCCTGAGAGCAGTGTCCCCTTCCATCTGGCAATCCAGGTCCAAGCTGCTTCAGGATATCAGGCTTTCTTCTGGGGTTTGTTTGTTTGCTTTTGGAAAAAGAATACAAGCTGTTTTTCTGTGGCCTTATTCCTGTTAAGTGAATTTCCTGGCCTCCTTAGTACCAAAAAGCTTTTCTGTTATGGGGTCTGGTTCCCATAGCAACAGGCTTTAAAAATATCAAAGAAATTTTCAGGACATGGTAAAGCAATTTCACAAACTGTGTATGTTTATAATAGGAAAAGCTGGCGGACAATTATTTATATGTACTTAGTTCAAACAAGGTTTGACGTAGGGATAATCCCAAAATGCTGCTCTCAGTCCAAAGCCTGGGGTTGTAGAGGACTACAGTGAAATTTAGCTTGCTATGTTACCAGGTCATTTACCAAGACAGCCGTGTAAAATTAATAGATGACGATAATTTTTCCAATGAAGGTGACATTGAAGCTCAGTGTGTCACTGAAATGCATTAAATGCCAAAAGCGTTTTTCCTGAAGAATACAACCCCCTAAACCTTTGATTTTAAACATTGTCTGCTTTTAGTCTCACCTTCCTCATTTGTGTAGATTTTACAACTTATTTAAAACACATGCCTAGTGCTAAGCACATGAGAGGGTTCATTGGGAGCAATCAAACTACTTACAGACTTACAGCACATGCCTAAGCACAGTGCTGACTCAGTCTTATTGCCCCCATCAGCTTTCACCAAAACCCCATCTCAGTTACACAGGAACAACTGCAAACTAAAGACAGAGGATGATTATACAAACAAGTATAACAAATTCATACCTATGGAATGAAATCCCAGACTGCCCTATCTCTATGTGATGCTCATTTATACCAACATCCCACAAGTCCTAATGATAGATACTCCCTGTGAATCAACAACTGCCTGACACCAGTGTTGGTCACTTGCCATCTAAGCATCCTCCAACACCTTCAAATATCTGATGTGGCCCAATTCTACAATCCTTCTGCACACACAGTGGTTACCTGCTGCCATAAGCCCAGAAGACTGTAACCCATCCCTTTAGTTAACCTTCAAAACCACTAACTGTCAAGTTCACTACATTTGAAGACTGTTGCCAGGCTCTGAATCTGAAACAATTAGGAATGGTTTCATAGATCTGCCAAATAACACTAACGAATATCTAGGTGGACTGGATCTATCCTACAGCTGCTTTTCAGGAGGGAAGACTTTTCTAACTTGGCTCCAACCCATGCACTGAACATCCCTCCCTTACTGGCTCTACAAGTCAAACAGGCCCCTACTTAATTTGCAGAAGAGATGAGATCTTGATTTGTGCAGATATTGCAAGAGCCCCAAGACTACTGTGAGGAGCCTAGACTGCTCAATTCTCCAAGGCAAGAGTCATGCTGCTCAACTGTTTTCCAAATTAAGCATGTAAAGGTGACCTGAAACTATTTCAGGTAGATCTATATAGAGCAGAGACTAAAGACATTGCTTGACTTCACTTTTATCTAACTCATAAGGACATGAGGACAAATAAAAATCAGATGCTTGAACAAGCCACAACTTCATTTAATATGGAAAAAAAATACAGACTGACGGAACAATGGAGCAGCCTGGTACCTTCAAGCAAATGCACTAAAACTGTGAGGTCCTAAATGTTTTGGTTCCCCAAAGCAGAAGAACGTGTAAATATGCATTTAGCTATCAGCTAAGACCTGCTCAACCTTTAAACCAAGCTTAACAAAGTGCTCTACTGGGTTTGCTCCATTGTGCTTTGCTCACTGCCACAAGGAGCTCTGTACCCTCAGGCTCTCTGCCATCCCCTTCAGTTTTCTAAGTCTCACTACACGCTCACTGTTTTGGGTTTCCAAGAATGGTAGGAATGGAAAATACAGTGTAGAACTGGCCATTGCCCAAGCTCTTCAACGCAACTATCCATCTAGAAGGATTTTCCACAGCAGAAAAACTGAACTGGTCAAGTGTTACTGAGAACCCCACATGACAGATACATGGCAGCTCCAAGTATCAGCTGAACACAGCCCTTAGAGGCCCCAGAGCATTTCTTACTGCTAAAATCTTTGTCTCTGATAAAGAAACTGCAGGTTCAGCTCAACATGCCCTCCCTGGGTATCAGCACTGAGACTCACTCCCAACACACACCTTCCTTATCACGGAACTGAGCTGGAACACACAGTCCAAACCAGCTCTGCCTGACAGAATCAACAGAATCACTTGATAAAACCTACATTGTTCCACTGGGAGAGGCTGTACTTAATCAAGAGATATATGTATATGTAGTGTATGTTCAATAAACCCCTTTTTGCTGGTAGTAACGGAATTGATGTGAACATAATGCCAGACACTCCCAGCCACCACAGCTTGCCAGCAGATTTCAGTCTGTCCACATGAGCATCCTTAAAATGTGGAATCCGAAGAAGCCTAGGGCTGCAGGTAACCTGCTGTGAACCAGCCACAGCACCACACGAAGCTATTTATTCCACTGTATCAAGAGGAAAGAAAGGCGCACGTGCTGGACAGCAATAGCTGTCAATGCCACCAGGACATTTTGGACTGGTTTGTTTGGTTGGGTCATTTTTTGGTGGTCTTTTTAAAGGAGCTGTTGCCAAAGTAATCGCTCCCTTAGCTTTTCATTTCCCTTTCCCCTTCTGCTCATGCACATCACTTCATGTGACACAGCAGTAACCCCAAACAGGATGCACCCCACTGCTTGTGGCAGGAGGAGGAAGGGACAGCACAGCACCCAGGGGAACCCTTCAGAGGGAAGAGGCAGCACTGCAGGCCTCAGACAGGACAACACTAAGAAGAGAACAGAAGAATAGAAGGGAAAGCGAGATGGGTGTTAATTCTCTTCTTCTTCTGTGTGTGATTGCATGTGTGCAAATACAAGTTCCCAAAGTGGAGCACCAAACAGGGACAATGACAATGAGGGAGAACACTACAAGGAACAAAAAATCCCAAGCAAAACGAATCACAGAATCACTAAGGTTGGAAAAGTCCTCCAAGATCATCAAGTCCAACCTCTGACCGAATACCACCATGCCCACAAAACCATTAAATCCTGTAAAATGTATGTATGTAATCACGGCATCATAAAACTGCTTCCAACTACACTTGCACATGTACCTTTGTAACCTTCTGAACACAGGGCAACTCCAAAATGTTTATATTTATACAGCACCTATTAGCCCCCAAAATTGCAAAAATCTTAGCATTATGATTCTGATCTAAGAAGCAAAGGAGTCTGCCCAGTGTTACATTATAGCAATTTAGGCTTGTCTACACGGCGGTAATGAATTTGCCTGTCTCGCTGCTGGGGGAAACACCAAAGTCCTTCTCTTACAGACAACAGCTGAGCAAGGTTTGTGCTTTGAGGTATTCTGATTACTGTGAGTTGAGACAGGTGCTTGCACACTCAGAGCCATGACGGCAAATGAAGGCACCTGGGTATGTTTTGAAATAAACAGATATATGTATTTTGTCTTACACAGACAAATATATACGTACATGAGACAGATCTAACAGTGAGGTCTTTCCTGCTCTTGTGATCTCTTTTCTTCCAGCATGAATATCCTTTAGCAAAGCTCAAGGCTTTGGCACTGAAAGCCTTCAAACCCCAGAGAGGATGCTGAGGACTTCATAGAACTGGGCCACTTGGTATTTGCCTTAATTTTTAAGTTTCTTTTTATTTTAAGTTTTATATAAAAAATAACTTCTTGTCAAACTCCTCATTCCCTGTGTATTTTCTTCTCCTCTGTTTTCTCAATCCATACAGATAAGAACAATTGCCATTACTGAATCTTACATTATCTTGGATGGGTTTTTTGTCCAGTGTGGGCATAGACTAATGTCACCTCCTGAGTGCAATTTAGCTGATTTGTCCTGCTAGCTACTAATAAAAAAGACCAGTGTTTAAATGAGTATATACTAAATCCAGGTGGGGAAAAACCCAACAAAATCCCAAGCCAACAAAACCCCATAATACCTGGTGTCTTATCTTCTCACCCCAAAGTGAGAAAAAGCCTTACACAACGCACAAACATAAGCTACCTACCAGTTTCTGAGCATTCTTCAATTGAAAAAGAAGATCTGATGACACGTTTTAAAATAGCTACATATTCAGGCTAACCAAAATTATTCATTTGTTGATAACTGCACAAAAGATAGTATGGAAAAAAAAAAAACTTATGAAAAGTAAAATAAATTAGTCTTATTACAAAATGGTATTTTGGCTTATGTGAAAAAAGTTTGATAAATATTTCTACAAAATTCTGTTATAGTCTCAAAAGAACTTAAAGTTGCTTTGATTTTTTTTTTATTTCTATACGTTTTTATTATGTTTGTTTTGGAAAAAAAAAAAAGAGGTCAGCAGTTCATGTTAGCATCTCTTGTATGACTAGCAAATATACCCAGTTAAGAAACCACCATGCTAATTTTCACAGCTTCTTAGTACTCCCTGCTGTCAGTAGAACAATTTCCTTTTCTACTGAGCAAGTAGAGTAATTTCCAGTAACTCAGAGCAGCTGAAATACATTTAAGTACTGAAAAAACCAACCACCTTTTTCTGTCTGACTGTTTAAGTTCTATGTCAGCGTTTGGACTGCCTCTAAATAGAAACACAGTTAGCGCTGTAAGCCAATTCACTGTCCTGACATTTAAGGCATTTCTTTAACTCTGTCTTAAGGGTTAATATAAATATATTAATATAAATACTGTTATTTTTCCTGTAGGAACAAGAAAATTCTGGCAGACTTCTTCTTTAACAACTTCTCAGATGTTCAGATAATGTCATTCAACTAGAACAAGCTTCTGAGAAGGAGCACACACTCCCGCCAAGTTCCACAGCCTGTTTCCTGCACACCCAACCACACAGCTTATCATCTGTACCCATTCTTGATTAACACCTGAACTAACACAGTTTTTTGCTACAAATTTCTGGTATCAAGTTTCATGAAAAGAAGTAAACAAACCATTCAGCCAACTCTCCAAATGGCAAGAACATTTTCTAGGTAAGGCTTCACGGGGGTGGTGTGGGGAGAGTGCAAAAATACTCATCAAGAATCTCATTCATTTCCCATTGAACTGCTCACACGTGATGCGCTTCCTTCTGCCCGACTGAAGTCTTCCATAATTACCCACAAAAATGACAAACTAAGTGCTGAGCACACAGGCTTTGGAGGCCTGATTTTACCTTGGGACATGCATGAAACAAGAGAAATGTGGGTATGGAGCAGACAGTGTGTGCTTTAATACTTGTCAGAAAGCAGAATAATTCAGCTGACAGAGGTTTTGATATTCTGGTATGCACAGTAGTCCAGGACTGGCCTTTCTTGAGGCTGTGCCTTGCAAACGACACAGGGCAAACTATGGAACCACATGACTAGTGTCTTCCTCCAACATGCCCATACTCTGGCTGTCCCCATGGACATGGCCATTGGAAACAGGAATATACAAGGTGCAGCCAGCTCAGAGCTTCACAGGTACTAATGGGCAGGAGGCATGCAACAGCACCCACAGCATTTTCACTAGAGAAACTCAGCTCACTCAGACTTCTCTTCTCACAGTCTCCACCAGACACGACTGAAGTCGATCAAAAGGTTTAGAAATTACTGAGGGGAGTGCAAGGCCAAGCACTGCACTGCGTGAGCCACCATTTCCGTATCCCCTGAGGCTAAAATAAAAATAAGAAGGCATATAGCAAAGCAACAGTTCCTCTGGGCAATGCTCAAACAATTTACCTTCTCTCTCTTTGAGTGGAAAATGACACAGGAACTGGGGTGAAGATACTACTCTGGCTTAAACAGGCACAAGGCCAGGATCTGAAGTCAGGGCTGAACTGCATTCAAAGTTTCTTCATTTATCAACTAAAACAGATGGAAGAGAACTGTAATTTGGCTCCCGTTTCTTCCCAGCTCTGTATCACACAAACTGAAAGAGTAGAAGGTTTCTGGTACTATTACAAATTTTATGTTTTGCTGACATTTTAGCTGGAGCAAGGGAAGAAACATTTGAAGATGCTGAGAGTGAGGCACACACAGATCTGAAGGGGCATGAAACACCATTAATGCACAGGGCACGATCAGTGCCCAGAGTAAAGGAAATGCGATTGTTTCTGTGATGTATTTTACTCATTTTAGACCAAAATGGCTACTGAGGATGTTCTGATCCTGGAGAAACAGAGCAGGATCTGGTGGTGTGTGATGGATCATTCCCATGCCTCAAGTTCACTGCTGTCAGCAAGGGCTGTTGCAGGTCCACACTTGGGTACAGCCAACCACAGGGCACTGTTGGGTTGTTTGTGTGGGCAGGGGGGTACCTACAGCCAGGACTGTTGTTACTGACACTGGCAGCACTGCAGTGTCCTCCACCTGTACAAAATGGGTTCTTTCAAGGCCAGAGTTTCAAAGACAGATAATATACAAGAGCTGGAAGATACCCAGATTATCAACCCCAAAGCATCAGACAAGACTGCTAAATATAAAAAGTTTTTACAGACAGCTAAACTGTTTAAGTCCAAAGGTTTAATTGCTTGATAAGAGCTATGAAATTAGAAAAGACAAAAAACTTTATTACAAGCACATTTTACTTGCAGATGCACCTCACATACATGCACCATTAATACTCTAGATGTGGTTCATGGAGTATTTTGTGCCGTAATTCACATGTTTGAACAAGTTTCTCTGCAGCATATTGTGTTCTGAATAACAGTATCTCCAGAAGCTATCAGTTTCAGAGAAGAAAAAGATTGTTTATGCAAATGTGCAGAATTAACTCAAGTAAAAGCTTCAGTTGAGCACTAAGTAACATTGTTAACCATGCATTGTTGTAAAAATAAATAAATCCTTTTCAATACAAAGACTACATAATAACCACTCACATGTCTGTGAAGCAGAACATATTTGGGCAGGTATTGCTAGAAATTAGTGACTGAATGTAGTGTTTATGGTCACATTCCTTAGGCACAACAGAATCACATGTATTTTGTGCAAATACATTTCCCATATATGAATATTTCCCATATATGAATTCTGCTACTACTCACTACAAGGTGGAACAGCCAGTGCATTAGCAAACCAACTACTGATTACTGAAATTATTTCCTGTTTTTAATGGGCATAACTTTTTTCCTCCGGCAGATATTTTACAGATTGAGGTTCTCGATCTAACACCACAAATGCAAAATTTTTCAAGTCCTCAGAGACAAATTCTGCTCTTGGCTGATTCTGGAAGCCCAGCACAACCACACTGTGGATTCGCTGCTGCAACTGAGCTCTGCATTTTTCCTAACGTTACTCACAAACACGTGATCCTGCAGACATTCAGCTCCAGATGTAGCACTGGGAGGGAACACAACCGCTGAGCATGAAACCACCACGTGCGTTACTTTCCACTCGTAAAACACGCCGCTGAAGTGGTCACCTACAGCATTCAGCCAAAATTACAACACAAGTTTCAGGCTCCAAGTCTCACTGGACCAGTTTATTCCAGAACAGAAGCTTGGATTCATCCAAGCTGTCACCATGAGCATACGCTAACTCGAAGCATACACAGAGCAAGGGATAAAGCCCTTTGAAAACACAAGGACAATCTATCAATCAGCCAGGGGAGCTGATCATCCCGAGTCAGCAAGGTTTGTAACATGAGACACATAAACACGCCCTCAGTCACCTGAAAACGAATGGTGGAATTGTTTCAGAAAAGGTGAAGACCTCGCAGTGCACAATCAGGTACATACACCCCATGCTCTTGGTACATCCTCATGCCTCATGATCTCACCTGCAGTAGGAGAGGGAAGAAACAGAACCCAAGAGTTTGTAGAAAAATCTTCTTACAACACTTGCCAGCATAACCCAAGTGTAAAGAAGCATTTTCACTTGAGTATATCTGTACATACATGATTCACTCACTCCAACCTCTCCTCAAAAAGATTTCTAATTGAGAGGAAGGAGTTGAAATGCAGGGAGGGAAACCAAGAAAGTGACTGTTCCAAGGGCTGCTCGGTGAGGCAGGAGACTGCAGCTATCCCCAGACAACCCAGGCCATCCCACAGGGAAGAAGCAATGCCGCAGGCTGGGAGGAAGCCGAGTGTGCACTGACAGAGCTGACCTCATGATGGCCAGGACGTGCAGGGCAACCTCGTGATGCCGAATTCTCAAGCCACCACAAGCTCCCAGCCACCACAGGACATGGCAGCAGGAAAGGCAATAAGGCTGACCCTTCACCTGTTAGCTCATTTTGTAATGAGCTTTACCCTCCTTCTAAAAAACTAGAGAAAAAAATGAGCAGAGGGCTTTTTTACTCCAATGTTCATGTTCCCTGTTCCACAGGTGACGCAAAGAAGCCAAGGTGAAGCAAGGGCTAGGCAGAGCTCCCACTGAGGGCAAGGAAAAACTTTCCAAGGCACAAAGCCAGGCAGACACAAGCACCCCAACAGTTTTCAAATTATTTCATCATTCTCTGCACTCACATGCACCTAGCATGCTGGGAATATCAATCCAAGTTAATTCCTTCAGATCTGGTGATAATATGAGTAAATAATAACTGGATGGACTGACAACCCTCTGATCGTCAGCTCCTTCAGTCACCGTACAGACCCAGCTTGCAGCATTGCTTTATTCAAAGCTAGCACCAAATTTTCAAAGACATGCTGGGTGTTTTATGAGCACCACACTCCTACCTGGAGAAGCACTTGGGAGACCTAGAGAATGGTGGCAAAGAGGGCCTGGAGAGTGGCCCTTTCAGAAGAAATTGTCAAAACTATCTCCAAGCTCCAGAGGTGCTTAGTGGAATCTCATAGCTTGTATATATTTGTTTCCAAGATGAAAATTAACTTTAAGCACTGGAAGGTACATAAAAACTTACATGACAGGAAATGCAAAACAGATTTTGGCAAAAAGAAGTACTTTAGAAAACAGCAATATATTTCAAAACACAAGCCAAAGTCATCATAGTATAGAGAAAACTGCGCACAAATCAAAGTGAGGTATTTATTAAAAGTTGGTACACTCAAGCTAATGAATGCAACCAAATAGCCAAAACCATACTCTTCTAGAGATTACAGAAGAGATGGATTTTTTATAAAAAAGCAAAACTTAAAAGGACATCAAAGAGCAGAAATGAGCTTAATAAAAGCACAGTAACATTTTAGATGTTTAAGAATTTGAACAGTCTCAAAAAATTAAGGCATGACAGCTTTTTAAATTCATCAGATAACTGGAAAAGATAAAAGCTGGAGCTATTACAAAATGAGGTCCAGCTAATGCTCTTTTGGAAGATATTTGAGGTGGTGAAATTCCAGGAGTTTTACAAATATTGACAAAAAACCTTGCAGAATGCCAGAAATGAACAAACATAAAACATGCTGTTTCATTAATAACAGGTTTTGGTCAGGCTGGCCCGATGTCCTGCTGAGGAATACCTTTAAAAAGCCTTGTGCAGAGCTATTAGGATCAGGAATTTGCTGGCTGCATTGCTCCCAAGAATTGACACAGTTTGGCAAGAGATCTGCGTCCCCAGGCTCAGCCAAGCTGTACACAAAGCTACCTGCTCCTGAGAAAAAAGTTCTGTGGGTAAAACTTTTGACTGGAAATACCAATGTAAAGACAACTTTTGTGTTCCTCCTTCACCTTACTCCAGCCTCCACTTTAAATAGCTGTAGTAGTCCCTGGCTACACATTAATAAATGTCTCTGAGTCTCTTTGCACTTTATTTCAAGAACTTAGCCTCTGCTTCAAAAAGCAATTATGCCTTTGTAAGAAAGCATGTAGCATTTTTACTGTGCAAGAACAATAGCTCTGCAGAGGAACTGGCTCGTGAAGCATATTTGTATCAAGCTACCCATTTCCAAATCTAGGTTTATTGCAATTCCCTTGGTGAATGCCGCTGCCAAAAATGATGTGAAAGGAAACATCTCAGGATACCATTTAAAGTCACTGCCACAGAGAACAGAAAGAGTCTGAGCTGATGGGGAATGCTTGCCTAGACAGATTTCAGGAAATACTACTTTGCAGTCAGCCTGAGGCCTTTCCTATCTCAGGAACCTGGCAAACTGTCCTCTCAATAAAGGAGCAGCACATATTACCAGAAGACTCCAAGAAAGCACATTTCCAGGATGACCAAAAATGGCTTTCTCCATAATAAAGAACATTTTAAATTATTTATTCTTGTATCTCCCATCTTGAAAAACAGCACTCATTCTCAAAAATACCTATATAACCAAAGCAAAGCCGTAAAGAAAGAATGTGCCCAAAGATACTCCACGCCGTTGGTAAAACTTGAAATTGGAAGGGGTTCTGTCAAGCTTGAACAATCACCACAACAGGTGCTTTAACAAGAGCAAAACAGAGTTTGCAAACATCAGTGGAATGCCCTTCGGGGTGAGATGGTTCTTTACAGGTCCCTAGATTAAAATTTAAAAAAAGACACTGAAGCTTTTATTGAGCTGTAGTGTAAAAAGAACTCCTGATTAATAATCCCTCTGTCCTCCAGCTAGGCAGGCAAGATGTCTACAGACAGAAGGGAACGAGTATTTGAACTTCATACATAAGATGGAAAAAAATCCCCACTGAGTTTCCCTCCTACATACAGCCCCAAAACATACAAGTCCCATAGTTCAGTGTTACAAGACCATCCCTCTCCCTCTGCCACATGCTAATAGTGCTCCAAGTCCAATCAGGAACCCAGAACACATACTCTCCTGCAGAAACTCTGCTGCAGTCCTTGCAGCTGTATTTACCATTGGAAATACTGCCCACACATCTTGACAAGGATATAAAGCCTCAGCCCTCTTGGTAATTTACTGAGCTTTGGGCTCAATCTACTGAGCCCATTTTGAAGAACAAAAAGCTGGTTGAGTTTTCAGTGACTTACCAGCTCCCTTTTCTCCAGAGGGCTGAAGTGGATCCCTGGAGAGCCAGGGAAGACACAGCAGCTGAAAATCACTATCTGTGACAGTCAGTAATGTAAACGTGCAGTGGAATGTTTTGTGTGCCCATATAATATACAGCAGAAATGCATGGCTGCTTCTGCTTAATTTAAGGAAGTTTTTGTAAGATTATTTCCATTTTACTGGAACAGGGTTCATTTATTTACTATTTTAAAGTGTATCTCCATTTTAGACAGCTTACGGCTCATGTGAACACCTTTACGTATTTTTAAAACAGGAATACTTTGACTCTAAAACTCTAGAAAACTGCTTACCTGAAATTTTATTTTCCTAATAACTGTAACAGCCCGAACCTGGGCTGAGCTCTCCTGCCACCAGCAGCGGCCTGTGCCAGATGCTACAATATGGCCAAGAGATTCTATTTATAGTAATAGTTACCCTCAGGGAAAATCCACTCACGTGCGTATTATTTCCAGTAGACAGCAGGTACTCTACATCTTGGAATTTAAGGGCTTGACTCTTCCCTCCTAGAATACTTGCAGGTGTTTCTGTGTTTCTTGTAAGCAGATTTTACCACTAAAATTTGAATATTCTTGCTCACCATGTGAATATCAAGCTGTACCAAGAGATTTCAGTCTAAGGGCCAAGTCTGCCAATTGCCCTGCATTAAATGGAAGAGCTAAAAAACTAACAAGTAGTGGATCTACTGTGATTTCCTAAAGTTTCTTCTGTAAAATAAACTGCATAAATATATTTTTAAAATATAGATAAATGACAAACTGGCAGCTCAGCAAATATTTTACAGTTGCTAACTTACTGGTCCCAGTACTAAAGCTGTTAACTTCTCCAGCACCTAGTCCTGAAGGGTTTTACAGAGTCTGGCTAGACCTAGGCTCACAAAATTTCATATATCCCCAACACAGAAAGAAATTTTTGGCAGGAAACAAACAAACAAAAAGTTTAAAAACCTACCACAAACAAATCAACAACTAAACAAAATGTTTCCCCTGAAAAGAAGTGCTTTATTTTTGAAACAGTGTAAGGTCAGATAAGTAGAACTGGTGAATTTTCAAAATAAGCTTATGGAACTGCAAAATATATTCACAGTAAAAAAAAAAAAAGAGTGGCAAAATCATCCTTAAATGTTCTGCTATACTAATGTCATTGCCGGAGTCATTGGGCTTTTCTCTCCAAGTGCATATTATTCACAAAATATAGTAAGAGAATTTATGCATTTTTATGGTTGTTCTACACAGTCTCCTCAATAAGAGACCAAAGCTTTCAAAGTGAAGACAGACAGAAATAACAACGCTCAAAATATTTGGGAAATGCGCTGTTATTTAGACTGTAAACAGATACAATGTATCAATCATAAAACATCACCTTGCCCCAATGGAATTGATGAGGCTGTTGCATTCAGGTCCACTGGAACCAGCAACAGCCTAAACTCTAAAGTGCTTGTTTCCAGTGTCCAAAGACTCAGCTGTCATAAATAACAGTCTTTATTTTGTGTATTATCTGAAAGTTTCACCAGGAATTGATAATCCTCACTAGTCATGATCTTAGCTACAAACTTAGTCCCATTCGGAAAATGAAAGCAGCCGTTAGGCAATATGCCTAGAGAGCATCTGTATTAGTCTTCAAAAATACTACTTGGCTTTTCTAAGTCAGAGCTGGATCTCCCACCCTCCCCAGAGCCTCATCAGCCTCTCCCTGCAAATTATACCTGTGGGTCCACCAAAAAAAACCCCAACTGCAAATTCACCTGTTACCAGTTGACAGTTCATATCACAAAGCGAAACAGTACTATAAATTTCAGACCCAGTTTGGCACAGAATGATACAGGTGACGAAGGAAGCACAGACATTGCCAAGTACTCACTCTCCTCCTTTCAACACGGGTGTGATCCCCACATTTCTGACCCAGGTCTGCACTACAGCTGTTGCAGACAAACCCATCACAAAGGCAAGGCAGAAGGCAAGACAATTATACAGAGCAGTCCTAGTACCCATTCCCTTCCCCACCAAGGCCTCTGGGTCCAGTATTAAGATGATTTGGAAAATAAGATGACATCAACATCATTAAAACATTTTGTTTCTTAGAAAAGATCATTAAAAAAAAGGATTCACCTCCACAGTGAATATCAGAGAGGTGTGCAAGCCGCTATGATCAGTGTCTTCAAAAGTTGTGTGAGCTCCAGGTAATGTCCAGGAGCATATCTTGACTCCTCGAGGACTCATGTAGTCCCATCAATATTTCTTGAAAACCCTTGTGCTTAGAAAACTGCAGATACACTATTATCCATCTAAACTGCTAAACACTGCCGTTAAGAGGGGTATCCCACCACAGAAAATGAAGCCCACCAGTCAGAGATCTCCCTTTACAGAGCAACCCAAGGGCTGATCATTTGTAGGCAGTAAATTTCAAGGCAGCGGGTGGGAGGAGAGCTTCACCACACTGTTACAAGTGCTTCAAGAAGCACGTAACTCTTACCAATGAAGCAGATTGTATTTGCACCAGGTGGCAAACTGCACTTTAAAAGGATATTGCAGGTTCCCTCTTGGCCAGGACGCAGACACGGCATCGCTTTCGAGCGTGACCATTATTCATGCGGGGAACAGCACAGAAACTACCTGTTTCCAAGCACACCAGCCCGCGGCGGCCCCGCGTGAGTCCCAGGCTCCGCAGAGCACCCAAACGCAGCCTCTCCCCGCCCTGGCCCCCACGGGTACCGGCCCGGGCCGTGCGAGCCCACCCGGCCTCTCGGGCTGCCCTGGGGCCCCTGCCCTGCTCCCCGTGCTGAGCTTGGCCCCGCTCGGCCGATCCAGTGCTACTGCGGTCAGAGCATGACGAATTTCACGAGAAGCTCCACTCCTCTCTTGGCCAAAACTTCACGTTTTCTCCCCGTTCCTGAGGCTGCTCCCTGGAGACCTGCCCGCCTGTCGCCGTTCCCCGGCCCGCAGCATCCCCGGAGGGACCCGCGGGGACCGGGGCCTCACACACGCCGGGGAAGGGGAGGCAGCCGCGGGCTGGGGGCGAGGCACGGCCCGGCGCTGGGAGCGGCGGCCCCGGCAGGGGAGACAGCCGAGCAGAGGCACCGCGGTGGCCCCGACGTGGCGGTCCCGGAGGACTCTC
>VZTA01020993.1:243050-259382 GCA_013398855.1 Mohoua ochrocephala
CGCATGCGCGGGGCGGCTGCACGCGGCACTTCGTGAGGGGCCGGCCCCCGTCAGAGACCCGCTGTGGGCAGGGATACCTTCGCCGGGCCGGGCGGTTCCGTGCCCCGTCTGACCCGGCCTGGAACACTCCCAGGGCAGCCTGTGCCAGCGCATCATCGCCCTCGCAGGGAGAAAAGTCGTGTATGAAAATGGAGTAAATTAATCGTTTGTGTAATGCTCCCTGTACTGATCAGACCCCGTGTTTCAACTTAAGTTTGTAGAGAGGAGGAATCTCGTTGCTTCGTTACATGAAAAAATAGAGTGTATAGAATCATTGAATGATTTGGGTTGAAGGGACCCCAGAGATAATCGTGTTCCAACCCCCTGCCATGGGCAGGGACTCCTTCCGTTACACCAGGTTATTCCAAGCCCCATCCAACCTGGCCTTGGACACTTCCAGGCGTTTCTGGATTTCCAAATGAAGGGAGATACAAGTGCACACAAAAACCGGAATAGAGCCCGAATGCTTTGAAACTTTATTGGTTTAGACACAGTCTGAAAAAATACTATGCATTCCCAATTGTCAGTTCATATTAAACAAGCATATACATTTGGTTATATTATTATTGATTTAAAATTTTAAAAATGAAACCATTACAGAAAGACTGCTGCATCTTCAGACAACTTTGCAACAATTTGTTTTCATAGGAGATTGCTAAATTCAATCTCACGTTCCAATATTCCCTTGGTTGTTATTTTATTTTACATAATTTATTATTTTTACATGTTTAGTTTAGGCACACATTCCAAATGACTTCATACTGATGGTGAGGACAAAGTACTGGAGGAACAACAGATTTTATAAAAGAGCTTTTATTGTATGTCAGTCCACGAGAAAATCTTATGAGCAGTCTTGAGAAAGGTGAGAATTTAGTTCTTTACAAAAGTTTCCATAGATGACTCTTTGATATACATGCTAATATACCAAAACTGAAAAATCTTTAATAACAGTTAAGATTTTTTTTTTTACACAAATGTATATGTTAAATTCTACCCCCCCTTCACTTTCAGTTCAAAATACAATAGGCAACACTTACCAAAATGCCTCATTTGTTGGCTGCTTTTACTTTGCTAAAATACATAACAAAAAGCTGAAATGAAGGGCTTAAAGGGACTCCAAATGCCTCAGAAAACATTTTTCTTTGGAGGAATTCAAGGGATCTAGAACTTTTTCACTTCTGGGCTACAGGCATCCAGATTTCTTCTCTGAAAAGTTTCAGTGTTTCACAGGAGCAAAGGTGGTATAGAAACCACCAAATGTGCAAAATACTGAAGAACATCAATTCCAAGAAGAAACAATGATTTAATTCTGATTTTTTATCCCCCAGAGAAAACCAAAGTGAACTAAAAATACAAAAAGTATGCCAATAGAATTGCCTCTAAATAAAATGCTTTTTCAAATTTTCTCTAAGGCATCAAGAGGTCTTTAAGTAACCTATTACCATGCAAAAGTAGTATATTCTTTCCCAGTTTACATTCAACTTGTAGCATTTATTTACATATAGATCAGCAGCTTGTGCTTTTAACACATGTAAAACTAAAAAAAAAAAAATCTAAGTTAGTTTTTTTATTCCAGAAGTTTAAGTCAGATTATTTTGTTACACACAAGAATTTTATATTCATGGCAAAAATGAGACTGGACTTTACTGTTGCTGATAGATACTGACTAACAGTGAGGACATATTGCAAAATGGTACTTTATCAATAAAACCTCACCGTCTGTGTCTCACCTGATGTGCATCAAGCATTTTAACCTGCAAATGTGCCTTTCAGGACAGAATTGTTCCATGTATTTATTTCCTGCCCACATGGGGTTAAAGACTCTGGTCTAGTTTCTGCTCACGCTTTGTGCATTTTGGCAGAACATATTTTTCTCTGTGCAATATATCAAGCAAAGAACATACAAAAGATATAACTAAGCAAGATTCTCTTCCCGGAAAATGTATTTTATTCTGGTTTTTTAATATATAAGACCGTCTTCCAGTGATTCCACAGGCATAGCACCAGGCCCAGGAAGCACCTCCTATGTTTAACATGTCCAAGAATGCAGTACTGTGATAGCAAAACTGACTGCAAAAAGAGTCTCCACTCTTTAAGATGAATAATAAAAACTAATTTTGTAATTAGTTATCGTAAGGTAACAAAAAAAAAACCAAAACCCAAAACCAAACAACTGGTTATTGGACAGCCCTGGGGATTTTTCCTCGGTGGTCACAAGAACTGTTTCCGTTTAAGAAAGCTCAATGCAAAATAAATATTCCTGGAATTTGAAGAGAAGCAGGATTGAGCCTAGCTCATGCCTTATGCATGTCTCTTTTACAAGTGTTAATCTCTTACAACATTGTTATGATTATGGTGAGAGAGAGTGACCTGCAGAGGAAAATCTGATTATACAAGTATAAAAGAGAGCTTTTAGTTTATTTATATAATTTTTCACAAGTTCTGAAAGCATTCACACTTTTGGTGTGACAACAACAATTTCTCTCAGATTTTGCACCATCCAAGTGTGGCCAAGTTTGCATTTTTTCTTTCTTATTCTCTTGGCGTTCATATATTTGGCTCTAGTGCATCCGACATTTTGCATCAAATACCAAAAGAAGAATATAGATATATTATTCAACGCCATATAAGTACAAATAACAGCCATCTAAGCTGTACATAAACTCATATTGGGCTCTTCTATACTTATACAGAGTTTAGTTGTCTCAAAAAGCCTGACATCATCTTAGGAGAAAAGTAAATTAAATTCAAATGGCAAAAAAATATCAGTGAAAAATAGCTCTTCTCTACTTACCTAGATGACTAGGGCTTGGGTTTTTTTTTAATTTTAAAACTGTATTTTATTTTATTATTTTAATTTAACTGCATTAAACCAGAGAGGAAATTGTACTGAATTTAATTCTCCATTGCTTTGAAGGTTGCGTATGTAATGATTGTCTTTTGGCCAATACAAAAAGGATATGAACTAAACTCCACTGAGATGAAAATCCTTTATGACTTGACCTAAAGAGCCAGATTTTATGCAATAATCCCTATCCTCCATAGACATGGCGCACGCAAATTCCCCAGGGATGCTGTTGCTGCGTACATTGGTGAAAAATGAATGTATGATCCCATCAGATCTCAGATATTTCTTTACTTGCTTTGGACTGATATGAGTCATTGCACTGGAATCAAATGAGGAATCAGGCGCGCATAAAGGGATTCAGACAAACGCACAGTTGATAAATCAAACTGCCACATTCTTTGAGTCATTATGTTACTGATACGGTTTCCTATGTATCATTTTATTCTGAAATCACTGCAATAAATCAGTCTTCGTATAACACTAACTCATTAATTCGATTTATTTCATTTGGAAGCATGCAACGGAACTTCAGAGAGAAAAAAAGATACTGTTTAGATTAAAAATTTAAATCTTTAGCTTCAGAAGTCTACAGTGGATTCCACTATAAGAGAGAAAATAAGTGTGCTTCCACTGTCCTAGCAAAGATCTAGCAGGCACAGCTCCATGCTAGTATGCACTGGTGCAACAAACATCAGCTAGTATAATACACACAGATATTTAAGACCCTGTTTAACCATCAACAGCCCAAGTGTTCAAGCAACTTGACATGACAGTTTTCTCTTTGCCTTGTACCATGCTTTGTACCAAAAGAGAGCTCTAGAGTCTGTTCCTATTCCTTGTGAGACTTATCCCCTTTCTGATGACCACAGAAATCTAAGGTTTCATCCAGACAACTTGCTGTTTATTCCAGAGAAGCCACTGGAAGTGATACCAATGGGATTTGATACTTCCAAATGTCTGAACATAAAGACGTTTCCATAGCAGGCCTTTCTGCCACCACGTCCTCTTTCTGCCATACAGTGACATCTTGCACAGCGACGGCTAACACAGCCTTTAGCCCACCCCTGTGGGTCTTTCAGGGCAGTATTCCTTCCCCTTCCATGGCCAGACAAAGGATGCCCTCCGCTGCTGCACCTCAGGCTGGCCTTTTCCCAAACCCTTTCATTTTGCGAATGAAAATGAAAGAATCACAGCTTATTCCTTGTGCCCCATTTCTTTAGCGCTGTTTCTGAAAGGGAGTTAGTCCAGCTGGACTATGCACTATTAGCAGCATGTGAAGTAATAAATTAGGGATTGGGAGCATAAGGATTATCGTGTACTCCCACCTAAAGCCGCCACAGAGCCAGCGATGCTTTTGCAACCTTCTCAGTTTGAGCAGTTCAGATGTCCCTGACTGCACTGGACTGAAGGAGCCTTAATGCAGAATCAGCATACCATGGATAAACTGTGTTTGGATGGAAAGGAAATAGAGGGAATTCTATGCTATCACTTCCTACCGTGTTCCTGTAATTTCAAGGTAACATTAATCCATTAGATGTAATATACTAATAGGTCTATTAAGTAAAAATATCGGGAGATTCCTTCCTATTTCTATTCCGGTTGTTAGGTCACCAACTATTAAATCAAATCAATGTCCTTTATGTCCTGAAAAATACAAAAACTACCACTTATTATATAAACCCATATCCAGCTTGAAGTTCCAAATCAGAGAAAATAAACTTTTACCTTCACCACCAATCACTGATTATTTGAGGTAGACCACATTATTGAATAATCCATGATTTTAGTTTCTAATATATTAGGTTATATACAATCAAATATCAACAGACATACCTGAAATTTCCCCTATTTTAATTAGAAATGTTTGTAGTGATTAATAAGATATGCTTCCATAATTTACTTGGTCATAGATTGAAATTTCTGCATATTTTGTGGCAATTTAGCATAATTTGTAGTAGTGCTCTACTGTGTACCTAGAGTAAAAAAGAAATTGTATCACACTTGATGGCAAAAAGAAGGGAAAATATGCTTAGTGATGAAATCCTAGAAAAATGAAAGGCTCAAATGTAAGATTCAGATGCTTATCCATTTCAGCAGTGTCATTCTGGCTCTGTACTTTTTGAGTATTATTCTAATATTGCTATGAAGTCCATCACTCAGGAGATTCTTCCCATGGTTTCAGATGGAGATGCTTGAATATAGCTCTTCTATTTGTTTTTTGAAGTAATCTCTCAGTTCTGGTCTCTTAGCCTTCAATGTTGGTGTCAACAAACCGTTTTGCACCGAGAACATTTCAGAGTGAATATAAATGGCTTTGACCTAAAATAAAAGAGGGATATATTTATAGCAAAGGTTACAGGCATCACACTGAATAAGCATTAACTTTTTATGCCAGCCTCGCTGTGCTTCCCTCCGGTGGTGCCTCAAGTCCAGGGCACTCTTCTGCTGAGTCCCCAGGATTTCCCTCCCCTGCCCGCAGAAGGGAGCTCTCCAAGAGAACGAGCACATAAACCTCTTTTCTGTATGAAACCAAGGCCAGAGCACAGAGAGGCAGTGCACAAGGGACAGTGTGATATCATCACTGCAGTTTCACACAGCTGAAAGGCAGTGGGGGTGAGGGCAAGGGCAGGGAGTTGTGCTAGGAAACCTCACCTTAACCCCACTGCAAAAGTAAACAGCACTGATTCAATCTTGCAAAACTGTTCTGAAGGTTTGCAGGCACAAAGCATGTTCACGATGATCATCTTTGTGGAAGAATTTTAGCTAATTAAAGTGATACAAATCTTTTAGCCTGTGCAAATGGCATTTCACAAGGCTGCCCTTGTTCAAGGCAGTGGCTCTGAGCACAGCGGGGAGCCTGGCAGCACAGATGGGAGCAAGCTTTTCCTTCCCATGCTGGTGTGGGAGAAAGCAGAAAACTGCTGCGTGACTGGTCAGAGTCCACCAATTTAAGAAAAATTCCCCAGCCATCTGCTGCTTTTGTAATTCCCCAAGCCAGACTGCTTTGCAGTTTGTTCGGCTGGAAGTTCCAGGAATACAGGCTGCAAATCCATTTTCTATTCCTTTAGATATGTGATTCATCTTTCTCTGCAAGCATCGTGGTCCAGGTCTTCCCTCCATGACATCCTTTATAAATCAGTAGGTTCGTGCTATTAATGCTCCCCCGTTTGCTTCACTGGCTTTCAGAGCCTGGAAGTTGATGGTTATAGAAGCCTGACTTGTCATTCCCAAGACAGAGATCCAAGCTGCAGACAAGGATGGGGATGATAAAGAGTATCCCCATAAACAGGGGATCCCAACCTCCCCCCAGGAACATTAGCCACAGTATCTGGCTCAAAGTTTGGTTTTAAGATTACATATTGCAACAGAGATGAAGTTTTGAAGCCCTTTAGTTTTGAAAACTGTATCATGTAGCTTTTATTCTATTCTGTTGTTATTTTATTCTAATTTTTAGAAAGACGACAAGGCTTTCCTCACTACTTTATACTTTATTAATTCAAAACTGCTGGTAGAATTGATTACTTGAGGATATTTCATACTGTGAAGACCACGGCAGAGGCAAATAAGACTTAGTAGCACAGACAATTATGTGCATTTAAAACTATGCTTTATATTGAATTATTTTAAAATAAATTTCTTTTTGCTATCATTTCATTTGCATAGGCAACTGAGAAATTAAGAATAATAGGGTTATGTTTAATGATGCTTCTGCTCCACTCCGATACGGTGAATTACTCATTAGAATTATCACCCAGAAACAGTCTAAACAAAAGCAAAAAAGGCCCTTGCTAATTATATGTAATGAATAAGATGTTCATTTTTTTAACAGAAACGAGCATTTGACATTTTAAAATGGGGTGGGTAATTTTTCTGTGTTTTTAATGCTATGTAATCCATTGTCGATTTCAGATGTCTCCTCCTGAAGTGTTTGTAGCTCTATTGCAGAAATATTTACACAAGCACCAGGAAAGAATTAGTGCCCAGACTGAAAATAAAGAAACCAGCAGCATTTCAAGGTCAGGTATAAGTGCAGTAATTAGTGACCCAATTTCTAACAGAGCTTTCAGTGCCAGAAAAGTCAGACTCCTACAGATGTTTATCTTGACCTCTGGTTGTCAGTCTGGAGATTATCCATGTCCCCAATTTAGATTTTGACCTCTGCACCCAAAACTTTCCCTAAATTTAATTCAAATTTCAAGCATGGGTGGGAAGCAGAATCGCAGCAAATACATTTTTCCAAAGGAATAAATACAACTTGCCAGCAATAAAGCTCTTTCCAAAAACATCATGTACAGCTGCAACAAAGATTTGTAGTAAGATAATATATGCTGCCAAATCCCTCTTCTATACAGACAAATTGCCTGTCTGACCACACTGAATGATGTGTTTCCTTTTACCTGCTCAAAGGAGTGAAGTCCACTCTCCTTCCCTAACCGTACCATGTCTTCCATAATCGCTTGCTGCAGTTCCTGCGTTAAAACACAGAAATTCCTCATGAGCTACCACAGTCAACCTTACATGCAATTAATGCTCACTGTTCACCAAAAAACATGCTTCTGAGTAAAGTTCAAGCGCCTTACTAACAGTTAATACATAATTAGCAAAATTCTATTAAAGTGAATAAACATTAACCTTCAGTGTGGTGATGTTAAGTGTCTCCTTGGTATGAAAAGTAAGGTTCTGTTTTCAAACCAGCTATGTGACCTAGCTGTTGAATTTACAATCCTTCAGCCGTCTGCTAGACTTCAATGCAGAATCATTACCCACGGACACCAGTGGGATGATTCAGTGGCATCAGTATTCACTGATGTGATCCAACGCAGTTCCTCAGTATTAGAGAGCATGTATTTAAGGCTGGGGTCCTTTTCATAGAATCATAGAATGTCCTGAGCTGGAAGGGACCCACAAGGATCATGGAATCCAACTCCCAGCCCTGCACAGAACAGCCCCAAGAGTCATACCATGTGCCCTAGAGTGTTGTCCAAATGCTCCTTGAGCACTGTCAGACTTGGTGCTGTGACCAATCCCCTTGGGAGCCTGTTCCAGTGCCCAACCACCCTCTCTAGGGAAAACCTTTTCCTAACATCCAACCTAAACCTCCTCTGACACAACTTCAGGCCCTTCCCTCTGGTCCTGTTGCTGGTCACCAAAGAGAAGACCAGTGATAAGTCTTATTTAGTTGTCTTATTTAAGAAATCTAAGCAAACACCACCTCTCCTCCTGCTGTACTGTTGTTCTCTGCAAGAGTGACTCTTGGCCCCCCCACACCAGAGCTGGCAGAGGTCTGTACCACCAGTCAACACACATCACTGGATCCAGGTCGACCCTGCTGAATGTTCAGTGAGGAAATAATTCTTGTCACTGAGATCATCATTCCTAGACACAGTATTGTGCACACATAATGCTACAGCAAAAAAACCACAAAAAAACCCGAAACAAACCTGTACTGCAGATACAAACCTTATTTTTACAGAGTTCTGCATATGTTCCTTCAAATCCTCTTTTCTTTGCCCAACCTGGCATAACTTCAGAATCAGGCACCACAATTCCCACCAGGAAGGCCTGTAGGTAAAGGAGAAGGAGAGTTGCAGGCGAAAGCTGAACCACATTCCAGGCTCTACATTGAAGTGAATACGCAAGTCATCTGAATTTCTGCGTGTTTACCACTTCTTGTTTAATTATATCAATAATTTGCTAACATATCATCATGAAGTACATTCTGATGTCTGTGCCTTTTTCTCAGATAAAAGGTTGTCTGTGACTATGCATTTACCAGCAGTTTTAATACCCTCATTTGGGTTTGTGTTCTCTTGGACATTAATAACTCACATGGCCCTGTGAGTCCCAGGCAAACTCTGATGCCAAGGGAAGGCTCATGCTTGTGAGCCTTGAATGCAGAGGATGAATTGGCGTGGTTTCAGAAGCTGTAGGTATGCGTATAAATGTGCAAATTAACAGAACAAGATGTCAGAATGGGCAGGCAGTGTAGGGGGGCAGCAGTGGCTTTGCCTGGAAACCCAAAGAGTGACACCAAAGCCAACTTAAGGGCTTGATCTTTGGCCACAGAATTCTCTAAGCTGCTCAGTGTCACACCAGCAGCTCTGTTCCTGCCTGGCTGGCAGCCAGCTCCAAAGCAGGAGGGAGACAATGTGGCATGATCCACTCATATTTTCCCTTTATTCATGCCCAGCTCTCTAACTACAAAGAGTAAAGTAAGATTTTCTGAAAACTTGGTTTGTACCTGCAGGCTGTCTCCATGGACGTAGATCTGAGCAACAGGGTCACTGCGGATGTAGATATTCTCTATCTTCTCCGGTGCAATATATTCTCCCTGAGCAAGTTTAAATATATGCTTTTTCCGATCAATAATTTTAAGGGTCCCATTCTGTTTGGAGAAAGAAATGAGAATTCCCAGAGAAGTTATTTAACCACAGAAACTCAGCAAGCAGTCTGTCTTTAACAGAGCTTTCAATTGCCTGTTTTGCTTTCAAATGCTTCACTGACATATCGAACTTATTCTGCCAAATATAAACTTAATCCTGTGTAAAGATAGACCTGCTTGGAAACCTAAGTTCAGTCCTTGAAAATTTACATGGGATAATACAATTGCCATAAGAACTCTGTGTGTGTCCAGTACGCACAGGTAACCATTTTCCAATGTCTCCTGTGTGAAGCCAGCCCTCCTGGTCCAGTGCCTCAGCTGTCCTCTCTTCATCTTTCAAGTAACCTTTGAACACATTGGGTCCTTTCACACAGATCTGCAAAACAGCCAGGGGTGATGATGAATTATTTTCTTATTCTGCTATAAAAACAAGTTAAGTAGTAACTCACAAAATTTGAAATATTTTAATGACTGTGCTCCTTGAAACTAAAATAGATTGGGTTATTAAACTATCTATGGATTTTTTTCAAGCTAATGGAAATAGGAAGTAGGGTTTGCAAAACTGATTTGCTTGAAGCTGATTTGCATTCCATTTGCAGTTAAAAATAACAAAGTTATTTCAATAAGTTTAATTTTTGTGTAGTATAGAAATAACGGCAATGTAGAAATCACAGCAATTCAGCTCTTCTTAGCTGAACTAATTAATTCAGTCTTAGCAGTTCAAGGAATCAGGCTGGAAGTACTGCCACAGCTCCTTTTTCATTAATTCTTTGCTGCTCTATTGTTAAACTGCCATTTTCCTTTCCTGATTGCACTATGTAACACATCAGCAACCATGCACTCTACAAAGGTAAAATGCTTCTATAATTATATAACTACTTCATACAGTGTTAACTAGTGAGAATTTGATATAAAAATGTGATTGGCTACCTCTCCTTCTCCTTTGGAAGCAAAATAATTCAGTTCTTCCACATCCTTCAATCTGATTAAGTTACAGGGCAAAGGGGCTCCTACATGACCTGGAAATCAAAGTTATCAAGTCACTTGTCATCTCTCCTATAAACAATAATTAGCATTTTATCATTAGTTACTTGCATAGTTGTAGATACACTGGATGTTCTTGCAGGAGCTGTGTCTGTGTGCAGAAATAATTTCCTTAATTAAGGTTTTGCACTATTGAAACTAAATACCAATACCTCCTCTTCGGATATAAAACCTATTTTGAAATAGCGTAGAGTGGTTTGGGTTGGAAGGGACCTTTAAAGCTCATCTCGTTCCAACCCCCTGCCATGGGCAGGAACACCTTCCGCTAGATCAGGTTTCTCCAAGCCCCATCCAACCTGACCTTGATGTTACAGTCCAGAATTTCCTAAAGGAATGTGCATTTCTTTTATTTCTTCAAATGGTGGAAGAAAATAATTACCTGATGTCCAGTCACCTGGAGTTGTAAAGGTGCATCCAGCTGTGCATTCTGTTTGGCCGTAGCCTTCATAAACCTGACAAAGAGACAGGTATCTTTAAAAGATCATAAAAGATTTCACTATTACAAACTGAAATCCCAAGCATTGCCCTCTGTTGCACAGTCCTGTGAGCTGAGCCTGCAGCTGAAATGTGTGGGTGCCCATTTGCCATGGGGACACTGTCCCTGGCTCCTACCGTGTACAAAATTCCATTTACATGACTAGGAAAGACCATGGCTCTATAATCTTGAAAATAGGGAGAAGATGAGTTGAACACTTAGCCTTTGAGTCAAGACATATGCTACACTATGAGAGGAACTTATTAGCGCGGAAAAAAAGGTATTTTTGTGGGACATTTTGAAAGTCTACCTTTTTTTTTTTTCCCCTGACTAATTTTAGACTCTCAAATGAGACCTTTTAGTTGCCCTGGGCTTCTTAATCACAGAGAAATAACACAGTGGACATCTTAAATGGGTTAGGCTGATGTCTGAAGATTAGCTCTCTCCATTTATATATAGAATAAAACTCGTGTAATGAAGTACTCAGCACTTTCACAAACACATTTAATTGCACATACTCAATTTGGTGCTGAGAGGTGGGTGGGATGAGCCTATGGGGCTTTTTTGGGAGATGCCCAGAGTGAAAACATCTCTTGCCTGTTACTGCCATCCCAGGGCTATTCCCACCCCACTGAAGCTCTGGGTGTACCAGGAGTCCGTGGCTGCCCTAAGCCCTGCTGTTGGGTCCATCCTGGTACAGCTGTCCTAAATGCAGTTCTGAGGTCTAACCCATCTCCTTTCTTAAATACCACGTGTTCTCTTGCTAGCAGTGGATGAACATCCCTGAACAGCCACACAAACCCACCTGGCATCCAAGGGCCGCGCGGAGGAAGCCCAGGACAGTCGGGGATGCTGGGGCAGCGCCTGTCACTATCATGCGGACACACCCCCCGAGACTTGCCTGTTTGGTGGCAGGAGGAAACAAAAGAAAGCATCAGAAGCTACTACAGATGGCAAAACCATGAGCATTGCTTACACAGAGCTCGCACAAAATGCTCTCTCTAGGACAGATGTGCAGGATTTCCTGCCCATGGCAAGGGGTTGGAATTAAATGATCTTCAAGGACTCTTCAAACCCAAACCATTCTGTGGTTCTGTGATGTGGCCATGTATGGAAATACAAACTAGCTCTGAAGCTTTCCTGACCGATAAAACCCCATTCAGTGTACAGAGACCGGAGTGCCCATGTCCCTGGCAGGACAAGCTGCTCAGCCTCGGCTCCTACGACTGCTGTGCCTGGGCAGGCTGCAGACCTGGCTCTGGGAACTGCTGGGAAAAACAGACTCTTCCCCCATCCAGTTTTCTTTGCTTATTTACACCTCGTTGGTTTTAATGAATTGCCTCCTAAGCCCTCTAAAATAATGTCCCTTTTTTAAGGCAGATGACCTTCAAATATTTCTGGAGGGTATTACATCAATTCCTGTGTCCCATTTTACTTCTTTCTCCTCCCCCTTCATTTCCTTGTCTTTATTCTAAAAGTTAAAAAGAAAACCCAGCACAAAAGAAAACAACTGCTGACTGAGTCTGCCCGTCTCACCAGCCCTTGCATCAATATGCAGCCTGGCTTGCTCCCGGCTGGGTGAACTCTGCTATCTTTGCACACTGAGGACAACTAATCCACAGACCACAAGTACGCTCAGTTTCTTTAGTTAAAAATAAAGTGGCATGTCTCCAGATAAGTCATCCGATTAAAAAAATGAAGTAATCAGAGCCTCCTGGAGCAGTACAGAGCCCCCCCCCCAAAAAAAAAAACTGGTTTAAAGCCAATTTAATCTCTTTTTTTACTGAGATGCATGGCAAACAGGAGGGCATTCTGATTTCTTTCCTCATGCTTGCTAAACCATGATTCATGTGTGCATTTTTCTTTACAACCTTATTTTTCTTTCCCTAGGAGGAAAAGCAGGTTTGAATATGCCCAATTGAAACCCAACCCTAAATCCCAATCCTATCTGTTGAGATTTTGCAGAAAACTTTGGAGCAACATCTCTTTGATCAGTGACTCCTGTTTTCATGACCACCATCCTGAATTTCATCCCTGGAGTAGGTTTGATACAATCCTTTCCTCCCCCGCAGGGGCACAGTTTCTATCTGAGAGCTGCAAAAAATTTTTGGTACTATTCCAGAAATTAGTGATTTCTTGGTGCTGCTGAAGAGGGATGTGGCAAATGTCATCTTAGCCTGCCTCGTATTTCGCCATTTCCCTCTGAAAAGTTATCCCTGAGAGAACTGAAATTTTGACATTATGCATGGTGTTTAAAAATGAAAACAAAAAAATGAAAATAAATATGGCAAAACTTCACAGAGCAGCAAAGTGTGCTCAGTTCCCTTTTTCTATTCCATTTTCCAGTCTGTTCTTCACTAGTGAGTAGTGATTGCCCCCAGTTCATCATCAGGCAAGTGGACCACACTGACTTTAAGGAATCATAGAATCATACAATTGTTAAGGCTGTAAAAGACCTCTAAGATCATCAAGTCCAACCAGCAACCCAGCACCAGCATTATCTTCACCACTAAGAAGAATGTCCTCAAGTGCCACATCCACACCTTTTTTTAACACTTTCAGAGGTGGTAACTCCATCACTGCCTTGGGCACCCAGTTCCAATGCTTGACAACTCTATCCATGAAGAAATTTTTCCTACTGTCTGAAACTCCCTTGTCAGAATACCAGTCATTGCTAGAAGAAACAAGAGTTTTTTGCCTTCAGACTCACTTCTTAAATCACTCACCTGTATTTTATTAAAGAAAAGTTTATCCCACAAACTGTCATTTCTAATAATGCCATTTCGAACTTCAGCCTTTTTCCGCCTCGCAGCGAATTCCAGGATCCAGCGCTTGAGGGAGGTGTCAGCCTGGCTGAAGATCTGTGGGAGCACAGGATGGCAGACGAGGTGTCATGCAGGAGAGAGAGCACATCAACACCTGTTCTCCCCATGACACCCACCCAGCCAGGTGGGTGCTGTTACATTCGCAGCACAGGTAAACAAGGCTACACTGGGGTTTGTTAGTGGGGGAAAAAGGAATGGTGTGTTTTACTCCATTCCCTATTGTACATGTGGTTCCTTTGGGGGGAAAAGAGGATGGTAGTGCAGGCTTCAACTAGATTGACAGGGCTGCTCTTACTATATAATTTCTGTGATAGGGTTCAATGAAGTTCATGCAACCTGAGCAACAGGGAATGAGCAACATGAACACGTATAAGTGGTGGCCGATGTGGTGATGGGGGCTGCATTTACCTGAGCTTAATCAGGCACCAGCCTGAACTCCACCTCGACACATGTGAAACCCCCAGTGCCTGTCTCTCTAATGAAGCACAGAAGCCCTGACCTTGGGGAAAAATCAAATCAGTAGCTTGTGCTTAAGCTTGTCTTTAGCAGATAAGTCTTCTGAGGAATTAATATTCCCAGCTGGTCAAACAGGTTTAACATGATGACCATGACGTCTTAAATACCTTGCAATACCTTTACCTTAGTTTTAAAGATTTCTAAATCCAAAAGCCACTGTCACATTTACACTGCCTAAATCCTCAAAGGCATTTTGAAATTCCTGATTTTCAGCTGTTGTTGCCACCAGAATGAGAGATTTAAGTTTCAAACCTGGTTGAAGGGCACAAAAGGTCCTTGTTCAGGCAGGTTTGACTGATGTTTCTGTGATGAAAAAATCCCATATCTCTAGAAATGTCACTGGTAAGCTTAGTGAGAACAGGGTAGGAGGCTAATACAGAGGGATTTCATATTCACACGTGATAGCTGTGTATGGAGTCTGTGTAAGTCATAATACAGACTTACACACTGGAGGAGCTGTATCGGTTACAGAGGGTGAGAATGTGTCTGCAGCAAGACAGAAATAGTGTAATCTGCTTGAGAAATCTCCATGACTAAGGGAATTCTTCCACATGAGTACTAAAGGGACATAAACTCCATTGTTCCAAAAAGAGTAAAATCGAAATCGAACTCACCTTGTCATACATTCTGTTCAACAGCCGAGGCACTACAGGGAAGATGGTTGGCCGCAGTGCCTTCATATCGTCAGACAGGAGGCGGATATCTCCTTGGAAGAAGCCAATTCGCCCTCCATGGCAGTATACTACAGACTGATGGGGAGAAAAAGGAACACATGTAACCCCTTTGCTTTCAATTCCCACAGCAAAGCATCCCTCCCAAGTGCAGAAGCACCTTTCCCGAATTTCTGCTCTCCAATATAGCAAAAATGGGACTTTGGAAATACATATAGAAGTAACAATAAATTTTGCACTGAATAGAAATATCCAGATCGTTCTGGGCACTTTTCAGTACTGGCAATTCAGCATCCACCAAATTTGCCACTTGTTCTGGAAGAATAAGGAATCAAAGTTTTTGGGAGGGATTTCCCTTCATCCCCTGCATATGGGGATGGAGAAGTCTCAGTTATGGTCAGAGTCTGGATCAGAACTTTCCTAAAGCCCAGCCCTCCCATAGCAGCTCACAGCATGAGGTCCTACCGTCAATACAGAAATGCAGTCAGAAACATCATAAAACACGGAGTAGCAGCCGATTTTTAGATGTTAATACTTTAGTTTTGTTTAAATACAACAATATAAGCTACGTTAGCAATACAGTGCCTGATCCTGTGTCCCAGAAATAGAAGCCCACATCCTAAAAGGTGCTTGACTTGTACAGAAACTACAAATCCAGAAGTCTTGTACTTGAAAAGAAAGCAGGATGTTTTAATCAGATCAGAATGGAGCTCGATATGCAGGATGGGGCAGGGAGGCTGCTGGCCATGAGCCAACTGGCAGCTGGTTACTGGTAACCAGTAACCCTGCCAAGGACCCGTCACCGACTGGGTGAATGAAGAACATTTGGAGACCAGCACTTCTTCCATGGTTTTACAGTGCATGGAGGAGAAAGCATCCTCAGCAAGCGCCTGTGATGCCAGAGCTGAGCCCAGCCTTCCTGAGTAGACTGAAAACTTCAGCTCCCTTTTGTGGGCTTGTCTTCCCCAGATAACTAAATAAGTTGAAAATTCCTTAAGAGACACCCAGGTCTTTTTGTGCTGCTCCTAAAAATCTGCAATACTAACCAGATTGCTCTCACTGCTCTGCCAGGCAGTTAGAGACTGTCTCCATCAGCTGAAACCACAGGAATTTTACACATGTGATGTGGGTTTAATGAAAATCACACTGCTGAATCTGTGCTTTACACTGCACATGGATTAAAAAAAAAAAAGAAAATGTAACCAGATGCTCATTGGGAATTGAAAATAACAACTAGAAGTTTTTAGCTTGAAAGAATGTATCTTTATAATTTTACCTGTAAATTCCAGGAATAAAACATGTTGGCTAAAACTAGGGACACTGATGCAGTGCTTGCTGTTCAGAATGCTTTTGAAAATGACTTTTTAGCCCTTTTGAAAAAATCTTTATATTAATAAGCTGTTTCAGATGGGAGGATAAACCTGGACATCCTTTGGAGGTTGTCCCTTTCAGTACAGCAACATCCTGTGAAATGAAAGCATTTTCAATGTTTCTAATTTCTTTCCGTCCCCTCCCCCCCCCCCCCCCCCCCC
>VZTA01020993.1:259402-293390 GCA_013398855.1 Mohoua ochrocephala
CCCCCCCATCAGATGAATTTTGAATAATTATATACTTGTTTGCCTGAGCAGTGCTGGCACACTGACCAACTTGCTTTGCAAGTGGAGAAAGGCTGTGCTGTAATTCTCCAAATCTTTCATGGGCTTTCACTTCCAATTTGTGAGGTTTTTAACAGGGAAAAAATATAGTACTTCTGGCACAGATGTTACTAAGAAGTGGGAAGTTTATATTCAGATGCTTGTCTGACTCGAAAGTATGCTTTCAGCCTGAAACAGGCCTCCCTGAGAAAGTACAGAGCTGCAACTGGATCCAGATACAATCTTCACATACTGGATCAATTTTAAGTTTGCAGCTTCTCAGGCCAGAAGACCTGATGTGGTTGTCTCACCTGACTTGCCTAACTCACCAACTGCAGCACAAATCATCACCCTTTTTTCTTTCCAAAAGAGACATAGAGTAAGTTCTGTGGGCTGGCAAGAGCTAGTGCTTGGTTCTGCCACAATTCCCAGAGGACACAGGCTCCAATGAATGCCCACTGCGTGCTGCCCTGCCAGGAGGATGATGTGTCTTACACCATGATCTCAGTTTCCTCTTTTTCAGTGTCTGCCAAGTTGGGGGTTTTTTTGCAGATCATGTTATTTATGCAATAAAATTATTTTAGCTGATGTAGAAAATCGCATGAAATTATCTTGACTCACAGGACACACTAGAGTGCTTTGAAAAGCTGTCCCAAAATTGCTCAGGTAGCAGCAGCCATGAGCTGAATGAACAATGAGTTTGGCTCATTGCTGAAGGGCTAGTTTGCAATCCCTGAGCCAGGTGTAAGCTGGAGAACTTGGGAAACTCTCCTGGCATCGCTCTGGACTCACAGCCATGTCACTGAGACCATGGCTCTGGTGTTATGCACATGGCACTTCTGGAGTACAAGCTTTTTTAGTGCTACAAGATATCACTGGTTATTTAGTATTTTACTCATTTTATTTTTTTTGTTGGTGCGGAAAAAAGCTGATTTCCACTGACACCATGACCTTACCTGTACCATTCTCTCAAACATGTGTGCTAAAGGCAAATAGGAAATGTGTACATCCTCACAAGTAGGAGACCACTGACTCTGGAAGAAAACACAAGGAGCCCCACGAGGCCTCGTCAGTTCAGGCAGGTTTCTTACCTGTATAACTCTTTCAAACATGTGAGCCAGAGGCAGGAAGGAGATGAGCACATCGTCCTGTCTCGGAAAGATCACTTTCTGCAGGTGAAGGGCATGGGAGACAGAAAGGAAAGAAACACTGACAGGAAGACAACAAGAAAGTCATAAAACAATAAAAAGAAAAATGGCACCAGAGGAGCAAAAGGGTAAAGATTGTCAAGAGAGGAGGGAGCGGCGGACACAGGGAAGCGTTAAAGCCACAGCATCATGGAGCTCAGTTAGCAGGAGGAGTAAAGAGCACAGAGATGTACACACAGGGCAATGGAGAGGGCTCTCCTTGGCAGAAGGCAGATCATATCCATGCAGCTCACGCTGGGAATGGAGGCTCACCCTGACAGAGAATCCAATTTTTATTCACTGCTTTCTACCAGGAGGTGCCAAGACCCTGATCCGTGCTCTTAGCTGTGTGTAGACAGCAGGATCCTGGTGCAAACCTGCAGGAGCCCCCAGGATCCCAGTGCTAACCTGCAGGAGCCTCCAGGATCCCTGCGTTAACCTACAGGAGCCTCCTGGACACCAGCAAGGCTCTGCAGGAGCAGCACTTTCCCACATAGAGCCCATTCAAGAATCGCAGTGTTACTAGAGTCAAAGTTAGCGATTTTTTTTTCTTTTCCTTTGGTTAATCATTGATTTGAATCAGGATGTGTTGGAAAAACGAATTATTTCATCTTAGGCTTCAAAAATTAATTACTTCTGTTAGTGTTTCTCACCATGTGATTTTAAAATGTGATTTTAAGGGCATTATGACTGTCCCATAGACAAGGCAAAGAGAAGGTTGGACAAATTATTTTAAAAAAAAAGTAGCCAAAGTCTTGATTTTGACAAGTTTTTAACTCTCTCTTGAAGGCTGGAATAAACAAAGGCCCAAAGACCCTTACCTAACCCATTCTCCAAAAGAAAATAACCTTTCTACCTGCATTTCCTAGGGTACAGCTTGCTGTAATATTATGGATTAGAAAAACTGAAGGTTGGCTACCCAATAATTTGCATCAAGGCCAGTGGTTAGTGGAAAATGGGTATAAAAACGTATCTAGCTCACATTTATTAACAGTTTATACCCACTTGCATCTCTGCTGCTCAGAAGGAATCAATAGCCCATGACCTGGGATACAGTGGAGGCAGACACAGGAGTTCATCCCTCGGGGAATATTTTATTGAAGTTAAATCTGGGCTGGTCAGATTTGGGTATGGCCTCCCAGCCATCACCTACTGAAGTCAAACATCATTGACCATGTGGGTGTTCTCAGCATCCCATTTCATATTATTGTGTCTGTCAGTCTGAATGAAGCCACTAGGGGCTGCAGATCTATTTATACATTATTTCAGTTTGGCTTCATTTTCTGCAAGCACAGTAATGCAAAACCTTTAACATCAACCGGGTATTTTTTTAATACTGCTGTAAGGGCCCAGACAAAATAATTTTGTTCTAAATCAGACCAAAATTATGACACTGAATAGCATTTCACATTTGGCACAGTTATCCAGTTAAATGTAAAAATACAAACAGCTTCTTGGTATTTGAGCACAACCTTATAATAAAGCTCTGGACTCACTTCAAAATACGTTCAATTTGTAAAAATCACTGAACTAAGCAAAACTGCCACAAGAACTTGAAAATAGCAAACCTATAGAACTTCCCATTTTATTTCTTTAATTTATACTACTGTAAAGTGTTTCACACTTTGCTCTATTTCATTACTGTGGTCAGACATTCCTCAAATCTTGTGGATCAGCTACAGGCATTTTCTGTCTGCCAGTAAAACTCTGGTGACTGGAGATATCGAATTTACAATCACCTACACCAGACTTGGGTCTCAGTCTGGTACCTTTGAGATTAATCTGAGTCCCACTGCCGTCAGCAAACACTAAATCCATTTTTATGGGCCAGTCCTGGAAGATGCCAAGTTCCCTCAGCTCTAAATTAGTGCTCTTCCAAAATAAATGTTCCTGCCCTTTGAAGCTCAGGCCTCTCCACGCCTCAGCTTTCATTTGTGCCTCTTGCTGCCACTGAAGCTACGGAGAGCTCCATGCTGAGAAGCCCTAGGGCTCACCGCACCACTGGCATTTCATCCTGCACACTGTGGAGGCACAGTCCTGCAAACACTGGAACATGTGAGTTCAGTGGGATTTCTTATATCACATGTCTGAGTTTCTTTACGCCACTGGTCTGGAAATCTCCGAAAGTTCAAGGATTAAAGTAATAAGACTGCAGTAATTTCAACACCAACAATAAGACCAGTAAGGAGTATGAGGTAACCAATTGTCCATCCCATGTGCATGTAACTACTTTATAGAATTGCCTGTTCACTGCCAGAAATTAGATTGTTTATATTTGTTCTATATAAGCTGTATAAAATACTTAGTATGACATGGTAAACTGATTCTGCTTCCTATATTGTTTCTAAACATGAGTTTACATGTTGTATGAAACATATTACAAAGGCACTTAGCCAGCACTATGCTCTATTAGAAATATGTATAACAAAAACTGAAATATACTGGAATATCAATGAAATTAACCATTAACCATTCTTGTAAAAAATCATGTTCTTATATATTAAAAAAAATAATACATATATATAATAAATAAATAATATGTAATATTATTTATATGTAATATTAAAATTATATGTAATAATATGTAATAAATAACAGTAAAAAATATATGTTCTTATATACACACACACACACTTTGTATGCAGAGAGGTTTCAAGTAAATGGCAACATTTTTGGGCACAGTGGGACACAAAGAGCACAAGAGGAGCCTGAACTCCTCTTCAAGCACCAGTTGCAACTGTACAGGGATTGTGTGCTCTCCTAATTCTTCAAAATGAATTAATTAACAGATTTACAGGAGTCAGCATTGCCTCTCAGAAGCCCGTTGTGCCCTACAGAGCCTGGGAGCCAGGGCTGGAAAGAGGATTTAATGCCCTCGAGTACTGTAGATTCAGCCTTGCTCCATTCCCAGGGATTTGGCCCTCTGAGCAGGAAAAATGTCATGTTTTATCTGCAAGAGCATACTTCCAGCCTGTGCAGGGCCACAGCTTAACCCACACACTCTGCACATGGCAGTGTTTTCTAGCTCAGGATATTCACCTCTGTCACTTTCAAAAAGCCTGAAAAATCCGCCACCACGTTTCCATGGGTCAGCATAGCACCTTTGGGATTTCCTGAAAGGAAACAGAGAGGGAGTATAAAAGATAAGCCAGAAGGTAATTTTCAAAAACTTAACCAAAAAAACAAGAAATGGTTAAAATATTATATTCACGTCTTCAATTTTAAAACATATGTAATTTTCACCATCATTTCTGTGCACTAATATGCACCAAAACCACTTACTGCAACACTCAAAACTTAATAAAATGATGCTGCAAACAGAAATATTTCTCTTGGAGATTCTGGAAAACAGGTTCCAGCAGAAATAGCCCAACTGCAATTTCTGAGAGTGCTCAGATGGAGCCACTCAATGAGCACAGCCATCAGACTTGGGTGGCTGTTCCAGCCTCTCCTGGGAGGATTTATTTCATCCAGATTTTGACTAAGAATGATCTTGAACACCAAGAAACACCATTTAAAAGGCTGTTATACTCTTAGCCAGTACTCTGGATAACATGAGAAATGCAGAGAGCAGTGCAGGTAAAAATTAGTCTACAAGAAGACCCTTTCAGGCTGCAATTAAGGGAAGTCATGAATAGCGTCAGCTGCGGAGGTTGTCTTGAAGACAGCCCTAAAACCCATTAGGGAGCCAGCAAAGCCCCTGTGTTCCAGAGCTGGGCACTGCCCCTGCAGCGTTTCGTCCACCGCCAGCAGGCACCTCAGCACCATCGATATTTGCCTTTTTACACTCCCTTCTCAGCTGACCTCTTGCATTTCCTATCTCTTTGGACGCCAAAACACAGGGTTTGTTAAGCAGCAAATACACAGGCTGGAACCTCCATGTTCACAAAACAGTGGCACGCAGGGCTCTGCATGTCCTCCTGTCACAGCACTGTCCCTTTTCATCACCCTCCAAGGCTTTTTGCTCAGCTCAAATATAATTGCCGGGTCAGCCTCTTTCTCTCCAACATGTTCTTAAGCAGATTGTTTTAATTCTATCACACCACTGCCATGTAGTTTCTGCTGCTCCATGCGGTGGCAGATCAGAGGAGATTTACCTGCAGGTGCCCTGTGTGTCCCCAGCACAGTGGACACGAGCAGCCTGGCAAAGGTCCTGCAGTTAATGTAACAAAATGGTAAGTCAGCCAGAATTTCATTCTGCCTTCCTCAGATTAGAAAGAGACTGTGGTGCTTTGTGAATATGTTTCAGCACAGGAAAATATGTTTCATCCTCTCATCTCAGAGCAGTTTGAGGGCTTTGTTGCTGGCAGCCCTCCATTGTGGGCATGGGCACAGACATGGGCACCCTCAGCACTAAGCCCTGTGCCCTGCCAGCACCACCACCATCACTCCTACTCAACCTCCCAAATAATTAAAGGCAGGAACAAACAGCGGTAGCAATTGTTGCATATATTTATTGCAATGGAGCAGGATATTTTTAACACAATATATTATACTGAGAATGCCTATTTGCTGTTCCAAGTGCCTTGAGTAATTCAGTCCCAAACACTTGCAGATGGACATGGTGCACAGGAGGCTGGTTTGGTCTCGTCCTCATCCGAAGCTCAGGGATGAAGCTGACAGCTTTGCCAGCCACAGCTGCTCCCATCCTAACGTGTTGAACCAGCAGGCTCATGGGTGCCAAATCAACCTGGCAGGTTATTTTCACAGCTGGGTGCACACATGGATCCAGGCTTCAGGAAGAGTCCATGAACAGGTGTCAGTTGTACATACACACCACGACTCAAAAATCACTTGTGCTATTGAGTTGTGTCCAGCCAAACACATGTGCTCAGCCCCTGCAGTTCTAGAAGCAGCTGTGCTCCTGCAGCATCGCACGGCTCAGGCACCAGTGGAGAGGATGTGCTCAGTAGTGGCTTGGGAACTCAAAACTGTGCCCTCTGGCACAGATCTGGTCCCTGCACCTTGACAAAATTCTTCAGACTTTTTTTTGGAGGATTTCAGGTGTTCCGTGCCAAGCTGGGTGGGGCTTGGAGCAAACCAATCTAGGTGAAAGTGTCCCTTGCTATGGCTGAGAATTGGAACTGGACATGCTTTAAAGGTCCCTTCCAAGCCAAACTATTCTGTGATTCTATGAGATTTCTCAGATGTTTGACTCATGTACTCCCTCCACCTGTGACTTGAATGGAGATTCAGTATCTCTGCCATGCCTGAAAGCATGTGAAGTGTGAACATCCTGGCTCCTTCCTCTGCATCCCTCCTGTGCAGGCTCAACATCCCGGACAGGCTGCAGTGATAATGGTGTCTAAGGAGAGCAGCAGTGTTGGAGCCAGGAGAGCCTCCATCAGGAGAAATCCAGAACAAACCATGCTGCTTTGGGACAGCTGCAGCTTTTTGGGTTGGGGGACTCCTGTAAATGTTAACCTTCCTTAGTAGTTCTGTTTTAAGAGTTAACCCAGCAAAACAGGTGCCCCTTTGTATGAGCCCTTTCCCGGAATTACCACTTTGAGAGAAGAAGGTTGGCAGTGATGCCGCTTTTCTATTTAAAAAAATCAATGCCATTTCTGTAACACCGTTCTTGTTTGAATTTCCTCACAAAGACAGACCCAGTGAGTGTCCTGTTAGAGAATGGATGCCCTGCAATCCATTAATAGCCCAGGAATGTCAATTCCTCCTTATCTTGGTGCCGGGGTTGACAGTTCTTATGAGCGATAGAAGAACCTTTAAAAAAATAGAAGAACCTTTTCCACGTGGCCAAATGGGTCTTTCAAGTGCTCCAGCACTGATTTGATGGTGTGATCCATCAGCGTTCTGGGATGCAAGCACTTTCCTCCCCTGGGGAGCTCTGGCAAAAAGGAATATGCACTGCTAGGCTGGGAGAAACCACTGGGAAGCAATTTTTATCCACCTGGTAGTGGATCCTTGAGGGAATGACAGTTGATTTCTCTGGAGTAGCCAACATGAAAAATTGTATCCTGACAGTTTGGAGATATCTGTGTGCCTTTGGCCCATTTCCAAGTGCTGATGGCTTCTTGGCACAACCATGAAAGTTGGTCTTGTCATCCAAGCTCAGCAACTTCAGCCTCTCTTTTCTCCCTGGGGAGGTATTGAGGCATCTGGTCCTATCAAAGAAAAGCAAGTGTTAAAGTCTGCTTCTGGGGAATTCCTTCCAATTCTACAATTTTCAGGTGACAAATTCTACAGCAGAGATTTTTTCACACCATGCAAAAATATTTAGAGCCCTTTGGAATTGGAAAAGCCCTAGAGAACATATCCTTTGGAAGAAAATTCTAAATTTGGTTACTAAAAATTACATGGGCTATATAAAACTCTTACATCAAACCACAATGCGGAAAACAGACCAGAGTGTTGATGCAACCTCTGGAAAAGGCAGAGAGCGATGTGCAAAGTCCTGCAGCAGTAGAGGATGGGCTCATGGGTCACAAAGCATTGTTACGAGAGAGTTCAGTTCGAGATGATTTGCAAAATTGGAAATCTCTTGTTTGGATGGGAAAAGGGAAATGAGCTTCCTGGTTGTCCTATTTCTGTAACTCTGGGCCTGTTTCTAAGAAAAGCACAAAATCAGAAACTGGCCCTTGATTGCATCAGCAATTAAAAAAAAAAAATCAAAAGAAACCTTCTCTATGCAGAATTTCTTATTTAGAAATAAAAATATCAACAAAAACGTGACTTGAAAAAATAATTGCTCTGCACTTGAACATCCACACAAACACACTATGCCCTTCTGTATCCATGGCATAGCTCCTTCAGTTTCCTACTGCTCCCATTTGTGCCCGGCCACTTTGCACTCACTCTGTACATGGCTGTGATGTTCATGTCCTGCACTGAGTTCAGTCTTTCCCATTTAGGAATTACCAGTGCTGGAACAGAGCAGAGTCACAGGCTCCTCCCCCTCAGCGCTCTGCCCTGGGCAGTCTGAAGTGCAGATCTCAAAACTAAGGACCATGCACAAAGGTAAAATACCCAAACCCTTTTAAAACATCTTGAGCTTGTACTTGGAGTTGATAAAGCAGTTGCCTACCTGGTCTGAAGCACAAGTCTTCTCTGGGAGGTGAAGGATGAAGGTGTTCCCTTGTGCTCAGCCTGACGCACCAACTGAGCAGCACCAGCAGCTCCCAGCATCTTCTGCTGAGACCAAACTGAGGATGCTTTGGGGTAGACCAAGCATTAGGCAATCCCAAGAGCACAGGTGGATCTGGAAGAGCTGCTCCAGCAGCCCCTGGAGCATGGACTTTCCCCACAGGCAAGTGTAAAAGCAGTTTCCCAAGCAGTGATGCCTTGTGCATCCCTGCTTTCAGGGAGATGTTATGGAGGCTGAGTTCTCAAGAGTTCCTGCAAGCTAGTAAAGACCAGGGTCTGGAGAGAGGAGAAAGCATTGCCTCTGCTAAGAACTGGCAAGAAAATGATGCTGCTCCTCTCTCCAAGAAAAAGAGGCCAGCAGCACATGAGTACCAGCACCATGGGCTGCCCAGGCTCATCCCGAACCTCCCCAGCACTTGGTGTTAAGAGCAACACACAAGAAGAGGAGACAGAAGTGACAAGGATCCTGGTGAGGCTGGAGACATCAATGTGCTTAGGATACAGAGAATGGAAAGCTGCGGAACCACTTTTTAGGGGTTTGGGTATTTTTTTTGCATAAAAAACGTTTGCAAAAGATAAATACCAACCAACCAAGTGCTTCACAACTACATAGCAAAATGGGAAGCAGACACATGAGTGGATTTTCAACAACTGGAAAATCATACTGGCAAAGTGCATGTCAGAGAATTCAATTGAAAAATAAATATATTGTTATTTTAAATTGGCAATCTACAGAAGTATATATACCTATATATTCTTAAATATTAAAAATGCCTAGAAATATCATTGCTGTATCAGTATAACAGCAAGTTTGCATGTATTGAGGTGGGATTAATAATTAATTTCATAAGATATTCTGACATTTCAAGATTAAAATGACTCTTTTACCTGTAGTGCCACTAGTAAAACAGACAATTGACAGATCTTCTGGTCGAGGAGGCTAGAAATACAAAAGGAGAATAAGAAAATCACATCAGTCAAATGCAGAAGTGTCAGTAGTAGAGACTGTTGACATTGTAGAAACCTAAAGATCAAACCAATTATGTTTTTGCTCTGACATAAAAAGCTGTCATTCCCCTTAGCTAATATAAAAGACCATCATAAAACTCTTTTTACCAGGTTTCTTCAGTTGATGCAGACTCTATTCCTCCCTTTATGCTGTGCTCCAGATGCACTAAGGGCATGCTGTAGTGTAGGAAGACTTTGGTGGAATATTTGTCTTGCAGTTAGTATTTTCCAAGCCACCACCTCTATCTGTAGATGTGTGGGACAACTTGAGATAATTCATCAATTTCCAGGTCAATTCTGGAAAGGGCTCCACAACAGGGGACAAGATTCCAAAGCTGATTGTTCCCATTTCCAGCAGCATCTCTGTATTCTCAGCACTACCCCATACGTGTGCTATTTTGTGTCATGAATGACTAAATAAACAGCTTGAACATCAGAAGCTGCTTTTGAGAGTTTTGTATGAGTATGAGCAGCCAATGAAAAATATCAAAGCAATGTTCCCAAAACATCCCATATAAATACTGCCAAGTGGTGTTTCTGAGCTATAGAAGCCCCAGCAGAAAGTGAAGGGTACAGAGACATTCCTCCAGTGCCACCAGGGTAAGGTAGTGGAATTAGGGTAGCTTAACAATGGCATTTAATTACTGTCCCATTAATATGTTCATAGCAGGATAAGCTATCTCAATTAAGTGTTCCAAGTAGAGAGAATAAAGCAAATACTGCACATTGTTCCCTATGGGGGTGGTGAGGCCCTGGCACAGGATGCCCAGAGAAGCTGTGGCTGCTCCATCCCTGGAAGTGTTCAAGGCCAGATTGGACAGAACTCGGAGCAACCTGGTCTAAGCACCCATGGAAGGTGTCCCTGCCCATGGCAGGGGTTTGGAACGAGATGAGCTTTAAGGTCCCTTCTGCTGCAGTTGTAAGTGGAAAAAGCAACATGCCAACACTCACCACAGGCACATGTCGACTCTCACGGCCACAGTCCTAGAAGAGATTAAAGTAACAAAAGTGATTTCACTTTAATTCCTGCAGTGTAACCCACTTGCTAATAATCTGCAAACCACTAAGGGAGAATGTGAGCTAAGGCAGACAAATTCCTAGCTGGCACTGAGGCCATCTTTATTATCCTGAGTTTCTTGCCTTAACTGCAGTGCCTTCCTTGGATTTCAAGTAGTGTTTGAGTTGGTTGAGCTGCATCCAGGGTGTTCCAAACAAGTGTGAGGCTGGAGGCTTATGTGTAGGAGGACAGTGTCTCAAATAACAACTCCCTTCCCATGCTTAAATAGCAGCTGACAGCGCATTTGAGGATAAAGAATTGAAATGTTGGCTCTGCTATCAACAAGGAATAACACCAAGAGGCAAGTGCACCAAGCATCAGTATTATCAGCCACAAGCTGCTCTTTTGTGCTCTCCAAACACTGAACCTGGCATGCAATTCACAAGTCCCTGTACATTGTACTGTCTTTTTACAGATATTACAAAAAATAGTAAAAGGAGAGGGAGGGCAAACTCACCTCCACCTCCTGCATGGTCTGGATGCGAACCCCACAGCGCTTCCCTCTCTCCATCAGCTCCTTCTCAAATGGGTCCATCAGGATGATGGAGCTCAGGCCTGGTGTTTCTCTCCTCTCCACATGGTCAAGGAGTATCCTGGCTTTTTCAGGCTTGTCACAAATGACCGTGGAAATGTCAGCTGCAAGAAAAGCAGCCAAACAAGCTGTTTGCAGTAAATATTTTTTAATGCAAGACTGTGGCTCATAGCTAACACTGTATCACTTCTGATAGTCACTCTAGGCTACACCAGAAATCCCAGCATATAACACATGCTTCTCATGAAAGATGAGGAAAAAATGCAACCTTAGCTAACCTAAATCAATGCCAAAGCTGTAGCTGACATTTACGATTATTCTAGGATTCAGTTCAAAATATTAAAATTGGTCCCCACATGGATTAAAAGAGCTAGGAGGCAAAATATCAAGCAGCACAGGAGGGGGTGGCCGGGGAGTAATTCCCACATCCAGAGCAGCCCCTATCCATGGCTACGCACCTCTGGGCGTGTGGAAAACGCAACAGAGGCAACCCTGACCTAGCACGGGGACGCACGGCTCCTCAGGAACTTCTCTAAGTGAATTCAAGACACTCAATAAGTATAAACACAATGCCTCATCCCTGGAAGTGTTCAAGGCCAGGTTGGATGAGGCTTGGAGCAACCTGGTCTAGTGAAAGGTGTCCCTGCCAATGAAGAAGAGTTGGAACCAGATAAGCTTTAAGGTCCCTTCCAAACCATTCTAGGATTCTATGATCATCTGTCTTTTAGAAGCAGAAAATGAACCATTCTGAGCAACAAAACTGATTTCTGAGGAGATCACATCAGTTTTGATTTTACCTGTGTTGACAATGTACCGAATGGCTCCAGGACCTAAGGTGTCGTACAGGGGAACCACCACCATGGAGTAGGTGTAGCAAGCCAGCTCAGAGATGATCCACTGCAGGAGGACATGGAAGCACAAAGGTGAGAAGTGGCCATGGAAGCAGATATAACTTGAGAACAAGCTGACAGGTCAGGAACATTATTAATACAATATCAAGTTGGACTTAAAATCTCACCTCTGGACGGTTTTGAGCGAAGACACCAACGAACTGTTTTGTGGATGGCTTGCAGCCCTGCTGCAAAAGGCCTGAACCCAGAGCTTCTGCTCTTTCAGCCACCTGGAATTTGGAGAGGAAAAAATACATAAAAAAAGAGAAAAATAAGCAATACCAAATTAAGCAAAGCTTACAGGGAGGCTCTCAAATTATTGTATTTCCTGTCTAAAAGTCCAATTTTTATGTTATCATGAACCATCGTTAGCTGACTAGCAACCGATGTGGTTGGCAATGCCCCATGGCTCCAGAGTGCCTCAGTGCTGCTTTCAGGAGTGGGCTCGTGGCATGGAGCCAGCCCATGAAAGCCAACACACCCATGTAACACCTGGATGTGCCCGGGTGGGGACACTGGGAAGCATCACACGGTGCATAAGCAACCTCCTGGTCTAACGTGCAGGCACTCCAACGCCCCTTCTCGTGTTGGGCAGGGGAAGAGGATGCACAGCAGGTGTCACCTCCAGCTCACCTCCTTGTAGGACAGCCACTGGTAGGGCTGCTTGGGCTTCCTGAACCCCAGGCAGGGGCCGTTCTCTGAAAGACACAAGCAGAGATGATGAGTTACAGGGGGCAGTGCCAGAAGTTTACACATGGGGCCACGATGTGGGGGAGCTCTCCAGGAGTAAATCCATAGTTATCAGGTTGGTTCTCACAGCAACCCCCAGCAAATTACACACACAAGTGCGTCTGATGGGAAACAAACTGCTGGGATCCCCAAAAAAGACTTCAGTCCTCCCCACTGACAGCAGCAACTTGCCCCAAACAGCCTCATTAAAAGGCTTCTCCAAAGGTCACATGAGCATTAGTGTCTGATGAGAGCCCTTATCCCAAACACCAGCTCCCACTACTTGCACTGCTTTTTGATTAAAAAAGGTGAAAACTACTATACTTAGCTCAGCCTACTCTGGAGGAGGGTAAAACAACATGCAGCAGTGGATGAAAATTTGAAAAGGTTGAATAATTTGCTAATGGTACCTACTTGCAGAAATCCATTCCTCCATACACCTACCGAGTCCTTTATTTACCCCTGTCTTGTGGGGCAGAATATGTGCAGTTCCACTGGGGTTTTTTATGGTACCAAAAATAATAATCTGACCATGACATTGTTGTATCCAATGAGGCAGGACACCATAAACAGCTGACACAGAAATAGTTACGACAGAGCAGGGAAGACTCATCATGGCTTTTTGGAGTGGGAAGTGATGTCTCTCAAGTGTATGAGAGCTCTGTAATGATACCATTGACCATGGGGTTAGGTCATCTGCATGGCCTGGTCCCCACCTCTCCCAACTTCTGCTCCTAGGCCTCCTCACCACTGTGCTCTCACCAGAGATGCTGAATCCCCTCCTGAAGACCTCGTACATGGTCCTGGCATCATCGTAGTAGTGTGTCAGCAGCTGTGGGCTGTCCCCGATCACCGAGCGGCGTGCCCCAGCCAGGCCCTGCATGAGATGAGGTGACACGAGGTGACATAGCCATCAGCACCGCTCAAGGGGTGGGAGACGGGGAATCCCCCACCATAAAGCAGCACAGTCCCCAAATGCCAGCAAGACCTCTGTGACCACCACCTGCCCCAAGACCCAAAGGGATGTGAGAGGAGGGACATTGACCTCAGCACCTCAGGAGAACCCTCTGCTCATAGAGGAGCACTTGACCCAGCTCACTGTCACAGGAGATTGTTGATATTTCCTAAGGGAATTTAATAAGGAATTATGGATCTGGAAGTAATGGAGTGGGGATGTGCTGGGGGAAGCAACTGCTCTGGGCTCCACAGGTTTCCAGGACTAGCACCATGAGCACCTCCACAAGGACATCCAGGCCAACATGAAGGACAGACTAAGGCAGAGGCCAGCCCCCAGTGCATGAGCTCGGCAGAGGTGTTTTAGGAGTGGGCAGCCAGGGTGAGAATGACCAAATCGGGCCTGCACTGGGAGCCAGAAAAAAGTCTAACTAAAGCCCTAACCACAGGGAAAAACTGTCTTGAAAAATGTAAATTCCTCCTACCCTTTTAAAAAGCTTTTGGAATTAAAGACAATAACGTCTTAGAGGGAACACAAAAGGCTTTAAAAATTCTCATCCTGCTTTCAGATATTAAAATAAGCAGAGACAATTTTCAGAAATATTTCTATTCTTTAAAACAGAGCCACATAATTAAACTTTAAAGCCTTTTGCAAGCATAAAAATTAATAGCTCCTCAGCCTCTAAGCATGGATTCAGGTTTACTTTTTCTTACTGTTACCAAGTTTGCAGCACCAAACTCAACAATGGGCACACATGAAGAGTGCCAGGTGACGTGGTCTCACCAGCTGTTGCCTTTCAGTTGTTTCTCCCGTACAATGGCAGTGCCTCTAATCTTTGGCCATGGATGGTTAAGCAAAGCTAAGACCAAACTTTTACTGAAAATCTAAGAGAATAAATTAACATGCTGTATTATAGTTTTTCAGTTTACAGAAAAAGGTGAATTAAGAGGTGAAGTGATCCCTGGCACAGTGCATTACATGGTTGATTTCAGGATGAGGTTGGGGAACTACGGAAACAACAACAACAAAAAAGCCTTCCTGGCATCCCCTGTGGACATAGATCTGTAGAAATGAGCCCAGAGGAGGCCATGAAGGTGATTAGAGGGATGGGACACCTACCCTCTGAGGAAATGCTGAGAGAGTTGGGGTTGTTCAGCTTGAAGAAGAGAAGGCTCCAGGGAGACCTTAATGAAGGGGGCCTACAAGAGAGCTGGAAAGGGACTTTTTACAAGGGCACATAGTGACAGAACAAGAAGTAGTGGCTTCACACTGAAATAAAGTAGGTTTAAAATAGATGTTAGGAAGAAATTCTCCCCTGTGAGGGTGGTGGGGCCCTGGCGAAAGTTGCCCAGAGAAGCTGTGGCTGCCCCAACCCTGAAAGTGTTAATGGCCAGGCTGGATGGGGCTTGGAGCAGCCTGGTCTAGTGCCGATGGCAGGAGGTTGGAATGAGATGATCTTTAAGGTCCCTTCCAACCCAAACTGTTCTATGACTTCCAGGCATGCAAATCTCAGGGAAAGCCAGCCGGGGTTGCCCTGGCCTCACCTCGACTTCCTCCGACTGCATGCGCAGGTCGCAGGGCGGCTTCACAGCCCTGGGCCGGCTGGCAAACCAGTAGGCGACGACAGCTGCAAAGGCACCGATGCCCACCAGCGCCGTGGCTGGCAGATTGCGGAAGAACTGGCTAAGGTCATCGAACTCAGGGAGCCGCAGGCTCCGCAGGATTTCCTGAGCCTGCATCTTCTCCACCAGCGAAACGGCAAACTCTGCAAGAGCCAGAAGGATGGGTCAGGTCAGGTGAGGTCAGGCTGCGGATGGGTGGGGGCAGCACGGGTCTCTGGGAAGGGGAGAACATGCTTTGCCTCATCAGCCATCACAGACACCCTGCTCTGCTGAGCTGTGGGGCTGCCTATCAATAGCCACCCTAAGTGAAGAAAACAGCATCTGTGGAAGAGACAGAAGAAAGGAGGAAGCGTCCGTAGCAGGGTGAGCAGGAACACACAGCTCACTCCCTAAGGACAACCGAGTACCAATGTACAGGAGGTGATGCAGCTGCAGTTATCTGGAGTGAGTTATGCTGGGACAAGCTCTGGGATCCAGCTACGACCCCTCGAGGCTGCCAGAAGCTTTCTCTGCCTTCCATGAGCAGGACTGCACAGACGGTCTGGTTGTGCTGGGCTCACGGAGCAGGAGGTGCTCCTGGGAAAGGCAAGGTCACACTGTGGATCGGGCATTGATCTAGACTCTGCCGCAGCAGGTTGCCTTGCTTTTCCCTTTTGCGCATAAAGAAACAGCCACCAGAGCGAAGGAGCCAGGCAGGTGGCACTGCTCCAGAGTGAGAGGTCAGGCTGTCCTCAGGGGACTCGTGTTTGGGTGTTGAGTACACAAGCAACATTAAAATAACTCCTGTTTACAGTGACGGTCCTGTATCAACTCCCCACTGGGGAGTCTCCGGTATTGGCTAGCCCTCTGAGAGACGAGCCAAGCAGGTGCTGCTCAGGGGGAATCCAAACAGTTAAGGTTTCCCACAGCTCTCTTTATGACTTTACAGGAGTGAAGGTCTTAAAAAAGTTTTTCAGCCACATGAGCCCAGGCAAGCCCTTCCCTCTTGCCCTCTGGCCTTGCTCCAGCTTGTGGAGCTACATGGCTTCACTTCCATGAAGGGGCCAGGACTTCCTACCTAACAGCACCACTAACACAAATCAGCTTTTTTCCTCCTGGGAACGGTGTCTGGGCTGCATTATCCTGAAGCCCTGAAGGTCAGGACTACCCTCTAGTAGCCTTCTTCTGTGTTTGTGCCAAGTGAGCATTGGGGCTGGCACAGGCCAGGTGGTGAACAGGGGGGCACCCCTCACATGAGGCTCTGGAGGAGGTTTGTAAGTTTGCACAAGATAAAAACCAACAAAACAAACAATTCGCCTCACTCACTTTTGGGTTATGATATGGTGAGGGCAGCAGTGAGGGGACAGCAACACAGAGCCCATGTTCAGGGTCATCCATCTCCCTCCTGAGGGCTCTGGCCCAAACATCCCTCTGGCCCCATGCTGCTCCCTGATGCTGGCCCAGCATCCCACAGTCACCTCTGCTCCCAGAGAACTCCAACTGTGCAAACCCTCTGGGACCACGACCAGCCTCTTCAAGAATGGTTGAACCCCTCCAATAATCACATCCAGATGATGTTACTGGGAAATACCCACAGAGGAGACAATTTTCTCCTGAGATTTCAGCATCTTCTCAGAAATCTCTACATGTGATAAAATACTGACTATGCGACTGCAATGATGTTAGGATGAACTGTGGTGAGGCACTGGCACAGCTTGCCCAGAGAAGTTGTGGATGCCCCATCCCTGGAAGCGTTCAAGGACAGGATGGATGGAGCTTGGAGGAACCTGGTATATGGAAGGAGTCCCAGGTCACGGCAGAGCAGTTGGAACTGGATGAGCTTTAGGGTCCCTTTCAAACCAAACCATTCTGGGATAAAATGGTTCTATTAACTGAGACAGAGTATTGATTTCTCCCCTCCATATTTCTTGACACCAGACTATGAAAAGCAGCCTGACAAACACACTTTTACTACAAAAACTGAGAGAGCTTAGCAAGGGCGCTATTCATTTGCTGATGAATTGCCTATTTGTGCAAAAGCATTTCAGCAAGTCCCAATTAAGACTGTCTGCTCCCAGAAACAGCCTGTCCCACCGAAAGCAGCCACCCAGTTTGCTGGTTACACTGAAATCTTGGGAATTACTCCCTCAACAGCAGCCTGTAAGTGCTGTTTTGTATCCATCTGTGCAGTTAAGTTGCAAGTGGAAAGCTGGGAAGGTGCCTGTGGGAACAGCACTGCCAGCGGGGGATGCTTGGCTACAGCCACATGCTTCTGTCCTGCTCAGCTGCAGGGACTGCCTGGGGGGAAGCAGGACCAAGCCTTTACATCTGTCTGGGTAGAGGGCATCCACAGAAGGATCATGAGAGTCAGGGCTGCAATTTCTGTTCACATTCAATTTTGGCACTGCAGAGTTCACAAAACTTGCCTTTTGCAATAGTTAATCCTGGGTTTTGCATCCCAAAGTGATTCATGACGAGTCCATACTTGATCTGCTCAGAGCAGCCAACCTGCCCCAGGATGGTGGCCAGGAAAGGGGCCCAGGTGTGTTTGGGATGATCAGGGAGAACTGCCTCACCCCCTCCCTATACCTACAGAAAGAGGGGTCAGAGGTGCCTGGATCACAGCCTCCTCTGACGAGTCAAGACAAGCAGGTGAGCACCTCGTGGTCACATGCTCTGGGAGTACATTTCTCATGTGCTCAGGAAAATACATAATAGTAATTTAAACCCAGCACAGTTGGGCTGGGTTACCCATCAGCAAGGCAGTGTTGCACCCCAGAGTGCACAGCAAGCAGCTGCTGCTGTCACCTCGGGCCCATGATCAGCAGCAGGATGCTCTCCACACCCCTTCTCCACATTTCTGTTACCTTTGTGGCCCATTTCTGCTACCTCTTGGCCCCACTTCTGTTGCCCGAGGTGGATCTACCACCCTGCTGCAGTGCATGTTCCCCACAAGCAAGAGGCCCTGGGTGCCAGCGAGCAGAGCATAGCACTCATGCATGTGGCACATGGGAACGCTGACATTTCCATTTATTCCAAACGGCACTTTGCATCACTGGATTTCTAAAATATTCCCATGGCAAAGAAAAAAGAAACAAATATGCAAGGAAGGACAGAAAAAAGTGGTTTTGAGGAAGGAAGAAGTGCTGGAGAGGTGCCAGGAGAGCACCGCCACAGGTAAGAGCTGGGGGTGCCTGGCACAGGCGAACTTCCCAGCCTGGGTCCGGGCTGAGCAGTTGTATCTGGGCAGCCAGCCTGTGTTCACAGCAATCACCCCTGGAACAGGGCTTATTTATTTATTTTGGTAACAAACGGCTCTCTTGTGCGATTTAGTTTTCATCTTTTTCTGCTGGAAGTGATTCTGTAACTCCAGTCAATGGAGTTCAGTGACATAAGCCAGTGTGCAAACAGCCTCAGACTACTGGTGTATGCCTAATGCAATTAAAATTTCACTGGTCCTATGCAGCCACGCAATCACATCCTTCCTACCATTCCATCAGTGCCTGCTTGGGAAGAACAACTCCTATTGGGACATCCGTATCCTCCTGGCCCCCTGCATTCACAGTGGGAATGGGGAAGAGGTGGGTGATTCATTTCATCCTGGAAAATGGGCAAAGTGTCCCATTACCCTTTATGCAAGCCCCAAAAAAGGCTATTTACATTAGACTTCATAGCACAAAACCAAACCCAAATAAGCAGCTTTTCAATATGTCTGAGAGAATTAACTGTTTGCAGTGGGGAACTACGAAGCAGAGCCAGTGACTTGTGATGGCTCAGAGCCCACAGACCCTCCGCTTCTCTCAGAGCAAGCTGGAACATCCCGTCAGCCGGCAGTCACCATGATCTGTGTCCTTGGCTACGGCACTGGCTGCTCATTCATTTCACCGAGGAAACAGAATTTACAGGATCTAAAACATCTCAATCCAGAGAGGCAGATGCAGAGGGATTTCACTCCAGTGGAACACTACAAGCTTTTTGAACTCTTTTCTCATGTTCAGTTCTGCAGAGCCCAGACCCTGAGATTTAGAGTTGTTTTCCTGAAATGGGGTCAGTGACAGAAGATTTGCACAAAGAAACATCCAGCAAAACTTGGACCACTCTCCCTCACCTTCCTGTGAAGCAGAAAAACATGCCTAGTGCTCTGTGCAGAGGGTTCAGGGGACTTTGCGATAGGGATTCAAATCACGAATGGCCCTCAAATTATGACTATATCAGGACAAGAGAGTCTCCATTTACCAAGGGGAAAGGGAACATCAGCATTCCCAGAGACACATGAAGCTATTAGTTAGACTGCATCACTGGAAACCATGTTTATTTAAATGAAAGCGAATGCAATAATTAACATCTTTATGAAAACATGCACAGAGGCTGCCACAGCCATGCAGGCAGAGGCATTTGGGGATGTTGTGTATTGCTTGCAGAGTATAATCACTATTATTTTTCCTTTTTCCCCAAACTCCATGTAGGCATGCAGTGGGACATCAACCCTGGGAGGAGCCTCTGCCATTAAATGCAGCTCAGGTACTTCTGACCTTCTCCAACTTGGCCAGGGAGCTCCTGGGACACCACAGGCTGTGAATTCCTAATCACTGCTGTAATTAAAACCAGAGAGCTGATGCCAAGTCAGTCTCTGCTCTGCGGCTTCACAAGTTTTTCCTGTGTGGACACAGAGGATGAGAAGCTGGATGAGCCTTCAGTTCTAATTCTGAGGCCGGTTGGGGTTAGGCTCAGGTGAGGAAGGGGGACACCGACCACTCTGCAGCAGGCTGGGCTCACATTTCTCTAGATTTTATGGGAACAAGTGATCTAATGAGATCTCCCACCACAGACTGTGTTGTGCCTCAGCCACAAATGCAATATCCAGTTTAATCCAAACCTGCAGATTTTTTCTCATTCGTTTTACTTGAACAGGAAAATTTGGAAAACTCATGGCACTCGGCACCTTTCTATTTTCAACTAGTTTAAGATCAGGTCAATTTATTCTCTGTTTTAATGGTTTTACATTATCGCGTTTATGGAAATGGTAACGCCATGCTTTACAGCAGGACAAAGCCAGTGTTAATTACAGAGAGAAAATGTCATTATGTATTTCTTGGGCATTACAGAGAGCTACTGAAAACCTTACAGAACAATTCCCTGCTGCGAGACAGGAAGCCAGGCAGTCTGCAAGCTTGCAAACTGCTTGAGAAAGAGTAAAGGGTGTGATAAACATAAAGGGGAAAATAGGAACACCAGAAGTATCTGAAACTATGAAAGAATCGCTGTGTAGAAATCCAGTAAGCAGTCCCAAAATGAAGCAGGAGACAAGCAATACTTGGCTCACGTAGTTTTGCAGGACTCCTAACAGCTTCTGTCCCATACATGCAATTGTGGTATAAACACATCACCACAACAGTGACCCAAAACATTTCACTGCTCATCCTGCACCTCTCCAGAGCAGCTTGGGCAGGGGTGACTCCACAGCCCTGACCCGCCACACATACTTGGATGCATGTACAGGGACCCTCTGTACTCTGCAAGGGGTAATCAGCCACACCTGGGTTTCAGCAATTACTAGGATTATTGATCAAGCCAAGGATAATACTACTTTAAACTTTCTGAAACCATACCTGCTTTTGCTCCTCTAAAGTGACGTGTCTCACTATAGCCCTTTTCCTCATTTAATGTCTCTCACCTTCAGACACATCACCCTAAGCCAACTCCCACAGCCTCCACATGATGTATCGCTGCTTTGATTTTTGGGACAGCGCATTTTCATAAAAACTGTTTTCCATTAAAAAAAAATACCCCCTACCTACCAAAACCAGACCAAATTGAACTTCTACAAGTGCTTAATTTTACCCACTGAGTGAAATAATTGCCTCCCCCATGCACAACCACAATTACTGTATTTTACTTAGATCACACAACTCTTTGCAGGGTCAAATAATAATCGAGGACTCAAAGCCAAGGCATTTGGCCTCATTGACTATGGTTCCACTATAACTCAATGAGTTGTAATTGGGAAGGGGGGGGAAAAAAAGAGGGGGGGAAAAAAGGAACTGGTTTAGAGATAAAATTGCTTTTTTTGGATTATTATGCCGGTGCTCAGGCAACATAAGAGAGGGTGAGAGGCGACGGATAGCAAACAAGGGAGGAAAGGCACACAGTGCCTGTGAGGCTGTGGCACTTCTCCGGGGAGCAGACACTGGAGAAGCACCTCATGACCAAGAAATTTTATAAAAGCAGTTTATAACTTTTGTATTCTATTTCTACTAACAAAGAATATCCTTCTCCCTTTCCTTTGAGAATCAGACCCATCCAATCTGTGAAACTGGCCTTTTGCCAACAAGACTATTAAAGAACAGGGTTTCAATGGTACATAAGCCTCTTTAGCTCAAACTGCTTTCGTGCCAGCAGAGCCAGCTGGGGGCTTGGTGCACCTCAAACTCAGGGTCTGGGGCATGGGAGCAGACATGGGGCTGTAGCAATGCCATCAGGTTCTGTCCCCATGCCCCTGCCTCCCCACTCACCCTCTCCCAGTGCCCTCCCACCCACTCAGCAAGGCAGAGTTATCCGCAATGGAAAAAGGCTTTGCATTCAGGTCAAGCCTTGGATCTGCGGGAGAAGAATAAGGCAAATAAACTTCATGGCAAGGAGGCCAGCCTTGCTTTCCTGTGACCTCTGGTGACTGACTGAGTGAGTGAGGAGAGCACAGGGATGGATGAAAGAGACCAGTTCAGCATCAGCATGTGGTTAGGGCTGTGGTATAAACTTGGCCCAGTGGAGTATTATTTTTTTAGGAGAAACAGGCAGTTTCACTCAGGACAGAAAAAATGTCTCAGAGAAAAGACTGCTAAAGTACTGGGTCTCATTTATATACGGTATATACACACATACAATTATATATCTGCATGCGTGGATGTAAATGCCTGTGTGTGCATGGGCATATATAGTAAAGATATATAAAAAGTAGAATTTCCCCTTACTCTGGGTGACTGCTGATTAACAGCACTAATTACATAATAACCATGTGCCTCTAGCATTACTGTAGAGACACCTCACACCTTAAAAAAACTCAGACTAAGTAGTTGGTGCATTAACAGTCTGGGTGTGACCATGGCACCACATTTCCCCATGGTTCGTGAGGATGGAGCTAGTGGCAGACCACAGCACAGGGCTGAGGGGCTTTGCTGACCCTCCAGCTTCCATCCACCTTTCTGACAAGCCCAATCCCAAAGGTAGGGCACAGACAAAGGCTGGGAATCTCCAAGCAACCAGAGGAGCAGCACTGGCCTCTGCTCCCTCCTGCTCTGCACAGTTGGGAAATGCATTTGCAAAACACAAGATCTTTGCAAGCATCCACTAAAAAGGGAAAAATGCTAACAAGGAGCTCAGTGTCCTGAAAGAGCCCAGTAATCACACGTAAATAGAAGTATTTAAAGTGTCTAAAATATCTACAGCATATCGGTCCCTTGCCAAGAGAAATTATTCAATAAATAATTCAGTGCTGTGTGGAGATCTTACTTTAGACATCTGAGATCTTTCAGAGAGCAAAATCCAGTCCCCGGCTCTCTGGAAATGCCCCTTGCTCGGAGCCATGCACAGACCATCAACTCATCCTCATCTCTCTGCATCAGGTCCCTCTTCATCCACCGATACCAAATCCTCATGGAAAGTTTCATCCTCCATCTCACACCTCCTCACCCACTCAGCACAGCTCAAACATGTGGACCAACCTAAAAATACCTTTTGCACCCCTGAGCAGAGCAGTGCAGCAGCCCTCGGAAGCCACCATGACTCATGCGTATGGAAAAGCCATGACTGGGAATCTGGTCCAAATCTGCCACTCCTCTGGATAACAAAGCATCAGGAAGCCTGTGCAAGCATTTTAAGTTTCCTACCAAAAGGGAAAAGCTCAACAGCTCTGCTGTTTCTGAAGTCTATCAGTTGCCTAAGGCACAGTAACAAAAAAGCTCCTCTAACTGCTGAAACATCCTTTAAATGTTACCCAGCACCAGCATGAGCCAGAGTCACGAGGTTTCATTGACCAGGCTAAAAACCTCAGCCTGTGGTTGCAGAGGATGGAGTTCAGATGGGAAAATCTACACGGGATATTTTTGTACCCACTATCCCCCTCATCATATTCATCTTGTTCCCCTTATGCCAGTGTAGCTTCTGTGTGCTCACGCCAAGTGGGCTCAGGCCATTCCTCCAAGCTAAAACAGAACCTAGCCAGAAGGAAAAGCAAAACCCCAAAGTTGTGGGGTTGTCTGGCTTTTTGTCTTCAGCTCTCTGGAGCCTGCTCACACAACTGTGCCAAAATCAGCACAGGGGCTGCAAAGTTCCCTCTGGGGAAACCAGAGCCTGATCCCTCCCTGTCTGCTTCCCTGGCTCACAGGCAGCAAAATCCACAGGAACATCCCATTGAGGTGACTAAAGCAGGAGAGAATTTGTCCCTCAGCCTTATGGCAAAGTTTGCAGGTGGCAGTGAACCCTGCACATGTTTGCTGGGGCTCATGCTGAAGTGCCATGTGCTGCTGGCATTGTCACACAGGGCTGGATCCGGACACTGCATCGCGGGGCTGCTTTTGCCACAGCTGGGGCTCCATTCTGGACACTGCTCACAGAACACCTGCAAAGCTCCACCCTTCCCAGAAGTACCCATGAGCAGTTGTAAGCTTCAGTTCTCGGGAAGAATGAAATTTGTTGGGTTGGGTTTGGGCTTTTTTTGTTTTTTATTTTTTAGTGACATTGATGGTTGATTGTCCCATATACTATATGATTCCTGAATACTCTGTGTCAGGCAGCAAACAAACAGCTTAAAGAATGGCATAAAAATAGTTATCTGGGGCAGAGTACAAAGAGAAGCACTGAATGGAGAGGTAGACGGGAGCTGCACCCCTGACATCTGGCTTGGCAGAGTGGAGATGTGAAGGTGCTTTGCAAAGAGCTTGATAGCTCGTTGCCAGGGAAAGTTTTGATGTTTGCCTTTAAATACTGGATTTAAATAAACCTTAGTATTGTCTGTAGAGGCCCTGGTCCAGCTAAGAACCCCAATCACCTGAAGGCTCTGCAGCAGTGTCAGTGCTGGGCAGTGCAGAGGTGCAGGGACCACAAGGGGACTTACCCTTCAATGCACCCAGGTGGAATGTACTCCCCTTCTCAGCTCACTGCCTGGCTCATTTTCAGTCTCTCCACATGAACATGCCATAGCCAGGTCCTCTGTGGCCATCTCACTCTACAAAGCCCCTAGCCCATGGCTGGGTGGAGGCAAGGAGATTTTGGGTGAAATGCCAGGCAGGGAAGAAGCAGGTACACGAGCATGCATTGCCTTGGCTGTTGAGGGCTGGTTCTGCTGTCCCCACATCAGGTCACTGCCAGATAAGGACACAGGTTGGAAAAGCCCTCTAAGATTATCGAGTCTAACTCTCCATGACCATTCACACCCTGCCCTTGGCTGCATCTGGAGGGTCACTGTGTGAGACCGGTCACAGTGATACAGGAATGGTTGAAGGGACAGCCCTGGCCCTGGTTGCTCTCCTGCTGCATGCACAAACTGCACAGATCTGATTCCTGCTGGCTTCTGGCAGGGTGGGATGGATGACCCCAACTCACGACACTGCTGGACAGGGCCATGAGGGTCCCCTCGCCTTATGCCCACACTGGGGCACATGGCTGTTGGCACAGAACTAACTGTCCTGCTATAGTATCAGAAAAAGCGGTTCGTTTACAAGCAAATCCCCACCTGACATGATCAGATGGCATCCTGGTGCCAGGGTAGGATCATGTCCTCCCTGCACGACTCCCTGACCCACTGCACACCCACCTCCACCCCTGCCTGGAGCACAAATCAGTGGAGCCCACACAGGCTGGGATGCCTCACCGTATTCCAGGCCTGCCAGGGCAAGGAGTCCTCCTGACCATCTGCTCCTTCCATCACTCCTACACCCACCCTGCCTTTCCCAGGCACCAGCACAAATATTTGTGCACCAGTCCAGGGGTACTGATCCAGCTGCAAACCTTTTTGGGTTCATTGCGGCCATTTCTTTTGGCAGCAGTACCAGAATAAATTGGTTTCTGAATAACACTGTGAGGATCCTGCCAGCCAATTGCATTCAGGCAAGCATGGGAGTGCTTAATCCAAAGTGACACAGAAAACTAAACAAGCTCATAAGAGAAAACCTTCCATAATGATTAAGACATGACACAGTGGCATGCCCAGAGTTAGTCCTGTAGAGGATAGGGAAGAGCAGGAATGTTTTTAATACCACTTCCAAGTGTTAGCCTGCATTGTCTCTCCGACAGTTCAGACTGGACCAAAACACTTACTTGGTCAAACTTCAATTTTGTGCTACCTTCTGCAATATCAACAGTTATGTAGCAAGTGTTCACAGCAGGGCTAAGCAGGCCAGACTGCAGCTGGCATTGCCTCCAGCCATGAAGATCCTGGAAATTTGGCCTGTTGCTGTCTCAGGATGCTGCCTGTGCATTATCACACCACAGATTTTCATCTTCTGCTGCAGATGTAGAGAGACACCACACAGCTTGGGCCACATCATAGCTAAACACTGCCTTTATTATTATAAGAAGCATTTCTCTTTATGCCAATCTTACAGCTTGAAGAGCTCCAATACTTACTGCATTTAAAGTAAAACCATACGAAAAAGGAGAGGACTGAGAGGCTCTGCCAGCTCTGTGTCAAACACATGCCCATGAAGACAGTGTTACAACTGTCACACTGGAAACTGAAATGAGAAAATGACATCAAAAATGGGAGCTTACAAAAAAGTAACAGTAGTGTCACTAACTATAACAAATACAGTTGTATCCCTCTCTTAGAGTAAGCTGACCATAATTAGACCAGGTTAATTATGAAGAAAGTGCCTTGCAAGTCCATGGAATCACAAATGGCATGGGTTGGAAGAGACATGGAAGATCATCCAGCCATCCCCCCCACAACGGACAGAGATGCCCCTCACTAGGTCAGATTGCTCGCGGTTCCATCCAACCTGACCCTGTAGTTGTAGTGCTTTTCTGAAGGACCCTGTCTGCACAGGTGGGAAGGAGTGAGGGAATCCCAAAGGTTAAGTACACGTAGAGAGAGTTTTATCCAGACACTGTGCACAAAGAATGTGACTGCCTGAATCTGCTCCAGGTTTTATCCCAAAACAAACCAGAAACTGAAGGCAGCTTTGAAAGTTGTTCAAGGCTTATTTGGCAACCTTGCAGTGCAGTAAGGGGCAAGAAAATAAAGAGGCAGGCCATGTGCCAAAAACCCAAAGGAAAGCAACTCTCCCCTCTCACTGCAAGTAGGGGACAGGAGCAGGGACAGCAGTTGGGGCAGGAGCAGCATGATGCAGCAGCCTTGCACACTGCACAGACCTGCCGGCTCCTGCCCATGCCCTCTGCCTGCCTAGGCCCTGTGCCAGTAGCCTCCGGTCAGAACTGAAACATGCCGCCTGCAAACAGACAGAGCTTCTCAAAATAATCTCTTCTGTGTATGAGAGTATCACCATGCTTTTAAAGGAACACAACTTGACGTTTCTCTATTGCATGAGATCAGTAAAACCAGAGTGATTACTGCAGAAAGAGCCATGGCATTAGGGACACTCTCACTGCCCAGGTGCAGAAGGTTTTCCGAGGAGGCCCCACAATGCACACAGCCACCTCTGCAGCTGTACCCAGGGCCATGCCTGACCCGCCACACGGTACACCTCCAGGAGCAGGCAGGGACCCTCCACCTTCCAGGAGGCTCTCTGAAACTACTGAAAGCATTATCTTCCCATTCTCTTCACATCCCCAACCCTCTCTGCCCCCAGCATGCCAAAGGATGGGATGCACCAGCAACAGGCACATAACATCACAACACAGCAAGCAAGAAACCACACTATGTCCAGATAGGGGATTTCATGGCTACAGATAAGTTTTTCATGTTCTGTCTCTGACACCAGGGTGCACCCCCATGAGCTCTCACACCCAACACAGCAGCAGGCTCCTCTCATGTGGATGAGGCATGCTCATGGTTCCATGCTTGAGGAAGGTGTGAATGCACAGCATGGAATTAGGAACAACATCACACAGTACACTGAATGCTTGCAACCTACCACTGCTGCACAGCTTTGGCAAGGCAAGTTTTGTCACCAGCACCGGGAGATCCCTCAGGCGGAGACATACATTGCAAAGAGCCTACACTGAAGTCTGGGTGGCTGAAAGTTGAGACACAGAAAGCCTAGAAACTAGCAGGTTGTCACAGAATCCCAGAGTCATTTAGGTTGGAAAAGCCCTCTAAGATTATCGAGTCTAACCATTCCCCCAGCTCTGCCAGGCTTGCCACTAAACCATGTCCCAAAGTACCATATCTACACGTTTGTTAAATCCCTCCACAGATGGCGACTCCACCATTGTCCTGGACGGCCTCTTCTAGAGCTGAAAAATTCTTCTGGTGAAGAAATTGTTCTTAATATCCAACTTAAACTTCCCCTGGCACATCTTGAGGTCACTTCATCTTGTTCCTCCATTTGCTATGTGCGAGGAGACCAACCTCCCCACCTAGCTTCAAACTCCTTTGCAGAGTGGTAAGGTTCCTTCTGAGCCTCCTTTTCTCCAGGCTGAGCTCCTCCAGCTCCCTCAGCTGCTCCTCATCAGTCTTGTGCTCCAGACCCTTCCTCAGCTCCGTTGCCCTTCTCTAGACACACTCCAGCACCTCAATGTCTTTCTTGGAGTGAGGAGCCCAGAACTCAACACAGGATTCAAGGTCAACCAAAACTAAACAAGTGTGCCAGGCTCCGCAGCGCTCCTGCTGTGGGAAACGAGCCCCGATATGCAGGGTCAAGAGTTTGGGGCAATGAAATCAAAGAGGCACAGCCCTCCAGGGAAGCCCCAGACGCCAGGCTCCATCTCTGCATCGCAGTGACCTTGCCCCCACGCGTGGCTGGGTGCAGATAGAGCTGCCCTCACCGCTAATCCCAGGGGTGCCCGGGGTGGTCCCCGGCCTCCAAGGCTGTCACCCCGCGCTCTGCAGCCCCGCAGCCCACGCGGGACCTACGGGGCCGCTGCCTCCAGCGCTGGGAACTCCAGCCAGAGCCGGGTGGGAGCTTTTCTCCTTACTAAGGTTGTTAGAAATACCCACAACAACAGGAAACTACCAAAGCCACGTGCCAGTGCCCCCCATCCCACGGCCCCGCCACGATCTCTCCCGCATCGCCCCCCGCGGAACGAGCCCACCCACCCCCAGCAGCACCGGGGTCCCTCTGCACAGCAGCTCTCCCGCAGCCTTGCTTTTTGCGACTTTGCTTTGCTCGGCATCCCGGAGCTCGGCTGCGGTGGAGCCTGCGGACCCCCGGGACCCGCCCGGAGCCCCCCGGGATGGGGGTCCCGCCTGGAGCCTCCCGGGTCCTCCCAGACCCACCCAAGCCTTGCCCGGGCGCAGCTCCTGGACCCTGCTCGGATCCCCCCCGGGCTCCTCACACGCACTGTAATAATAATGAAAACCCCGCCGAGACTCACCATCCGCCAGTCCCCCCGGTCCCTCCGGTGCCCGGTCAGCTCATGGCCGGGGCTCTGCCCTCCCAGTCCCCGCACAGAACTGCTGACTCCAGGGCGTCCCTCCCCCTCCCATCTGCAAACGGCTGAAAGAAGTTAAGCTTGGCTAATATCGGCTTAGGCTGTATTAGCGCAGCAGCAGCAGCAGCAGCGATGCCTGCTGTAACCCTTGAGGTTCCACATCCCGGCCGTGAGAGCCGCCTTCCAAAGAGGAAAAACCCACCCCCTTCGCTCCTGAATATTGCAGTATTTTCCCACATCTCTGTCATACTGGAGGATTTACAGGCTCGAAGCAAGGCTTTTGGGTGTAAAACTGTAAAGCCTTCCTGCAAATGCGCAGTTTAAAATTAGAAAGGGCATTTTTTTGCCTTTGGGAAAAGTCATCATAAAAGAAAGTTTCTGACACTGAGAAAGTCTGTGCCACCAGTTCTGGTCTGCTGAACTAGAAACTTCAGAGGTCGGATATGGGCAGACATTTAAATGGGCAGATGGTGACAGGACAAAGGGTAATGGCTTCACACTGACAGAGAGCAGGGTTACATTAGATATTGGGAAGAAATTCTTCCCTGTGAGGGTGGTGAGACACTGGAGCAGGCTGTCCTGAGAAGCTGTGGCTGCCCCACCCCTGGATGTCCAAGGCCAGGTTGGACAGGGCTTGGAGCAACCTGGTCTAGTGGAAGGTGTCCCTGCCCATAGCAGAGGGGTTGGAACTGGATGAGCTTAAAATTCCCTTCCAACTCAAAACATTCTGTGATGATCGAGTAGAATAAATACAGATCACCTGAATCAAGAAAATAGTAAGAGAGTAACTATTGCCAACATCATCCTTATACTGCTATATATATTACAAGAAAAAAACCCAACACCCTGGTATTCCAGCCCAAACCAGGTTTTGTTAATTTACACTGAAAATAACAAGACCAGAACTTTGAAATTTATTTATCATGGTAAATTATTACCATTTACATTTGAGAGATCTGGCTGAGATATTCTCTTAACTACAAGAACATTCCTTTCAACTGAAAGCCAACAGTGTCTGGTAGCTTCCAACTCCCCACTCCTGAGCAAAGATAACACGGGTGTGCCACCCCCAGGCCTCCAGGAGCGCTTGCTCCCTATCATAACGTTATTTACTGTTCATTATTTACTGTTCAATTCCTGCTTAGGACTCTGGCTGTTAGGAAGGCATTTGAGGGGTCTGTCCTTCCGGAGGCTAGATATCTGGCTTTATTAACACTGAAATTATTGTTTTCCTCAACTCCTTTTTGTCCTGGCCGGATCTCCACAACCGTTTGGCAGAAGAGGGGAGAACAGAGGGAGAAAGGCTGTCTGAACACTCACTATTACCCTAGTTATAAAGTTTTTGTCTGACCTGTCCTAAATTCTGCTTCTGATATTGGAGTGCATAATGGAGAATTCTCAAAGAACACTCAATACCCACGAATGAAGAGACTATTTAATGAAATTTCAGGCAAGCTTGTCAAATATCACTCCTTTGGGTCACATGGGGGGTGTTCTGCAATCAGGCTTAATTCATCAAATTGCCAGGGTAGGGCAGGGAGTACTAGACTGAATGGTCTGCAGGTGCAAATCAGCATCACACTGCTGGCTTAATGGGACCTCAGCAATATTCACCAGCTCAGATTCCTGCCCCCTTGTTCCTTATGAGCCACAGCTTGACAGAAACTTTGTAGTCAGGAAAATATTTTAGGTGTGTGAACAGCCCTGGCCTGGCTGGGAGCTTCAGTGCCAGTAGCCCACAGTCTCAGCACATCTGTGTTCGTGATGAAATGCCCTAAAGAGGATGTGGGAATACTGATTTCAAATGAATATTGGATTAAAAACAATATACTGGGCTATGGAGCTCTTCTTTCAAGCTCCTGCTGGTAAGGGCTGGTCTTGCCTAATACCATGAAGCTCACCATGGGCAATATACCCTTGGCATAGGTGGTGAGACTCAGTAAAACATGGGTTTAATGGTAGAGGCTGACCCTTTTACCTCCTCTCTAAATACCCTGAGCAGTAATTCCCTTTCTCTTGTCTTGCTTTCGTTGCACGTACGTACAGTATGGACTCACTCTCTGAAACAACCATTGGAGATATTTGAGGGAGAACAAAGGGAGGAAGCTGGACGTGGGCTGCCTACCTTAAGGGAAAAATGACATAAGCATACTCTAATGCACAGAACAAAAGCTTTCCCCCTGACACAGGATTTTCTGCCAGGTAATTTGCAGGGCAGAGTGATGGGGACAGGGCTTTATGGGAAGACAACCTCTTGTTTTGGACTCACAGCCAAGAGAAAGCACGCGGTTCTCCATAAACAGGGATTTGCTCTGAGATCTTTTGGCATGGGAGCACAGAGAACAATTCTAGTCTCTTTTCAGATCCTCCTGCATACGTGTGAGCTGTGCCCTGCAGAACAGAAAGCTGAGGGCTGGTGGGGCTGAGCGCAGAGATGCTGAGCATCCAGCACCCCGCCAAAGCAATAGGAGCCACAAAATGCTTTGAGCCTCAAACCAGGATGTGGGTGACTTCTGCTTCTGTAGAAATCTGCTCCAAACTGCCCCTCACCTTTGAGCATTAAGTAGCAGGGATGTTCATACTAGTACAAAGGAAATTAGACTTCACCTTTTGTGCTCAGTCTAAAGCCCAGTAAGACCCAACGACCAGTAAAATCAATGGAAAGACTTCAAAGGACTTCTATGGGATTTGGCTGAGACCTAACCCGTCCAGGAAAAAAAAAAAAGGTATATCAGGAAATCACAGTGATTTTAATGCTCCCAGCCAAACAGAAGGTTAAAGAGTCCTATAAAAAAGAATACCCTCTGGAATCTCTCTATGCTTTTATACTTTATCAAAATTAATGAGAAACACAGATTAAGGTTGAATTTTAAACATTGCTGCTTAGAGCCAGGAGAATACAGGATAGGACACAGTGTAATGATTTTAAACTAAAAGATGGTCAATTCAGACTAGATATAAGGAATGATTTTTTTATAATGAAGGTGGTGACACACTGGCACAGGTTGCCCAGAGCAGCTGTGGATGCCTCATGCCTAAAAACATTCCAGGTGAGGTAGGACAGGGCTTGGTACAACCTGGTCTAGTTGAAGATGTCCCTGCTCATTGTAGGGGGGTTGAACTAGATGAACTTTAAAGGTCCTTTCCAACACAAACTATTCTATGACTCTATGTAGAGTCATCAGAGCAGCTAAACGAGGCTGTACCACCAGGAAACCACACAGAGCTGAGATAGCCTGGGAGCTTCCATTGCTCTATGGAAGAGTCTCACTTGGCACTTCAAAATTCTGAGGATAACTCAAAAAAACCCCAGCTGCTGCTATGGTTTTCAGGACCCTCCCATAAACCAGAACCATAGCTTCAGTTACAGAACGGAAATCTGCCAACAGTATCTTTCCATTCCTGAAGGCCCATCCATGGAAAATCGTGCCTCAAGTACAAATAAAAAACAGCCACTAATTCAAATAATGTGTAAGAAAGGGGAACTTTACTGCCTTGTGTTTCTTTTTAGTGGTCTCCTTTTCTTTTCTGTGTCCTCTGCTCAGATATTATGCTTTTATGGTTATACAGCCTATATTTTTGACCACTTCCAAAGAGCAGCAGGAAGGAAGCATACAGCACAAACAGTGGATTAATTCAATAATTAGGAACATTAATATGATGTTATTGGGCAAGTGTTTCTGCCTCCTCTCCCTCTAGCCCTCAATTTCCTTGCACCACAGGGATGCCAGTTGATGGCAAGGGAACAAAAATAAACCCAGGATGATGAATTCATTGCTTATGCATCTCTTCCCAGCTGTCATCCTCAAAACACTTTACAGGCATCCAGAAGCACAGTCTCCACATAGCAGCTGAGCGTGGTGGGTGCAGCACACAGTGAGATGCAGGGGCCGTGTCCTGGCCCAGTCCAAGGGGGTTCCTCCCACACTCTGGCACCCACCAGCCAGAGACCCCAACCACGTCCCACATCGAGCTCCAGTTCCCCTGGCAGCAAGGGCCTGGCACTGTGCTAGAAAATGAGGGAAAAGGGGAGGGGGGTTGGCATCATCTCATGGAGGGTTTTTGAGATATCTGTGGTTGAGCTGTGATTTGAGATGTCCTTAAATATTCCAAATTAAATACCTCGCTGAAATCTTTTTTTTTTCTCCTGACACTAATAACAAGCAGTTACATTGTTTGAATGTTTTTTAAACACACCGTTTATGTTTCAGGATCTTTGCTGTTGTTTCAGGGTTTTTTATTTATTTAGTTAACTGAAGCAGCAATTAGGTTATTTCTGTTTCTAGGCAGTTCCCTTTGCTGATCCCACACCTTGCAGCACCCTGCACCTTTCTGTGCCTGACACTGCTGTAATTTGCTTTTGCTCTCCTGTTTTCACAGGTACTTTCAAGCCATCCTGAAGACATTTCTGTCCACGCTAAATTTTGCAAACTCTCTGCAAGTCTGTCTGTAGCTGCACATAAGTGAATTTTCATTTCAAAGCTATATGGCACATTTTTGCTGACTTCTGTCAGGGCTTTCCCTGTCTCCAGCCTGCTTCCCCATACCTGCTGCAAAAACAGCCTTAAAATCCCTCTTTCTGGATATTTTAAGCCTCCAAGATGCTGAAGCAAGGTTCCAAAGGGTTAAGATGGAGAAGGCTCCCAGACGGCCCATTCTGCAGTCTCAGTGACCCAGAGCTTTTGCCTTTTCAAATATATTTAACCAAATAAAGTGAATAGAGGATATGCAAATGCATTTTCCGAAAGGAAACACAGCCCTGAATTGTTGTTGGCAGGTCAGAGCATCACACCACCCTCAGCAGCCTCTCAGCTGCGGGAGATTCAGGCCAGAGGAGGCGGCACAAAAACACCCTTTTCAGGCAGAAAAAAAACAGGACTTGGGTATTCCAAGGAGACAGAGGGAGGAGGTCGCTGGGGATTGCTCCCCTGGCACCTCAAAACCCTGGGTTCCCCCTGAAGGTGGTAAGCCCCTGGCACAGGCTGCCCAGAGAGGCTGTGGCTGCCCCATCCCTGGAAATGTTCAAGACCAGGTTGGATGGGGCTTGGAGCAACCTGGTCTAGTGGAAGGTGTCCCTGCCCTGTAGAAGTGGGGTGTGCAAGGAAGACCCACAGTGAACAAAGGTTCAGGGGACCTCAGGACACTGGCACAACTTGGGTGACCTTTCACAAGCTGGTACTCACAGGCTGCCCACAAGCTGCTCTCAGCTCCAAGGAGCTATTTGAACATTTGGCTGAAGAAAAGATAATTCTGAATTATATCACCTGGAGTTATGGAGAATGGTTTTACCTAAAACTGAGCTGTACTGGTGTCTTGGTTTGAAAGA
>VZTA01020994.1:0-88611 GCA_013398855.1 Mohoua ochrocephala
AATGGCTGATTGTTCTCACTGTGGAAATTTTTTCTCTTGTGTCCAACTGGAATTTCNTCCATCTTTGTAGCCACCCTTTAAATACTGGAACATCAAGTCTCCCATAAGCCTTCTTTTCTCAAGTCTGAACAAACCCAGTTCTCGCAGGCAGCCACATGGCACACTTCCCATGATCATCTTTGTGGCTCTTCTCTGAACCCTGTCCAGACTGTCCACATCTCTTTTATACGGCAGGGACTGCCCATGATCATTTTTGTGGCTCTTCTCTGAACCCTGTCCAGACTGTCCACATCTCTTTGATACAGCAGGGACTGCAACTGAACACAGAATTCCAGCTGTGGCCAAAGAAGCACTGAGCAGACAATGATAATGATTTCTTTATCTCTACTGGCGATGCCCTTGTTGATGCAACCCATCATCCCCTTGGCTTTATTTTTTTTTTGTCACAGCAGCCCACTGTTCACTCATATTGAGCTGGTGGTCCACCAGGACACTGAGGTGCCTTCCCACAGAGCTGATTCCCAGCTAGGTAGATCCCAGCCTGTGCTGCACTTCTGGATTATGTTTTCCCAAGTGCAAGACCTCTGTCGAAATTCCTATTTCAACATTTCAAATATTTCAGTGCTTTCTACCACAGAACTACCACAAAGACACAGGATAAAAACATACATGAAGAAGATGCAAAATGAGTGGCTAATTTACTGACATTATTAACCAATTTGTCTGCAAACAGTTGTTTGCAAATAGGATCCATTTTTCTGCAGAGTTAAAAACTGATGTTACTCAGCTTCTGTGAATTGTTTCCACTAACCATTAATAGATTTCTCCTCCCACAATGAATAGTCAAAGACTTAACAAACAAATGGGACTCTAACCAGAGACAACAATGAAACCTAGACTTTTTGTTAGGTCTACAACTGAAAGTAAACTAATTTGTCCTCATTTTGCAAAGCTCTGTAACAGTAACATCCTTGTTTTGCTCCAACAGGAAAAATAATACTCCTAGAAACCAATTACTACAGGACATAAAATATCTTTGCAATCCACAACCATGGAGGTATTTAATCCAGTACATGCAATTCTTCACTAAATAGTCACATTTTTGCATAGCTCTAAGGGAGAATAAAAAGATAGTGCTACTTTTGCTGTTGCATGCAACCTTGTACCTCCATCTAACGCATAGGCACAGCTTCACCCAAGTTGCAGGGCTCAGTTTATCAGCCTGAGCTACTTTGGTGAATATAAAAATGATGAAACAACAAAAGTTTGTCACTTAATATGTTCTTTCTTCGCTCTCCTCCCACTTCTTTTTTTTTTTTTTTTGACATGACAGTAACCAAGAGATGAACTTCAAAGTACTCTTCATTATGCAATCAAGTCATATTTAGTCTTCATGACTAGGTACACTTATCACCATGACAGTAATTAATAAAGGCAAAAAATAAAAGAAAGACATGAAAAAAAGGCTGAAATAAAAGATAGCATACATAATTCAGAAAGCAGGTTCCAACTTCATGCTGTGCATTAGGTTCTGGCTGTAAACAATCCTCCACAAGGGACAGGAAGTTTTTGTGAACTGCAAGAATATCTTCAATATTTGAAAACAACATCTGCAAAAGAATAAAACATACATAAGTGAAACATCAGATACAAAACAGAAGAAAAATGTAATTAGGAGACTAACCTTAACTGTCTCTTCTGTGACATTTTTATCCACTTTGGCTGCAGCACATTGGATCATTCGGTGAAGAAAAGCCTGCATGAAACAAGACAAATAAGGGAAAAGTTATTTCAGGAAGACTTGAACAACTTCTGGCATGTTATGCTTTAACTTGTTTCCCAAACTGGATATAGAGCCACATCAGAATATTATTCAGAATCTAAAGCATTTTATTTATAAAGCATTTAGTAGTCCTGTTATTCTAACATGACAGAAAAACCTATCTACATAGTGTTAAAAAGAGTAAAATCTTAATGAAGCTGAGAAACTGAGCATTCTCTTGAAGTACCACTTCCACCCTGCACTCATATTACAATCAAGCAAGAGAAAAATGCATTAACTTTCAAAATCTCACTCTATTACTTTACAAATTGAGTACAAGACAAGCCAAAATAAGCTGCTAATTTCCAAATTCAACTATTCAGGAGATACTATTATGTCATGTAACTTTTACCGTAGCAACCGAAAGTCAGATTTCAGACGTATTAATAATCAAACTTATTGTAAAGTCAATTGGCTTAAACAACAGTCAGCTGCACCTGGTTTTACTTAATGAAAACTCTTCCTTCTTCCCTCCCCAAGAACCCAATCCCCAGGGATCAATTGAGAAGTTAGTAATACCACCATTGCAATACCAAAATTTTAAGTTTTCTTTTAGTTTACATTCAAGAGCTGGACACAAAAAGAAGATGCGTACAGTAAGTAATTCCTAAAGAAATAAGTATCTCAAGGACAAAGAACAGAATTAATTTTTATTAATTCATTTCATTACAAAGATATTGGTATGTTCTAAAACATATCTACACACCGTAGACTAAAATCTTCCATTGATAATTCTTCACACAGACATGCATATTCTTCAGTCATTAAAACCTGGCACCACAAGTGCACAAATGTCATGTCTTTCATAACCATTTAGCTCCGAGTCACTGTGCATTGTACGCTGTACATGAGCTCATCTAAATTCTGGCGTGGTGCAAATTCCATAAAAGAGGCAATAAATAACCCCTATGTGGGAAGATGGCAGTCACAGCAACCCTTTTTGCCCTCTCCGGGGACTTAAACATTTTCATTCCCAAGCAGGGCTCCTTTCTCTGCCGAAGAGGACTGTGTAACTGGCATTACACATTTTTATTACTGAAGAGTCAAATCTAGTTATCCAGGACATAAACCGAATTAAGTTTGGAATACTGCCAGCACACTGTATGTTTCCTATCGCTCTCTAAAACGATGTAGATTTTCTAGTTCATTAAACCCATCTTTTTCCTGACTGTTTGTGCTTTTTTTAAAATGTTTTACTGGTGCTAAAAAAATGTCATTTACTCATTTGCAGCAGTTAACTGATGGTGGACGACAGCCCTTTATATCATTCCTTGCTATGAATATCCCCAGGGGTTATGGCAAATTTGCTGTGTCCATTATCTGTACAACCAACCCCATAAAGAGTGAAAGCCTGCATGACTCTTAGTTAAATTTTGGAAATTTTCACTAAGCCATGCAACACCATTAAATACGCTTTAGAATTGAAGAGGAAAAAAGAATTGTAAGAACTACCTCTGAAACTCGCATCTATTTTTACTATCTATAATTTCTCTCTGCTCACATTATTTCCCCATAGACCAAACATACTGCTCATCTGCACTCATATTATCTCAGAAGATCTTCATTTCCTGCAATTGTGAAGGAAGGTGAACATTAAGCTGGCCGATGGTGAAACTGAGAAGGAACTGAGAGCTGAGGCATTAGTTATTCCCAAGTGATTCAAGACACTAGATTGGAGTCATGGGGTCAAGAAGAGAATATATCAGCCGCAATAAACAGTTGTCCAAGCAGCACTGTCCCAGACATCACATCTGCAGAGGTTATCAGAAAATAAATCCAGGAAAATCTAAACTTTTGCAGAACCCAGACACAAACCACTAACTAAGGTAGGGAGGCCTGGGACAACTTCAGTCCCTTCCTGCAACTTTGTGCAAGCCCACGTAATATTTTGCTGTACTCATTCTGCAGGAGTAGTGTAGTCACAAGGCCAGTTTTTCCCTAAGATTCGTCACCTGCCCACAGTATCATATCCTAGAATGGTCTGGGTTGGAAGGGACCTTAAAGACCATCTAGTCCCAGTCACCCTGCCATGGGCAGGGACACCTCCCACTAGACCAGGCTGCTCAGAGTTCCATTGTCGTCCCTATCAATGCAGATTTGCTTCCTGAAAAAAAATCATAACACTATGTCTCAAAAATCAATGCATGTGACAACTTGAATTTTTCAAGCACTTACATGAAGTTCTACAAGGCTACACATATTGCAAAATAATTGGAATAATCTCACATTTTCTAGAAGAGCAGGGTTAAGAGAATTCAGGGGAGCACAGGCAGGGATGGAGGTGTCTACCTCCATTCACGTGCCACCAAGACCGATCCCCGGCGGACTTCCCCCGCTGTGGAGTGTCAGGGTCCCTGTACCGTGGTGGTACAGAGAGGAGTAATTCACCTCTACCTTTGAGAAATGTGGTAAAGAATCATTTGGAGATGATTCCATGCTAATAATACCAATGAAGATAATTACACACGTTTTTCATATTACCGGCAAACTTACACACTTTCTGTACTATTCCCTGTTCTAATTCTTTCGCCCTTTGTCCGACATTGCAGCAACACAATACAGGAAGCAATGGGCATGAAAATTAAAACATAAAGCACTGAAAATCCAAATTCAAAGAATTATAAAATAATTTGTTCATTATGACAAATAAGCACAAATGGTTTTGCCTGTCTGCTGATCAGCTGCCATTTTGTGAGGCAGTGTTTTTGTACAGAGGACACACACTAGGTTCCTGTTATGGGGATTTTGACTTCTGGTCTTATCAAAATAAGAGTAGCATTGTTTGTTGTTTGGTGAGGGTTTTTTTCTTGATGGCTGCTCTCTGTGTTGCTGAAAAAAAAAACAAAAAGAAAAACCTACCACTGCTACAGATAGCACAAGGAGCTGCCAACAGCACAAATGACTTCTCTGACATCTGGAATGAAATCAGGGAAAACAAAGGATTCTGCCTGCAGAAGACTCCCAGGGCACAAAGAGTTTTTGCCTCCTTTACAGATAAAAACTCCAGAAATTATGTCAGAGCTCCTGGATCACAAAATATATGTAACTATCTCTCTGAAAGCAATAATCCTACTTAGTATTAAGCCTAAAAATAAATATTGGGTTTTATCTGAAAAAAAAGAATTTTAAAATAGTTACTTATTTTTCCCCTCAAAATTCTTCTAACAGTGTTTCTACCCTTAAATCTACACTGTCATAAACAAAACCAAGGTGGACTGCAAAAAACATACGTATTTTTAATAAGGTGATTTCCTGCACATTTTCACTTTAGGAAAACCAGTTCAAGAGAAGTGCTCAACCTATCGTAAAGCCTGCTGAATAAAGCTAGCTAGCTGTTATGTACATTAAAATTGAATACAATTTGATTTTGCACAGTGTAAAGACAAAATCCTACAAAGGAACCCACAATAAGGAAATGTTCATATTTTTATACAAACTTTTTGTGTCTATAATAGCCTCATCTTCACAAATTTAGAAACACAAATCTAAAATATTTGTAGTTTCTTTGTTCTCTCTTTATATTTTTAGTGTAACTGTAGGCATCTGGATGGTGGAAAATATTTTGGTCTTTTCACAATATTCCAAATGATCCTAGAGGGAACATGGAGATCTATCCTTGGGAAGAAAACTGCTCCCTATCATAGCTGACTAGCCTATCGTGGCTAATTCAGCTCACAGGCATCGAGGTAGTATTTAGCACAGCAGTTTTGCACACCATAATTAATGCACATCAGATTCCAAGTCCCCGAAGAACACCAAGCCAGTTTTGTTGAAGCACTTTTGTTTGATTTTGCCACAAGGAGGAAAAACAAAAAAATCAATAGAGAAGACTCCAGCAGCAATAGCAGCTGTGGCAAACACTGTGTTCTTACCCTCCTCTTCCCATTAACCTGTGCCAGCAGCAGTGGCAGGAGCTGCTCAGGCTGGCTCCTGCTACTGAACAAAAGACTCTTCTTCTCTCTCCAGTGATTCACCAGCTGAGGCACCACCTGTTTCTCCCATCTTGCCTGCAGGACTGGATGAATCACAACCAGCAGCTAGAGCATCAGCCAAGGTCAGATACATTCTATCTCCCTGCTGTACCTAGAGCTACTTTCAAATCTGGCTTCATATTCTGATGCCTGTAAGTACGTGGGAATCGATGGACAACATCTGCAATGTCGCAGATGTTGCAAATTACCCATTATAGTGATAATTTCTTTTCACAACTTACCAAACAATCCACTTCTCCATTCATCTGATCCTAAGGGGCATCAGTCTGCCTAAAAGAGCATCCCTGACTTCTTTCCTTAAAGTAAACATGAATTCATAAGTACACACACACACACACAGGAATTACTGCTTTGAAGAAATACATATCTTCATAATCTTCTCACACATGATGAATATGATGACACATCTTGGGATAATCTTAACCCATTCTCCATCATGTATAATTTTTTTTTTCTCTATCATATCAGAAAACTTCTTCTAAGAGTAGAGCAAAAAAACCTTTCCTCATCCTCTTCTGTATCTCAATCACCTTTTCTGCATTTTGTGGTCACTGACAATATTTTTCAACTTTTCACTGCACATCTTGTTCTTTCATTCATGCACTGTGAGACTTCTAAGTCAGTTCCCTCCTTTGACGAGGAAATGCCCCCTAAACTCATGTTCCCCGCCTCTAAAATCACCTGAGCTTTCACTTTTGATCCCTTCCTTCCTTTCAGCTCCATTGCAGATGAAAGTAAGAGATTTATAGTTAAAGTCCAGTTCCACACAGCCAGGCAGGAAGTCCGATGTCTCCACCCTCTTCCTTGTACTGAAGCCATTCTCAAAAAGATTTAGTACAACCTTTTCCTGGCCCAGTTCCGAAGACATCTATTCCTTTTCTTCCCAGATGTCAAGAATCCTGTCACCCATATCCAGTATCCTTATTTTGGGAACCTGCTCTTCTGAGGACTAGCTAAGCTCTTGCTGGTCCACAGAAGTTTGGTCGATGAGTAACGATGGAGGCACTCGCACGCTCGCAGTTGAGATCATTCCAAATCTCCCCAAGCCAGAGGCCGGATGTCTGGCTGGCTCACACATGCTGCTGTGATCTGATGCCACACACAGAAAACTGCTAGAAGATCACCTAAATTTTTGCTTAATTAAAATATGGTTGAACCAGAGCTTTAGCAAAAGGCCATAAGTAATGTACCCCCGCCTGCAAGACGAGCAGAAGGCAGTTTGTCTAACATTTTTGGCAAATATTTTATGTAACATGGGTTGCTGCTAACCAAGCCTTTATCCCATTAAAAACACAAACAGGTTAGATTCCATTCTCAGCATCATCAAGAGAGGTTCTGGAAGGCAAAAAAAGGGATTTGCCTGACCCCTGTGAATTTCTGAACAGTCTGCGGGGATTGCAACAAACAAACTGACCAAACAAGAGGCATCCATATCAATAAACAAAATGCTTCCAGCATGCCAAGATTCCTCCTACTTATATTTTGAAGAATTTTTGAAGAAAAAGATACTCTGTATTAAAAAACATTCACATGTCTGTGGAATTCCCTGTGGCAATGCATCATATGGTCCTGTTGGTGCACGTTATGAAGTGAATAATGTACTGCTAATCACACAACTGATCTTGTGTCACTCGAGTTGGAATGGAAAAGTAATGACGTCTACCATTACAGCTTACCTCTCATAAAAGTCAGCAGTTTCCTGAATTTACAGAACACTAGGTTCTTATTAGGAAATCTCAGTGAATTCAGCTGTGTCCACTGCTAGCAAACCAAAACAAGAATCTAGGAAACCTCAGAACAAGTGTACATCTGGAAGCAACAGTATGTTCCCATTATATTGCAGTCATAATTAGAAAAGAATTCACATGTTTGAAACCTTTATACTTCATACTATAGTTTCTGCTTCTTTTATGCATCGTATCTTCTTATTCTATTCAATTTGGAAAAAATCTTGAATTTTCATTTAATTTTGATTCACATACTAATTATTTTTCTAAACTTTTTTTCTTTAGTAGGAGAACACCAATTAAGAAGAATTCAACATTCCCAAAACATTTTTGAGACAACTCTTTAATTCTACACATCAAATTTTATTTCTATTAGCAAATCAGCAATTTCAGAAAGTTCAAAAGATGAGAAACACATTTGTCACCAATCACCTCTCCAAAAATTTTTTTTAGATTTTCTCATTTGATTAGAGAGATAACAGTTGGAAATCTAAAAAAATATTGCAAGAAAGTCCTCTGTTCGTCATCTATATATTCCTAAAGTTCATTAACATGTTTGAAGAAAACTTTGAGTCTTTTCCGACTAAAAAATACTCATCAGAATAAAGAGAGCCATAATCTTTATCGCTCATTATGAGGAGGAAACCTGAAATAATAGATCACATCTCCACTTTCACAATTTAAATTTAAATATTAATTCCTGTTGCATCTGAATAAGGGAGGAAGGTTGACTCCGCACCAATGAAAACAAATTATTTAGTCCTTCATGATTAAGGTAGCTTATTAAAAAAAACAGAAAAACAAACCAACAGTTTTACCTATAAACTGAGAAAACTTGAAACTACTTGAAACTACTGACAGGCAATCATGATGGAAGCCCACCAACCCCTTTTTACATGCTCAGTTTTCAACACAACAAACACATTTTTTTTCTAATATTGGAATGCACAGTCCTTAATTATGAATTTATTTAATTTTTAATATGGCTAGATGCTAATTAGGAATTAGAATGCTTGAGAGATCTACAATTTTTATTTTCAGAGTTGTATAAATAAAATGTACTCTCAAATACTATTGAGTGCCAATTCTGGCTGCCATTTGCACTTGCACACTCGTGCCAAGAAAAACACAAAGGAAGGAAGAACACAAAACAGCAGTTTTCTTACCCAATTTCAATTCTTTGCAAAGCCTGCAGGGAAGCTGCAGTGAGTACAGAACTTCTATAAAGTGCTCTCTCCTGATCACAGAAAAAAAAGCTGAAACATCCCATTTAAGGTCTTTGCCAATCAGTAGTAATCAGAATGCTTCCCTACACAAGGAAACTTATGATAATTCCTATTGCTTGCCATTTAAACATTTAGATAGACTCACACGCAATGATGCCTCAGTTCATGCAACTATCATTTAATAAACACTGCAGTATAAGTATTTAATGTTTCTCAGTTTGAACCAGAATTTTTATTTATTATACAAATTATAAAATAAATAAAGGAGAAAACTACTGTTTTCTGAAAATTAGATGTAAATATTAGTTGTCTTAACTTCATTCAAAAAAGAATACAATAATAAAAATTTAAATTATTTAATACACAGCTTCATATAAACAAAAGCTTGCTATATGTCTCTATTGCCTGCCCTGAATTGGTCTCATGAATTTCCATCTGCCTACATGGTTTTGAGTGAATTTCCATGGAAAAGCAATCATTAATAATACTTTTTTAGACTGTATTTGATTCATGGGATGCTACAACTGTGCAAATTCAAAGAATAGTTCATCTTTTATTTCTTTATTGGTTTGATAACTATTAAAAAGGGTATTAAAAACTATTAAAAAATTAGCTAAAAAATTAGCTCTCTTTTTTCTTTATGCTATACATAAATGTTTACACATCTACATCTGTACATCTGCTGAACATTAATTATACCTCAGGATATTTACATGCTAATCACCATTTACATCCATCAAAGAGGTTCCATATCTTGAAGGATACAATGATCACCGAGTGTATGACTTTAGAAAACTAAACAGAGCATCTTAACATCCAGAAGACAGCTGTAGGTGTAAAGCCACACCATTTGAATTTATCCACATTAGCTGGATTGCCTTACTGTAGAATAAATTCCTAATTTCAAGAAATATGGATTGGGATTCTACATGCATGCTAGGGATAAATAACCCCTCACTCACTCACAAGCTATCCTTCTCTCACTGGTCCTTTCTTTTCTCCTTTTGCTATTCAAGCACAGGCCCTTTTTTTTGTCCTATGTAGGTCTCTGTCCTGCCTTTGGCTTTGATGAGTTCGCAGCACAATTGCACAACACCCTGCTCTGTCTGTGAAGCATGTGTTCCTCAGGAACACAGACTGCATGTCTGTTCTTGCTCTTCTCATTCGTTTTTACAGGGAAACAGAAGACAAAACCTGATTAAATATAATTTTCTTTGCCTTGTTAATGAAATTTTTTGTTCAAATGCTGGGACCCTAAGATGAGACAGCTTATTATTACCTTTTCCTGAAATAAGAGCCTCATTCTTTTAGGCTGTAATCAAAAGCTTTAAACCATCTTTCAGTTGAAGCAGAGAGAATTAGAGATTTTTTTCAATATAAACCTGTAAAAACAGTACAAGGAGACTGTCACTCCCAGTCAGTCCACGGGGACAGCCTGTAGGGCCACTATCTAAATAAAAAAGAGAATATTCAGCAGTCACAGCATCATGCAAATCACCGTCCTCACCAAACCACCTGCACCATAACTGCAGACAAGCGCAAACAAAGCACATTGGTAGCAGATGCCATCTGTTAATACTCAACCAGAGTTTGACAGCACTGAATACTACTCATACCAGGACACACTGCTGCTTACCAAAACACCCACGTGGATTCCACAGACTGAAGTCTCACTGAGTCTTTCCACATAAGGTTACACAAGGATATGGAACTTCTTTTTATTAATAATTTTTATTTCATTCATGAATTTGCTGTGAGCAACATACTTTCAGTTCCTACTCTCCAAAGTAAAAAAAGAACTGTCTAAACCATTCAAAGCTCCAGATACCAGATTTCTAAGAACAACACAAAGGAACAATGGTGTTAGTGGGACCAGGAAATCAAGAAACCATAAATAAATACCAAGTATTGTTTTCCAGCATCTTCAGTAGTTCTGGACCCTGCAGTCCATGCTTCCTCTGGCTGAGGAAATGACGCCTCTGCAGGTTTTCCTTGCGTCCATAATAGACTGCTATAATTTGCCACACGGGGGCCAGCCAAAGGCATTGCACTTGCAGACGGTGAGCCATGCAGAGGCTCATCTCTCGGGCAATAATAAAAGCTACTGTGATCACAGACTCATTTCTTGACTACAAGATGCTGCTTCTCCACTAGGAAGCCTGATTTGCCCCTTTTAAGGAACAGGTGGCACAACCCATCCGAGCCGTGGCAGTACATGAATGTACTGGTAGGGATGGCTTGGAAATGAAGGCAAAATAGCTTCAGGAGCAGATCCATGGCTATGGAGTAGCTTTAGCAAGAGACCTAACATCAAGATCAAGTTTGAAAGTCTTCAGTCTCTACATGATCCTGATAGAAATATCTTCATCTTCATTCTTCCCTTAGATCCTGCATGTAGGAATGATCGGCAGCAGGGAGGCAAGCGAGCAGTGAGGTCAGGGCAAGATGTTCTCTACTAACACTATTCCAGACGTTCAGTTCTCACAATTATATCAAAAAGTAAGGAAGAAAAACTTGCAGGAAGATGGGTTCACTTTAAATTATGAAGCACAAGCCCAGAAGAGTAATTAAAACTCCATGCATACAAATGAAGCAGACACTGCACTAACAGGATGAAATTCTGTCAGAAGGAAGAAAAAAGAAAAGCAGATTGCTTGGTCTTTCAGGCTTTATCTTACTTTCACCAAACTTCCCATTAAAAATTACTAATTGCTAAACTTTGATTTTTTCCAGCAGCATGTGAAAGAAACTGGGATAAGAACAGAGGGAGGTTGCCAAATCCACAGTTAGAAACTTTCCACAGGCTTTTTTTTTAGGAGAAACGGAGTTTCATTTCAAAATATTTTTCTAGCCTCTTCTACTGTGAAGACTGCAGTGCAATAATTTACAGAATGGATGCTATCTCTATAGATAAACAAAACCATCATTCACAAGAGATTTGACCTTAACCTTCCGTCCTAAAATAGTATGGCCAATTACATAGCAGCAGCAGCCCGCATCCTTAAAATATCTTTGACTGAATTATGGAACTAAGTGCTAGTCTTGACTTTTCAAGTTTGCTACAGACTGCAACTAACTAAAAGAAAAAAATATACAACTCAAACAAACAGCTACTTTTGTCAGAAAATAAGTTCCAGCAACTAAATGGTGAAGCAGAAGTATGTACTGTTGAATTCATTGCTCTTGTTAAAAAGAAGAGCTCGAAAAAATGCACAAACTGGACTTCTCAACTTACATCAACTTGAGCAATAAACTAAAAGCTTCCAGGAAGTTTATCATCCTGTTTGCTGACTATAATTTGGCTTGTTTTGTTTTGATACCATGTTCCTGTTCCTTCCACTCGTGTCCTCCAAATCACTGCAAGCACTGCGAAAGCACCGGAACCTCACTGCCCATACTCCAAACACTTACCCAGCCCATATACTTTGTGTTATAGGGCAGAAACAGCTTCCTATCTTCCCTCAAATCTGCAAGAAAGAGCAAAACTGTGGTGCATTTGGCTAGAGAGAGGTAACAAAAACATATGTCAAAAACCATCCTAAATATACTGGGCATTTACTGACCAAATCCAGTGCAAACATTTAGGTAACAGGATGTTAGTCTGACACATTTTCATTTAAAGAGAAAACCACTGTGGGTCCAACAAACAAAAAGATTTAATGTTTACAAGAAGACCACCATTTGTCGGATGTTATGATATATTTTAATCCTATTTTCAGCATCATTTTTATGGAATTTCCTTTCCATTAATACTCTACTTCACCAGAACTGCCAGCAACAAATGTGCAGAACAGCACAAATCCAAAATACAGGGTCAGCACTAATATTGTCACTAATATCATTTCTGTGACAAGAACAACTCATTGATGACCAACGTGGGATACTGCTCACTACATAGTTGATATTTTCCTATAATTTTGGTTCCTTGAAAAATCTGTTCTAAGTCTGGAATAGTGGGGTTATATCTATCACACAAAAACTACATAAAAACTTGAATCTTACCCATGATTTTATAAGCCCTCTCTCAATGACCAGTTCAAAGTAGCAACTTTTGAAATACAAGTCATCAAAGAAAACTGCGCTCCCTTTCGTAATAGAGAAATCAGCTGAACAACATGAGCTCAAACATTAGCATGAGAGAAACACTAATTTGGTATTAGGGAACACTTCCTTTTCTCCTTTGTAGTCTCTGTCATTATCTATAAAGCACAATGAGCACACATCACATTTTACTCTCTGTGTAATGAAACTCAGCATCCAGGACTATTATGAGTGAACAAAAGTTTGATAACATGCAAATACTGCACACTATCTTTCTGATCCCTGAGTGGACAGGTATCCATATAAAACAGAAATACAACATCCATTGCAAAAGAAAAGCCTTCTAGAGATGCCTTCATTCAGTGTTAATGACAGTATGACAAGGCCTTAGTGCACAGAACTGTCCCACCTGAGGGTGGAAACTTCCAGATGCAAAAAGTTCCAAGGAGGAACACAGGACACAGGATCCCTTCTGGAAGCACCATAAAGCTCGTCTCATTTTCCAAAGGGATGGCCAACATCCAGATATTGTTTTTCAACTATCCTTTCAGACAGCAAGGACACTTCTTTTTCACTGTCATTCAAAGAAATAAACCAAAGGAAAAGAGCACAATTTCCTGTCTATTTTTAAAAATCAGAGTTCACCTAAGGAACAAAGGTGGGTGGAGGCCTCAACACTACTGAGTCCTTCTGGACAAGAGTAAGTGCACGGAAGTAGGAAAGATTTAGAGCAACCTGATCATGCTCAAATAAATAAGTCTGACAGAAAAAAAAAAAAAAAAAAAAAAAAAGTCTCCCTGTGCAGAAAAGGCCAAACTGAAGCCAGTGAAGATAGAGCTGCTCTTGACTGAGCTATGCCTTAGCAGCTCAATACATCAACACACTTTGCAAGGCCAATGCAAGGAGTATTTGGAGGATTTAATGGCCAAAGGGGCTTTCCTGGTCATGTTGTATTATCAAGTTATTGGTGTATTTTCAAACAGAAAGGGATCTTAGCCATGGCCCTTTTACAGAAGCTAAAACATGAAAAGGATCAGATCAGCAGCAAGATCAGACTTAGGAGTCAACTACAAATATGCACCCTGTCTGTCACACAGCCTGTATGTAAATGGGTAACAGTGAATGGCATGGCTTTATACAAACACCCGCCCATGCAACAAGGAAGCAGGACTAAGTCATTCTCTAAATATCCCACAATAATCTGTATTTTTATTTTCTCTTCCCAAACCAGACATCAATTTGAAAAGATTTCATAACCTGCTCCCTTTCAGCAAATGGATAAGTATATTATAACTACAAAGTGTTTCTTCTCGTCAAATTTCTTCTGCACATGAAAAATTCGTGCAGCAAACTTCTGGATTACAGCATACTGTGAAACCAGAAGGGTTTCTGAATGTACCTTGCACAAGTCTCAGTGCAGTGTTGTCAGTCTGGCAGCCATCCCAAAAGCTACTTGACATTCTTCATTTAAGCAGCATGCAAAGATCTAGAAATTTCTCAAATTAAAGAACAAGCGAAGTTGTCAATAAACCTGAATCTCCCACTCCTACACAATCAGATTCTTACATGGTCACCCCAGACTATCATATCAGGGAGTCCATATGAGAACAAACAATAAAACAAATCTCTCTTCTCCCTGAAGTGTTCTGCATTTAATGGAACGGAATGTGTGCTTCACTTCCCCTCATAGCAAAGGAGAAAAAAAAAAAAGACCTGATTGCTTATTGCATTTGCCCTGTTCTGTTCATGTCCTCGTTAATGTAGGAACTGAGGCGAAGTTTTGCTCTTATGTCTGAAAGAGCAAGAATTCCATGATCTAGATCTAATTCCTAAAGTTCGCATCTTGTGTCCCACAGCCTGCTTTTTAGGAACAAACCAGACTACTGTTTTTCCATGGGATGCCACGATATAGTACAGGACAGGCAGATTTGGCCTCCTGAGGTCCAAAACCTCTGCTATACTCAGAAGGAAGTCATTACATAGGGCTGTTCCCGGTAATTCGTAGATTGTGAGCTTGCCGAGCTATGGGCTATTTAAAACTTTTTTAGATTAGGCAGCAGAATTTTGTAATTCTGATAAATTAATGGAGTCTGAATGAGCTTGACCCACAGTACTGAACCAGGGGGTTCAATGTTCATGTGAAAGGTTCTGTGATCTCCGGAAGAAATCTTATCAGCAGTTCCTTCAGGCTATTCAGTCTCAAAATTTCCAGGGCTGTAAAATCTGCCCAAAGGTCTGATGCGTCTAGTTTTTGAGATTCCTGGGCACTAGAGACAAGCCAAGTAGACACAATCCTTCCAGCTCCTATGTTTAGACTATGTATGTGCTTTTTAATCCCCACGAATGCCAGTGGATTAATTTCTGACCACAGGAAAACATCCGCAGCTTTACTGCTTGTGTCTGGTTGGAGAGAGTGCTGCAACAACTGTGATGGGCAGAAGGACCTACATGTCTGATTTTGCCTTACTTCCATGAAGCAAGTCTTGCTCTCAGAAAGGAACTACATTCCTAGTCACTGATTTTGGCAAAAAATTGACTGTGAAAAGACCGTTATCAGTTTGCAATGTTTATCCTGCAACAAATTTTGTTTATCGACCACTTTATGAATAAATCAAATCAGATTTTGCTACAGCTGACTTTTCACTGTGTGTACGCATACAGGATTACCACTGTAAAGTGCTTTGTTAGCAGTCTTCATACTCACAGGAGCTGATAAGGAGTCAAATACATTGACTGTTATCAGAGCCACTACCATGGTAAATAAAATCAACACTCTTCAAGTACAAAATAACAACGGGATTTCTAGCAATTTAAAAGTGACCCGGAACATCTAAGAAAGACAAACACCTGGGTAACAACTACAAAGACTTCCGAAGCACAGAGCAGACTTCCTACCTAGTGAGATATTTAAATCTAAGAAATAATAATCATTAAGCACTTTCTTTAGAATTCCTTTATATAACATATAAAGACTTCTTCATCAATCAGTTTGAATAAGCTTTCCAAAGAAGTAAATAGTACAAAGGGGCAGGAAAAAGGCTGGTGGATGGGACATTAGTATAATACCTTCTGTTACAAACCCAAAATACCAAAATTCACAAACTGGAATATTTTCTTACTGGCTAAAGCTAGCCTACATGGAGGCTAGATTGTCAGATCATACAGATTACAAATGCACTGGCTCAAACAAGGAGGCCCTGTAGGTAAAACTAGTCAGGCTATGATTTAACTGATGGATAAGTAGGAGGGTATTTTGTTCCAGGTTTTTGATTTTGTAGTACTGTCGCCACTGTACTTAACAGGTTTGTTCCCTCGTTTGGCCTTTCCAACAAATTACATATTCCATCTGCATGGTCTAGCCCTACTCCTGTAGATCTCATGTTATCAGATGAACCTCGGGTGAAAATAACTGAATTCAGCCACATATTCTCGATAAATGCCATGTTAGCCATTTAAAGTATGCTATCTGTATGATGTTACACCAGCCTAGTGTAAACAAAGACTTAAGTAAAATGTCAGTGCTAGATTTTGTTAGAAAATTGACACTCCATCACACACAAACTGAACAGTAATGCTTTTCTGGAGTTTGGTTTAGATGGCTACAATCATTTTACAACATATTTGAAAGTTCCCTTACATGATTCCAAGGATCTGGCTGGGTTCTTACTGGGTTTGAACGTCATGATCAAGCTACTTTACTAACGCGGTATACTGCTCATTCACTTCTAGAAAGGATGGAAACTCTTACTGAAATACATTCTTCAAACATTAACTGTCAGCCAAGTTTGCAAGGCAAAATCCAGCATCAACATTTTACTCTTTTTCCTTATCCATAGGACTGTATGCTAAAGATATCAGATTAGAGTCTCAAAAGCTCATAAAAGTGCTGGTTAATTAGATATTTGGGATGCACAAAGAACTGTTTTTTCCATATAATTTAATGTAATATTCTGGAAATAGAGTCATCCTCGGTAGAGTATATTAATCTAACTAGCAACCACTGGCATGTTCCTACCTTTTTTCCCCCATCACATTAGACTGCATGAAATTTCAAGGTCCAACACTTTCTTCTACGCTCTATAAAAACAAAACCCTGACAAACGTTTCACTCAATTTCACACACAGGGTTCAAAAAAAAAAACCAGAAAGAGCTGCAGAAAGCAGCCAGAACAATAAGGATGTGCTGATGCAAGCAGGAACTCAACTCCTTTTTTCCATGTCAGAAGAACAAGAACACTCCTCTCAAAGAGGCATTAGGTCAGAGACCTCAAAAGCAAGAGGCTGGTGGCTAACACTCCTGGCTGAAACAATGTCAAGGACATACCAGAGCACACCCAACGCTCGTGGTGCAATGTCAGGGAACTAGTATTTCTATCCCCTTTCATGCATTAGTCAATTATGTTTGCAGTTTGAAAAAAATGCAGAGTTCTGGATTAAATTTTAAAGATTATCCAGCTTACATCTTAAAAGTAAAATACTAAATCATGGTTAAAAAGAAAAAAACAATCCTTAAATCAGTTAAGACTTACAAGCTGCGCTTTTAGAAGCATGTGCAAAGCCCCAGAGGGCTAAACCTTAGGTGATGCTTTTCCTGGTTTCTGCTCACCCTTCCTTTTTTTGGTTGTTTGAGGGGGGTTTGCTTGTTTTGGAGGTTGGTTTTTTTAGGTTTATTGGCAATACAAGTGCAAAAACCATCAGCTTCTAAATACCTGGAGGCCAATAATTATGCCCCTCATTCAGGTGTATGGAAGCACACTAGTAACAACGCAATGATCGTGCACAACTTATTTGCAATATTCAGTACCTTTTTCTACTTGTTGTAGCTGTAGAAGCTAGAAGTAAAAAAGGGGTGCTACCACACATTTTCAAAAAAGGCACAACTATATATGTAAAATCAACTGGCTTTCTTTGCTAAGAAAAGTGATTTCTGCAAAGATGCAACTAAAAGACTTGATTTTCCATTAAGTACAATCAAAACAGAGAGGACTAAAGCCACAAAATCATTAAATCCACTTCTGTGGACTTATGTTCATCTGGAATACTTATTAAGGCCCATAATCCCATAACAGATCCACGTAAACGTAAATATACTCTGGTATGAAGCCCTTGGTGCCTAATAATTCCAGCTTGTGCAGAACACAGACACAGATCTGCAGCAAAATAAACTGGAAATACCACATGTAGTATTCACCTTCTCTACAGATTTTGAATATGGCTTCAAGAAGTCACACAGACAGGTACTTGATGATGTAACAGATTGTTAAATTTCAGCACAATGGCTGCATTGGACATTTCTGCTCCCTAAGCTCCGTACAGCTCTCTGCAAGTAATGATCTTATAAATTCATATTTTAAAAAAGCCAAAACATAGCAAACAAGCAAAAAAATCTTAGTGCATAGTCAGTGCTTGTACAAGAAGCATTTCCTGATGTTCTTACAGGAAATAAGGCACATTGCTGTCTCGGCTACCTTCCGCCTCAAGTGCGGAACACATTCCTTTGATTTTGTCATTCCTTAATAAAAACAAAGCAAAAAGGAGTATTTAAACAAAACAAAACCAAAAAACCAAACTAAATAAACAAAAAAAACCCAAAAACATAGCCCTACTGAAAAAAACCTAACTACATGTGGTTTTCCCCTCCTGCAGAAAAGATGAAAAAGCAAAAACCATATGACAACTGTTAGTCATATCGTTTCTTATGCAAATGGAAGAACATCATCATAAGGTCCACAATGCAAGAGTTTACTTGGGGCTAGAAACTTGCCAGCACTCTTACTATCCTAGATGAATATTTTTTAGCAAACAGTTTTAAAACCAACGCATAATTGAATATACATTGGCGTCCAAGTTTTTCAGAAGCATGCAACTTGGAAACCCTCTTTTGACACTTGTGTTTCAGTGTGCCGGCATTAGGTGCAGGAAAAAGCCCATTTTCGAAACCCTTTAATTCTTGCATCGGAACTAAGTTAATTGTATGTGTTTTCTTTTACAAAATTTGCAGCAAGTCTGAACTGCGGTACTTGCCAGTCTACTTCTTACCAACTGTAATTTTTTTCTTTGATCTCCATAAAATACACAAAAGATAAAGTATCACAAATTTCTCATAGATACTTCTGTGACGTTTTGAAGTGAATCTTAAAGGAAGTTTTTTGCTTTAGAAATGAAGAGATCATTAAGCAAGGTTTTGAGATCTGGCAATTCTTATGTCAATTAACTTGGAAATAACACAGGTTTCCTTTTTTTCTTTAATAACTACTAAGAATTCACAATAAAAAGCAGATCACAGAGTCATGAACCTTTATCATAGTACCAATCAACTGCTTCCACAGAACTGTGGGAGCACTGGCTAGAATGGTGGGCCATTCCTAAATTTACAGATCACAATCCTATAGACACCAGACCCCTGTGGGTTACATTTCACAAATGGATATAGCAGAAAGAGATGCTCTGTAAATCTAAAAAGAAAATAACCATGGCAATAGTTTTCTCCCAGTTACAACACAGACTCAGAATCAAAGATTGGAAAAGAACTCCCAGGTCACTGAGAACAACCTTTGATCAAACACCAGCATGTCTACTAAACCACAGCACTAAGTGCCACATCCAGCTGTTTCTTGAACACTTCTGGGGATGGTGACTCCACCACTTACCTGGGCAACCCATTCCAATGCTTAATCACCCCTTCAGTGAAGAAATTCTTCCTGAATTTCTTCCTGAAAAAGAATATTTGATGTAACAAGATAGGTAATTTCCTTCCGTTTTTCTCCATCCATTCCTAGTCTCAAGAATTAAGGATCAATACGGCTGTGAAACACACTTTTTTGGTGATGATAACTGTGAGAAGCCATTCTGAGACTACTGCTGAATCTTACTCTCTTTCTAAGAACAATTCACTCAAAGTCCCCCAGAAAAACATCATCTATTGCAATAGCAAAGGAAATTGAGATGCGAAGGTTTTCTTCAACACAGTCAAAAATCCAAAGAAAAACAGAGCGCATCTATTCACCCTAAAAACAACACCCCCCAGGTAAGAACACACGGGAAAGAGCTACCTTTGCAACGGGAAGATTCACCATTTGCATTCTCCACACAATAGAGGAATTCAGTGCCCCAAGAGAAAAGTGCAGTTTAGGCTTGAAATCACCACTCACAGCAGCTCTATGATCACATCTAGGGAGCCAGGCATCAGGTCAGACTCACAATTTATATAAAAATCAGGGGAACTCTGCAGCGGACTAATACTGCTTATATTTTTTTTTGCTTCCAAAACATTAGTATGAATGAAATGAGATTTCTCAGAAGTAAGGACTTGCATTCTATGACCTTCTTAACCAATGAAAAGCTGTACTTCTAAGAGAAGTGTCAAATGATGACTAGAATCATCTGTCCTATAAAGGGCCAGCATTTGAGAATCCTGTCAATCTGTTTCACAAAAGATTTCTGACCCGCACACAGCAATCCCTTCAATAGGGGCTAAGGAACCAGCTAAAATGGTGGATAGTTTATTGAAGATGATCTCTCAAGTCTGAAGCTACCAGCAACCACTGTTGTGTTTTCTCAAGAGCAGCACAGCCAGTATTCATCTTTGACTTTTTATACCATTTATTAATATATTCTCAAGTACTAATAGCTCCTATTTCCTTCTGATAATAACATGATCACTTGCTAGATGGTATTATCTCACATATCCTCCTTTGCAGGAGAACTCACTGGTGGCACAGTAAGACAGTGCTGCCAAGAGATACATATATAGATATATATATATACACACACACACATAAGTTTTTGTGAAGGGGGATTGGTATAGCAAATGAAGGAGTTGAAGGTGTATTACTGTTGCTTGCTTATAATATCAGTAAGAGAAGTTGCAATTACTTTCTTTATGAAAAAATCATTTTTATACTCCCTTGCAAGCTAAAGAAGAAAAACCATTAAAAATTATTACCACCTCAGAATCAAGAGAATTTGTAGCAGATTTGTTAAAAGAGCGTTTTTATCAAAATCTATTATGTAAATATCTTATTTCCTAAGGTCACCATCGTCTGCAAATCTACAGTTAATTATTAATTAGTAAGCACATGCAAACCAGAAAATTCAGAGTTAGAAATGTATTGCACGTTCCTAGAAACAGGTTCTATCAGTAAGCAAATCACTCAATTTAATGAACTATGTGGAGGAATTTACCCACTGAGAGAACTTTTAGTCAAAAAGACTAAGAGAAATTATAGAAAGATTGGGAGAGGAAATATACACTTACATAGGGTAATAATCTGCCTATGGACCAAATGTCAAAGACATTAAGTTTAAGCATAAATTTGGACTTCCTTCCTTTACTGTAGCATGAACTGTATCCCAGCCCTCTAAGGTCTGGTGCTCGCAAAGAGCATGAGGATCAGGAACAGAGAGCATTCCCCATTTCCTGTAGAGCACAGGACCTCTGTGCTGGAGATATTTGTCAACAGCTTTCTTTGGATAAGACACATAAACCTGAAAGTCTGTCTGGTTGCAATGCCTGACACGTTTGGGTCTTATCTCTAACTCACATTGAATTTTAATGGCATAGTCTTCAGACTTTCTGGACCATCTTAAAAAACCCAAGGCTTCATTCAAAAGCAATGAAACTAAGTTTGGGGAATCAAAGTATTCCTTTTATGAAACTGTGTCATCATCAAGAATGAGCAATATATGCTTTCTCTCAAGTTCTTGGGTGGTCCACTGAAAAAAAATTTCAGAGGTTGAAAAACTTCATAAATATGAAACTAGAGAATTTTGTTCCCCAACCTATAGGTACGAAACCAGGTAATCTGTGTAGTACTGCAAGGAGTTACAACTTTTTGAAGCATCACTAGGAAAAAAAATGTTGCATCAGAATTTGTCTTTTACTTTACATTTACAACCATCAGATCATGCAGAAATGAAACAAAGAAAATAAATAATTCTTCAAGTGCAATGAAGCAGTGGAAAAAAAATCCCCACACTGTTCTGGGTGTATGGAGCCTAATTTTTTGAAAATGCAAAAAATGGTAAAATTCTGTAACAGTCGTTGGATTTTGTGGGAATAAAGAATTCAGGTAATTTTACTATCACGTTGAGCTTTGTAATTTAGTGTATATGGTTCCAAAAATCTCAGACCTTCGATTCAAGACTCACGGCACGTGGGGTGTAACACACTGCATTTCAAATACATTAACATTTTTGAGACATCTTTAATACATCACATCTGGGGAAAAAACTCAACCAGCCTAACAAAAAACACCCCTCCTAAACACCAGTTCATACCCTAAACTTTAAGGGAGAGCATGGAGAACCACTACAGCCCAAATTGTATCAGAAAGGAAAATGCCAGAGCATAATTATTTTTAATTGGGTTCCACTAACAATGAGAACACTTCTTAGCACTCGAAAAACCACAAAAATAATACTCTAATCATCATCATTCAGGGCACTGTCGTAAGCGCTGTTTTGTTTTCATACACTTTTTGGGGTCCTTTTTCCTAAGTATCTTTTCTATGGGATGCAAACAATTTAAATACCACCTCTTAAGTGTGCTTTAGTACAGTTGAGTATATTCAAGGACTAAACAAAACAGCTACACAAATATTTTAATTATGAAGACTTGTTTCCATTTTTAAGCATCATAAGAAACTGCAGACAGCTTAGTGCAACAGAGGGGAAGAAGAATGTCCTCAGACAGCAATAATAAACAAACGCCCTTTTATTCTGGTCAGACCTAGTAACGATTGGGCACGACAGTACTTAGCTCATCCTATGAATTTAGATCACTAAGATCTTTTATTCTAATTCATCATCATCTTTAATTCCTTGAAATACTTCATTTTTTCTCATGCACTGAACCCATAACTGCATCACCCCTTGAATGTTTCCGACGGCAGTTCGGAAGAAGTTTTAGGACCCTTTACCTACTAGCCAGTGGGATGTCCAGGCTCAGAAGACAAAAGTGAATCTGCTGTGGCTTTAATTTCACTTTACAAAACAAATGAGACCTAAATTAACCCAAAATTTGACTGTATACATTACAGTGACCATGCAAAACAAGCCACAATACTAGAGAAAAACTTCAAAAGTGACTCAGGCATCTAAGTAACAGTACAGAAAAAATCTGCTCACTTTCCCACCTCTACAAAACCTATTCAAATCCAGCAGGGCAATGACAGTACAGGAGAGGATTATTTGCTCCACATATATAAAGAGCTAGTAAGCAAATTCATTTTCTAAGTCATACAGACTACTTTCATCTTTAGAGCATTAACAGCTAGTAAGCGGGAAGGCCTTTTGTAATATTTTCAACTACCCACAGAACTCTTTCCTTACTGGAAACAGTTGTCTTCCAATTAAGTTTTCAGTAATTAACATAATTTGGAGTGGGGGAAAACAGCCAGCCCACAAATTAAAAATTTCACAGTTCTAATTAGAGATGGACACAAAAATGCTACATGTGAAAACAGGTATGGATAGTTTTCAAGGTTAAAAAAACCTTGACAAAAAGCTGATTACAGTCACGCCGATCATTACAGCTTTATTCTACTCTCCATAGTTTTTTCTTTACAGAAACAACAGTGACACAGCCCATGCTTCAAACTGAAATCACATTAATTAGCTAGGCAGCAAAGTTTCAAAGCATACCAAATGCTTACTAGAGCCCACTCTGCTATTGTGCTTAACTTTGAAAACAAGTCATGATGAGGGAAATCTACATGATAAGCATACTTCAGCTACAGCAAAAAGGTTTTAATCTGCCTAGAAATTGGCAACCACTGGCTGTGTTTTCTATACTTTATGTTATGTTTCTCTGCTCGCTGGAACGAATTGGCTGCTATGAATGAAAAGAAACTTTGCATCTAATCAGTGGCATGAATTTAGACTGAAAGCTGCTGTGCAGGACTTCTATGAAGAGTCTGGGCCCTCTGCCATCCTTGTGCTTGTGAATGAAACGGCGTGAGCCACATGCCCTACTCCTCCTCCCCCCCAGCTGGGGCCTTCGCCCTTCCCTTTGCTGTGGGGACTGGGGAACCAACCCTTCACTGGTGAAACGACCATGACCCAGAAAGGCATTCAGTGCCATCAATGCACAGCTTGAGAGATCTCAGCCGCACTTTCCATCCTGCTGCTTTCACTCCTGGTTTCTAAATCAACTCATGAACCAATGGTGAGGGAGCCCCCCGTGCTAATTCCCTTGATAAATGGGCCCCTAAACTGATCTCTGACCTCCTTGCATACCTCTCCTAAGTAACTGCTGACCCCAGAGACTCTGCAGCCCACCGTCCTTAAAGGTTTGACTTGGGTTTTGTGTCAGGACATACTGGTCAAGAAGAAAAAACAAATCCACGACTTCATTACCATACAATTGCTCTGACAGCAAAATCCCTATTCTTCTGTTCACTCATAAGGACTACCATATGCTTTCGATTAAAGTACTACATCCAGTGAGTTTTCAGGAGATAGAAAACAATACAAAATCTATTCAGGATAATAAAATTTCACATTTTCTTCAAAATTAGTGATACATGTTCCACTTAACAAAAAAAAAGTTCATAACATACTAAATTTTAAATATTAAATATTGCTGAATATGGAAAAAGAACCAGCAGCTATTAAGTAATTCATTTCATTAACTTCAGAGCTGAGTCAGACTTGGAATACACGCTATTAAAAATTTCAGAGAACAATCACAATGTCTGTTTCAGATATGTATTTGTTTAGTCCTCTTCTACAGTCTTTAACTATGCTCAAATAGTGCATAGATCGACTTTAATAATGCACCTCTCAAAACTGTTTTAAAAATATATTTAAAACTGTAGAACTGAAAAATAACATATTTTTCTGTAGAATACTATATTAATGGTTTTCTTCCATTTAAAACATTAATACACTAAGCTGCCTGGCACATAATTCAAGCTTATCACTTCAGTTTTCAGAAACTTCTCTATATGATATCCAAGTTTTCACATTCCAGAACTGTTCTTTTTATATGTCTACCCAAAGAATTTATCCAGATATGTTTCCATTCAAACTGTAAATATTACTAAACCCCTGGGCTTTTACATTTTTCATTAATGAACATTTCTCCTTTGCTAAATTGCTTTAAAAAGCATCCTATTTTACCAAAAAAAATATACTGTAGTGAATCTCAAGTAACCTAAAGTTACATGAAGACCTCAACAGATCAAACCCAAACTGTGAAGGAGCTCTGACTTTGAGCAGGAGGAAAGTTACTGATCTCCACTTCATACGAGGAACCTTTCCCGAGCTTGGGACCAGGACTTCAGCAGACGCTTCCCTCATCACCTCTCTCCATCCACCACATAAGGCCTCTCCTTGCCCGATAGTCAAAGATGCATCAGACAGCAAAACCACAGATGAAGTGTGAAGTGTTTTGCCAAAAGCTGAGAGAGAGGATACCCTGTAAAAGCAATGGACTTCCAGTGATCACTCCCATTCCACATCACATGACAGATCCTCAGGAAAACATATTCCCTGGCTGTTGCAAAAAAATGGGGTTGGTCAAGCAAAGAGACAACCACGGCAGGAAGCAGAGTGGTATCATATTAATATATATTGGTTAACTGAAAGAACAGGCCATGTTGTCCCTGATCTCATAACACTTGCACAAATCATACCTTTATCTGCAACACTGAGTAGATACTCTACAGTGAAAAAATGTTGTACATATAATGACAATGAAATCACCCAAGAGGAGTAACAGAGTTAGCAGAAGTTCAACAGATACCAGGCCCTGGCACTGCAACGAAGACTAATCTTTCCCTGCCCTTCTCTGTCCAACTCATTTAACATGAGCAGTGAAGTACAACTCCAGTAATTGTGTTTAAGCTGAAAAACATACATTCTGACATGTAAACTGATACTCACCTCTGCATAAGTCATTAGCCTTTACATTCAGAGCAGAAGTCTCCACTGCTTCAGAAGACCAGCTGGTAATAGTAATAAATTAAGTAAACCTCAGAGTTTACCAGAGCCTAGTGTTTCATGACCATTTCTAAATAACCAGGAACAAACAAAAAGACCTAGGAACCCAGAATTTCAGTCCAAGCATTTTATGCAGAGTGCACCCAAGTGGTTTTATGTATTGATTTCTGCTTACAATTTACTGGCTTTTTTTGCCTGCCCCCGCTTGGTCGCTATTTCCCCTGCTATCATCCACTCCCAGCTCATAATTCTGTTGATTTATGCTGTTATGTCCTTTTTGCCTGATCCTGCATTTATGAACATATTCATCGTGTGGGAAAAGAGTCAAATTCTTTCCCAGTCCAAGTTTAAGTTTTGGTACTGAAAGGGTGCAGGCTATCAGAGATGCAACTGCTTGGAAAATCCTGCTCAAGCCAGTGGCTTTGGACTGGAACAGGCTCAGCGGCTGTAGAAAGGTGGCAGATGAAGAGTGAAATCAGTGCAGCGGTGTGCAGGGTGCCAAGAACACTGAGTGCAAACAGATTCTGTGGGCAGTGATGGTGGAGGCTTCTAATTAGCCTCCACTGAGCGCTTCCGAGCTTTTCACTTGGTTGAGCTGACTGGATTCGCACACAAGAGTAAAAGCCCATTCTCTGACACTAGGAAAATAACCCCACCACATCCTCGGCTCTGCCGCTCCCTCATGTTTAATAAAATTCTACGAAATATGAAGGTGCCGGTTTCCTGACCAAACACACAGAAAACTCTATTCTTGCATCTTATCTGTTTATTAAAATCAAATCTACTGTGCTTTGCTGACTTGGCCATGAAACAGTAATGATAAGCATTTCATTTGTGCTAAGTGCTTAAATACATGCAGAACGATGTTGCCACTCGGTGTGCTGCACAAAATCAGCATTATCATATTTTCTTAATATTATAAAATTATTAAAATACAGAACTTTAAAAATCACTTTTCACCTTAAAAACTTTAAATACTACACTATGAGATCAAATGAGTGGGATTTTTATACAAATGAGTGGGATTTTTATAAATTAAATCAATAAAGCATTATCTAGGTACCCCTCCCTAACAGAGAGCACATGCATATCACTGAAAGGCACCAGTTTATATTTAAAATATTGTTAACACCTGAAGCACTGTGTTTTCTCTTATCACACTGCTGTTTTTTCCCTGCAATACCTAAAAATTAACCAGCCCTCTCCTTTATCTGTTTCAAAAAACAATTACCTCCTCCAGGTCCACAAAGTCTGCTCCTCTTTCCCCCCCACCAGTACTGCTGGTTACTCTGTCATACCAGTGATCCTGTTCAACAGGATGGTGGAGCAGCCTTTTACATCGTGTTTTCTTGCACTTGCACAATCTATGTCAGAAAGAACTAGCTAGAGGTTCAGACATGTTAGTAGGAGACAGTTAAATTTCGTGCTATTTCCCTAACCAAATCCAGGAGACCCATCAAAAGCCTCCAGCATCCATAGGTACACACTCAAACTTTGTTACCCACAGTCTCTAAAACACTTGGGCCAAGAAAACAAAATTCCAGACACTCAAGTCTCTTATTTTGCAATTTGTTATTGGCAGGGCTAGCAGTTTCTGCAGCATTCCTCAGTCTCTGCCTCTGCTCCCCCCCATCTTTCATTCAGCAATGACTCCAGATGCCAGTCATCAGAATATGCACCCCACACAGCAAGTGGCACCTCTGACAGGAACAGTATGGATGGAGTTCCAGTTGTTCCAAATAATGGAAGTCTGAACGCACCATAAACAACAGGCAAATCTCAGAATAACTCTGGCATTCGGAGAACCCTTATCCATTATGTGGTATCCAGCACTATTATCAGAATACACAATCTACGGTACACACTAAGAGTCTTCTTAGCTAATGTAAATTTGGACGTTCAAAGTAAATATTTACTCAAACTAAGACAAAGCACTTCCATTATGACACTAGAGTTCCAGGATAATGTTAACTTCTTTTTGCTTTTTTGAGCTACAAGTACAGTAGCTTCTAAAAGCCTTTACAAACACAGACATTAAGTACGCTTCTCGAAACAAGTATTTTATTCATGGTCACTTAATGAATTCATTTTTTGGTTACCGAAGAGAGGTGACAAAAGCTGTCATCTTTGATTCAGATTAGAGGCAGGCTGAAAGTAAAAAAACCGAATATGAATAAAGGAATTCTTCAAGGCATAAGGAACAGTTTTCAAGGGAAATCTAAAGCTGAAAATCTATAGATAAATCTGATGGAAATCTTCTGAAGTAACAGGAAATCGGGGAAGAATGCCAGGAGGCCTGCCATGATGAACAAGGAGCCCCTGGACAAACTTAAACACAAACAGGTAGCTTAAGAGGGTGGAAGCAGGGAAAAGTAGCCTGAGAAGAATACAGAGAAATCGTCCAAACAGCCAGGGAGATGGTTAGGAAAGTTAAAGTAGTGGCAGAAGTAAATTTGGCCAAGGACATCAAGGTTAACAAAACGCCCTTCCTTAGGTACATCAGCAGCAGCAGACTAGGGCAAATGTGGGTCCACTCGGGAAGGATACTGGAAACCTGGTTACCAGGACTTGGAGAAGGCTGAGGCACTCAATGCCATTTTTTGCCTCTGTCTTCACCAGCAAGTATCCAAGCCACATTACCCAAGCTGCAAAAGGTGAAAGCAGGAACTGGGAGAGTGAAGAACTATTCGCTGTAGGAGAAGACTGGGTTTGAGAAGATCTAACAAACTTAGCACTGGAAGAGGTTTCCCAGAGAGATTGTGGTTTCCACATACCGGAAAGTGTTGAAGGCAGGCTGGATGGGGCTTTGAGCAACCTGATCTAGTGGAAGGTTCCCTGCCCATGGCAGGGGGCTTGGAGAGAGATGATTTTTAAGACTCCTTCGAATCCAAACCATTCTATGACAACGCCAATAAAGAAACAAAGGAAAAATCTATTGGTTAGCTTTTAGGAAGGGTATTTAACTTAATTCAGTAACTGAGCAAAAAAGGAGAGGCAGAAAGCCTTCTACCCAAAGTGCTCTCGATTTGTCCTTGAGGCAATTTGTCTTCACCCATTAACTACCTAGACAAACAACTCCTAAAGTAAGCATCTCTAGTACATCTCTAGTCCTCAGGTTAGGACGGACCCCCATCCACATATGCTTACATATATATTGCACAGCCATAATTATTTTATTATTCATATTTAGCACAGCTTTATTTGCCTCTAAAACAAACCTGAAAAGAAAATTGGTATCAGAATGGCATCAGCAGCCCATTCTCTACCTCACCTTAAAATCTAAGGAAACTTTGTTTTCCTAAAATTTCCAGTTAAGTGGACATGCATAAGTATGAGCATACAAATTGAGAAGTCTGTTGTGTAAAAGTTTGCTAACAGAAGACTGGGGACAATCTAAATGTATTTTCATTCTTCAGTTATCAAAGTACTTATCACTGATGACATTCTCTCTCATTAAGGGAAAAACCAGACATAGAATTTTTAATTTAAAAAATCAAAGCCTCTGTTGGGCAGGAGCAGCAGCATCTAATTCCCCAAGGCCAGGTGGCAAAGTCCTGAGTAGTAGTTATTAAAGGAGCAGTAAAAAAAGTATAAGATTATCAAGCCAAAGTACATGCAGAGGCTGAGACGAAGTGCCTTGCCTAAGTCCTGTCCCCAGGTGAATAGGTGGGAGTAGCAGAGTGCTGGCAGCTGAACTGCTTTCACTCTGCACCAGAAGCACTGGAGATCTGAGGAGAATCTGAAATTTAACCAGCAGTCTAGTTCCTCGGGTCTTTGTCTTAGCCTGGGCGCAGAGTCAGGCTACCTCCTAATTTATGTTAACCATATTCACATCTTAGGTCCGGTCGTGACTCATCATGGCTTTAAAATCCATGTAATATTTGGGGTATGCATGTAAACCAGAATTAAAGGCACACCAGGAACAGAGGGCTAGATATATCTGTAGATGACAATCTACTGAAGTAGAAACTAATTTATAAAGTGATGTGGCAAGTCTTTACATAGAAAGTCAATATTTGATAGCACCTGTCGTAGCCGCTTTTCTTAAATGCAAAAATTCGTGAAAACAGTAGTCCCCTAAAATACTGGAGTTTATTGTAGTAGCAGAGGCTTTTTAAAGGCCAAAAATATTACTTTAAGATGCTTCATTTTCTCTCAAAACCGCAGAAGTGGAATTTGGTTGCATGTGGTAAATCTGCAGTTAATGTACATTTTTCATTAACCAGGAAAAACCCCCAAATCTTTCACTGTGCAAGACTTCATACCACAGTCAGAATATTCAATATGCAAATATTTGCTTTCCATCAGCAGCGCAGAGTAAAGCTACAGCTACCCTACTGACAATGAATGTTGCACCTATCTCAAGTCCAGTTATCTATCAATAACACCACCGTCTCCTGCAAGACAAAACCAAGTCAATAAATTTGCAGAAATGGAAGAACAAAGGGTCAGCAACCAGAATTGCTGTGATATACTGGTAAATTCCTGTTGGAAGTCTGTGGCATAACTGTAGTAAATGCTTTATTCCTTACCACTAGTCAGAATATGAGAAACATTTACTCTGTGAAATTAAAAGGTTTAGAAAAAAATAGGAAAGTCAGAGCACTGTATTATCCCGGAGCTGTTTGGTGCCTGGAAAACAACAGGAAAAAGGATGGAATAACCATTACAGCCTTTACTGCCATGGTACATTAAGAAAGACAACAGCAAACAAGGAACAAACATTTTAGACACAAAATAACACTTTGCCAAAACCCTGTTTTACATCTAACAGTTCTCGCAGTCAAAAGCCAAATTGCACTTGGCAAGTAAATACGGAGAATTTTTCATTACAAAGATATGCAATATGCAAATGCATAATGGTCATCACGGTGGTCATATTTTAATATTTTATTTTGTCTTATTGTAATATCATTTGGTCTAAACACCACACTTTTTTAATTAGCAAAAGTTACAAGTGCAAAAATTGTTACTTTCTGTGCTAGATGCTGCTGAATAGAGATGAAAACTAATTAATCCAGTGTACTTCCAGTACACATTTCTCACAGGATGCCCAAATAAACTTCATTTGGTCCTTCATTTTTCATGATACAGCAATTGCCAGCATCACTTGCTCACACACACCATATAGTAATCTACATAAAATCAGTTTAAATGTCAGGACAACTGAGTATTTTATGTAATACTGCATTAATAACCATTTTAAAGTGGCATTTGTATACCAAATAAGTTTGGCAGAGAAACAGGAGAAGCTTTGGAAAATAAAAGGCAATTCCTTTTTACCAATTCACCTGAAAATTTTGACTCAGATCCAAAAAAGTGTGTGAAAGAATCCCACTATCAAAAATACTTCTCCGTGAAGAAGTACCCTGCAAATTAATTTGGAAAACCTATGTTTCACTGGATTGTGTGTGTTGAAAAGTGCATGAGAAAATCAAAGTTAAGAACTTAATGAGACTGAGTCGTAACTAGTCAACTTAATTACTGAAAAATTGATAGTATAACATAGATGATAAACTACTGCAACTATAAAATACAATTTTACTTCTCAAAAATACATTTTTTAACTTGGAAGAAGTTTCTTCAATTGGTCTACTGAATGAATTTATGAAGTAATTCTACCAGTATTACAGCTCCCGTTACACTTTTATCTTCATGTATTCCAATTAAAATAATCTTTAATCATGGCTGATGGTCATCTACCACAACTCATGGGAATGTTCTACAACACATCTATGCGAAATGTAAAGATAAGCAATCTCTTTTGAGCTTCCAGGCTGAATATTGACTAAAAAGATTTTCACAGTATTTTTTGCGGGGCCAGTCAGATTCTTTGTCTTTCCTTACCTACGGAAAACCACAGCTTACACTGTAGCAGTATCAGCATAATTTATGCTCAGCTTCACATGAAAATTTCATCAGCGTATTTGCTGAGACACTGATTTACCAGCCTTCCCCAATTTTGTCCTGGCACAGTAGACTAAAAACAAAGCATGATTCATTTCTGCAGTTCAAATCCTTACTATTATGAAAAGCTTCTAAATCTACCATATTTGTATTCTCTTCTGCTTTCCTTTTGAGGATATCAGTCAGGCCCAAACTTTACTTCATCACCTATCCAAAACTATTTTAAACACAGCATAACATATCTGAGTGTTTATAAAGAGGCAACGTTAAGCATTCCCTGCTGTCAATTTGCTATTTCTAGGTGCAAATACTGAGATGTAATCGAGACAGGTAGAACAGACAGTAAATTGCCTCAAAACATTTAAGAGAGTGAAGCACTACTTTTCAAGAGAGATCACAGCATCTTCACACAGTCATGACAATCAGTTCTCCGTGCAGCCACACTTGGACTGAAGATCTTCCTTGGTAAGGGTCGAAGACCTCTTCAATATCTGCAGAAAACAGGAAACTTTCCTTCCCATTGTTTCTGTCCGGTCTGACTATTGTAACAGTTCAGTAAACCTAAACATGGGAAAAAGTCCCTTTATTTCCTGTGAGGACAACCTCATAGCATATGGGAAGAAATTAACACACTCATACAGAAGATAACTGCCAACTTCCAGGCATTATTCTTAATAAACAGGATCTCATGCAGTGTCAAAGAGATAAATGAACCTTTAAGTAAATGAAAAGTTATTGCTATCAGCTCTTCACTCTTCTGCCCCTGACCACATAAAGAATCCTTCCAGGTATATTACAAGATATTTAAGTGTGGTCTACAACCAATTAATATTGTAATTTCCATTCATTAATTTGAGTATTATTATTATTCTTATAAATGGTATTTATGTGTTGTTCTGTGTAACTGAACTACAGAACCAACATCTCAATAGAAAATGAACCTTTCCACTTAGAGAAAACAACAGATACAGTCCTTCTACTTAATACGTCTCTGCTGTAACTCTAAGCCACAGAAAGACCTCAGCTCTGCCAAAAAATATTTCCAACATTATGGAAGCAATCTACACCTTATCACTTTTGAAATGTTCAATCAGTCACACCATTCTGAAAACGTGGAGGTCTCTTTTACTGGTAAAAGAGATTAACTGAAGACAGGTCACATGCTGCTCTCTCCAGTAAAAAAAATTCTCAATTATCTCTTGATAATCATTGCAATTTCATATTTTATCATCAAATAAAAGAAAATTAGCACACAATAACCAAATTCAAAGATAATGGTATTTTCACACCTCGAGCTGACTGTATTTGAAGATGTCTAAGAACCACTTCACTTTTACCTTACTGCTCCACACTCACAGTAAACATACAATAACACAGTTAACTTCTGGGACCATGAGCAGCATCTAATTTAGCACTGCAAAAGCCAGTGATACCTGTCCTATTAACACATATACTACAATATGAGGAAATCTCATCACATACTTGCCATGTTTCAAAGGGCATTTTTGTGTGAGTTTTCATTTTTAGAACTAGTAACCCTTCCCTCTTCCTGTTCTATCTTGCTAGTGCATTTGTCCTTACTATTTTCTCCTTCCTATTTCCAGAGCACAGAAATGTAATCTCATAGCTCTCGCTGTTGGTATTTATTCCTGGTTTTGGCTACTTAATCCTTCACTGAGACCTCTTTCTACATCTTTTCCCCATTCACAGAGCAAAACAGAATGGTAAGAAGTGAATGGCAGCTACAAGTCATACTTCAAGCATCTTGCCCAATCTCTAAAAATGCTACTTTTGATATTCAAAGTAAGAAGAGGAAAAAAGGACCTAAGCAAGATTCGAAGTACTCTTTGCAGAAGAAGGATAAACAGAATTCTAACACCTCTCAGTACAAGAAAAGTCATAATTCAGTACCTCAAACATCTATTACACACATTTGGGGATAATAGTTTTTGCCCTCTGAAAACTGTATGCAAAAGACTAAGAATGAAACCATGCAGAAGATCAATGATACTGACACCAGAAGAATTCATCACAAAATCACATTTGAAAGATGATTGAAAGCATGAAAGGGGTTTCATAGAAAGAATACTTAGATTTCCAACAAGAAAAAATGTGATGCAAGTACTTAGCAAATTTTTTAGACAGGATATTTAAAACAAGTAAAAGGAATTATTTGTGGGATACACATTCAGAAGTTACAGATGCCAAAAAAATACACAAATACAAAAATAATCAAACATAGAAATCACCTAATTTGCAACCAGGTACTACACCTACAGTCTTCAGGAGAGACAACCCCCAATCACGACACTCAACCTCCCTAAGGAAAGCTATCTACCATTATAAAAAAAATTACTGTGTGTTGTAGTTTAGGAACGGTATTCCCCAATTCAGTGCTCCCACCAAAACCACACATCACTCGCCCACTCAGCCCTGCTCCCCCCCATCCCCTGTGGTGGGCTGGAGAGGAGAATTTGAGGCACAAAAGGTAAAGCTCACAGGTTGAGTTAACAACAATTTACTGGAAACAGCAATGAGATAAGAAAACCAACAGTAACAGCAACGTTACTAATGGCAGAGTGCATAAGAAAGAGGCGAATGATTCAGATGGAAACAACAACACCTGACCACTGCCTCCACCATGCTACCCTGACCAGAAGGAACGCCTTTCTCCCGGAAAGAGACTGCCCTTCCCCCGCCCCTGCCAATGGTGTAAGATGGTACAGAATGATCTCCAAGTCCTAGCCATGCTCCCTCCTATCTACTGCAAAAATTAACCCTGTCCTGGCCAGAATCAGGACGCTGGGATAGACCTTTTCTTAAATCTGTCACAGCAATTCACAGGCTCCTTCCAACACCTCTCATTTTAGGTCTTTATCATATCCTGCAAGTTCATTTTTAAGTAGTATTTTATCATACCTTTCATGAACAAAAACCAACAGACACTGGAAGGAAGGAAGTAGCTCTCATTATAAATGTAGGTTTGCCATTTTCACAAAGGCATTCTATGAATCAGGACTTATTTATTGTCTTCCTGCTTCCTATGGCTTCTGCAAAATGGCTCTCCCTCCCAGACAATAAAAAGATAAATACAAACTATTCAACCACAAACATTTTACAAGGGACACAACACTAACTCTACAGGTGTGTGCCACTTTTTCTTCCCTCTACCTTGTCAGGCTGGGGTATCTTTTTAATGAAAGCAATGTTTATATGCTGCAGAGCTTCGGTTGCTGCCAACATCTGTTTAATCTCAAATGCCTCTGTGACTCTTAGAGCAAAGACCACACTCACACGACGGAGTCAGAGGATGTTGTCTCAAAGCATCCTGTCGCATGCTATTTCTTCTAGGAATCCAGATACACCATTTGCTTCAATGCCTTGGGTAAGGTAACTTAGCACATACTAAGCAATAAAATGGTTTTCCAGCCTTGTAGCACAAATTCATAGCATCCCAGACATCAATCACTCTGTCACAACATATTTGATTTAGGCATAAAGAGACTGGGATTGTTAAGTCAACACATAGGAACACGTTCATCCCTCACTCTAGGAACGACTCCTTTTCAACAGCCTTAGAAAATTAACAATTTATTTCACAGGTCAAATTATAAAACACTTTTTTTAATGTAAATTCACCATCATTTTAATAGATACTGGTCACTTGCTCTAGTTATTATAATAGGCAAAAATGTATTTAGAAAGCAAACATACCAACGCATATAATGTATTTAAAATTCAGGCACAAGTATCGGCACCCGCAGACAAATTTCATTTTGAAGTGAGAATTCATATGGAACTTCCCTAGGAAGGTGAAGGATTAGATTATTTCTTCTGCTCCACTCAGCAAGATATTATCAATTTGTCAAGGGGCCTGCATCACACAAATTACACTGAAATGAAGAAAGCCACCTTACTGCAATGCATTACTGTTTTTCCAGTACTCTCTTCAGTTCTATCTGTTTCTCCTACACATTCTCTTCATGTTCTTCAGCCTTGAACTTGAAAGCTCATGAGGGATGCCAGATGACTTGGCAGCCAGACTGCCAAAAGCACAATGGACAATCTGGAGGTTTCATGGGACCTAAAATAAGTGTCAACCCCTAATTTCTCAGTTCTGTCCCTGCAACAGGATAAATTCAACTGTGAGCAGCCTATGAGATAATTGATTGCAGGAGCAATCAAGCTTGCACAAAATGAAGCTGGCTTTGAACAGCTATCCTTGCAGTTTCTCAGACATTTTAAGTAGACAACCATTCTTTTAGCATCAATTATATATGAAGGGAAAGGGCTGTTTTGCTGTCAGAGTACTGAACTGGGAATCAAGACGTCAGATTATATTTCTGGCTCTGGCACAAACTTCCACTGGGACCCAAAAATCAAGATCTGTCTCTAAGCTTCCCATTTGTAGAACTACACAGGTTTGATTTATTAATGAAAGCAAAGCACTGAGACATCTCTGAATAGAAAGTAGTACAAAAGTGCCAGATTATCTGTTTCCTGAGCAAATATAATACAGTTCAAATTTTAAAAAAACCCCTAGAACTGTGTACCTGAGTTTTGTCTTGAATTTTGAATAATTGTTTGCTGAACAGTACAGCCTGGCCATTTGCTCTGCAGTTTCAGAGTATACAGGAAACAAAGCAGAGATGCAACCCTGAAAAATCTGTTCTCCTGAATCTTCAAGACAGTCTGCCTCTTTTTCTATCATAGCAATAAACTGCAAATTGATGAGTCATGGAGGTTGGAAAGGAGGTCATCTAGCCCAATTGCTTGAACAGAGCACTGTCAACTAGAACAGGTAGTCCAGTCTTGCCTAGGTGATCTTTAAACAAAATAAAAAATAGCCTCTGGGCAACTTATACCAGTTTTTGACCAGTTTTATTGTAAGCAATATTTTTTCCCTCCACATTGAGTTGGAATTTCCATCTTTCATGGCGTCTCCTTCTTCCACTGTGCACCTCTGAGAGGGACGTGGCTGCATCTTGCCCACACCTATCCATCAGGGAATTGTAGACAATAATAAAAATTCCACTGAGCCTTCTCAGGGCCAAAGAACCAAAGAAACCTTGCTCTCTCAGCCCCTTTGCAGCGATATGCTCCCAGCCTCTCCTTACCCTGATGGTCAGTCCTGGCATCAGACACGTGCCAGTAGGTAAAATTATTTCTTCAATTAGGGAGCCAAAAATTTGACTCTCAGAAGCCTCACGGATGTAGAGGGAAAAGGATCACCTCCCTTCACCTACTGGTGACACCCTTTCTAGAAGAGTCCCGGGATGCTGACTCTTTTCTGCACTGCAAGGGTGCAATGCTGACTGATGTTCCAGCTCTTGCCCACAGGTACTCCTGGAGGCACCTCTGTAAAGCTGCTTTCTAGCCCCAGCCTGTACAGGTGAACAGGGTTATTCCATCCCAGGTGCAGGACTCTACCACTAAAACACAACGCCCAGCACCAGATTCAGTCACCTCTTGAACACCTCCAGGGATGGTGACTCCACTTGGCTATCTTCATTCTTGCATTCCTCCTGAGCAGCCAATCCCACACCAGTCCACATGTTCACCAAAAACAGAGATAATCCTGCTCAATCCCAAGCAGAAAACCAAATCAATATGCATGTAGTTGAGTCCTAAAGCAAAAACAGTTAAACAAAATTTCCGAAAAAGAATATGCATGAATATGTAAGTATACAAAGTTATTCAAGATACTTGTATAAAAGGGTAGAGTCTTAAATCTTGCTCAAGCCTATATTTCATTCATGGGTAATCCAATGCCTTTCCAAACAGGGACACATACTTTACACAGAGATACATGGTTATAGCCTTCTACAGATGGGCAAATCATGCCAACCAGTCTCTTAGGCCAACTACAGCCAGTTTGGATTTATTTTGACCAAAATACAGTTCCTTTTGGTTTCCAATGTAAAGAACTTTTCAATTCTTCACGTGGTGCAATACTGTTACAATGACTTCAACTTCGTCTAATTGACAGAACTGCTCTTCATGCTAACCTTACCAAATAAATACAAACCAACCTTGGAATGCATAGTTTTGGTGTTTATAAAATGGTGACAAAAATTACTGCCGAAGGGGGTTGAAAAATATGTCTCCATAAATATTTTAAATCACTGCAAACAGCATACTATTCAACGGCATTAGGCTGCATGCAATAACTTAAACCTGGACGTTTTGATGGATGGTCCCCTCCAAGTAGTCTCTTCTAAATTTGCAGCTCACACTACCAATTTGTGAAATATATGTGTCAGGAGAGTTAGGACTGAGCTATAAGGCAGGGCAAAGGAATAATCGGAACACTGCAAATATGATATAATTTATAAACACAGATAAATCATGACGTTGTACAACACCTCTAAGCATATCATAGTCTTCAGAAGATTAAGTCTTAGTCTACAATAAGTCTTAAGAACAGAAAAGTTTCTTAAATGCTATGAAACAAAGATTTCTCCTTTCAGTATTCTAAACTTTTCACCGAACAGCTAAACAAACCACCTTTCTTCCTAAAGAAGAGTTTTCCAGAATATAATCTAAATGCATCTGAGAGCAGTAAGCGGAAATCCATTGAAAAGTATGAAACATTTGTCTATTGTCCAGCATAAATCCCTCCATTTCCAAACAAGATAAGATATGTACTTGAAAATTCTTCAGAAAAAAACTCTGCTTTTTGCCATTGTCATACATTGCATGAACTCTGTGCTCAGCTAGCAAAGACAGAAAAAAATATCCTTCCTGCTAATCCACTCCATAAAGCAGAGTGTTCCACCTTGGGGGCAGGGATTACAAAGAAATAAACAGCTTTTAAGCAGTTACCCTTACTCTGATGGGGACCACAATTGGTGCCATTGATATAGACAAGTAAAGTCAAATAAAAATAGAATACCATGCTCACATTTTTTGTTAACACTTAAGCAAGTTAAAAACAGCAGAAATTGGAAGTGAATGGAAAAGATATTGACTTTCTATGGTAATTGTGTTTGCACTTCCTTTTGACTTTTTCTGATGAAGTAGCCATAGAATGTTGTTTTTCTTTTCCTGAAGAGAAAGGAAATCACATAACCTTATCAAAAAATCCAGCCAGCTAAAATCCTTCCCTTCCATTCATTTAAATCCCTTTTATAAAATATAAATGCAATTATGAAAAGCACTATGAAGTCACTAATCATCACTAATTGAGATATAGATATAATATAATCAGTGAGTGGGACTAGATGATCTTTATGGGACCCTTCCAATTTAAGATATTCTATGATATATACACATGCACACAAAAACAACACACAGAGACACATTGGTTTTGTATCAAACTACAGCCATAAAAGATCATTTATAAATTGTTATTTTTTGGGGAAAGTCCAACATTTAACTTTAATATACAGCATAACCATTTGAGGAGTTTTCATCCGCGACACAAATCCTCTATTGCTAGTCAGGGTTAGTAACACTGAATTTGACTACACAAGTTACCTGAAGTCTCAATTAGTCTAATCACTTCTCCAACTAATCCGTCTGCTCAACAATCAGAGAAATATGTACTGAGCCAAGAGACAGGGAAGGTTCAGCAGGGAAATACAGATCCTGAGGAGTCATACACACTGAGAAGGCTGCACAATAAACCTTATAAACAATATCTCTTTATACCCATTGAAAAGCAAGGATTCAGCTTCCCTTAACAGGGCACACATTTAAAGAAAACGAACCATTTTTTCACTTTAGTGCAAGCAGAAGATAGTACAGTAGGATGGAATGAAATCAAACCGATACTTGAGAGTTAACTGGCAGAAACATACACGTATTCACTGAGAGACTCTGTAAACCATACTACAGTCTACATAATAAACTAGCTTTGTTTTTTTCCCCCAGCTGCTTCAAGATCTAACTAGCCACCCCAGCTGAGGCCATGGGGAAGGCTTACAGGAGTGCCAACATCTGCTTCTATTCCCATCAACGTCAAATTTGTCAGAACACAAAACTGCGCCAGAGAAACAATCTCTGCCATAGAAAAATAAACTCTACTTCCATGGATATCCCCTGAAGTACCAAGTGTAGCAGATCGATTACATTTCCAATTTCTATTCCAAAATAAAATTTCTTTCCAAAAAATATATAAGTACATTTTATAGATGTATAGGCATATCTGTATATATACATACATACGTATATGTACATGCATCTCAAAATTCTTTATGGCCTGGTTTGCATTACTGGCCAGTCAGTCAGTGTAAATCACAACCATAAGAACTAAGCCTTATACCAAGTAACAAAGTGACAAATTAAACTAGCCACTTTTTAGCAACTCTTTACTATTAAATGCTTTTTAATGTCTCATCAACTTCCACCCACAGCTTTACTGGTCTCTTTACTACTGCCATGTTAAGGACTCAGTGGAGTACCCTGATTACACAGTAAATGAAACCTTGCATGAAAACATTCAGCAAATTAAAAAAAAAAAAAAAACCCTAACTATTTCTTTATTCCCCAGCATAAAATCATGGACCAATGAGAATCTTAGAAAAGTTTATGTAGTTTTGCCCGAGTTAGCTAGTCATAGAATAGAATTGTTAATGTTGGAAAAGACCTCCAAGGCCATCAAGTTCAACCAGTAACCCAGCACTGCCATGTTCACCACTAAACCATGTCCCCAGGTGCCACATCTAAATGTTTTTTGAACAGCTCCAAGGATAGTGATTCCACCACTTCCCTGGGCAGCCTGTTCCAATGCCTGAACACCCATTCAGTGAATGAATTTTTCCTAATATCCAATCTACACCTCCCCTAGCACAGCCTGGGGCCATTTCCTCTTGTCCTGTCACTTGTTAGCTGGGGAAAAAAGACTGATTCTTACCTCACTACAGCTCCCTTTCAGGTACTTGTAAAGAGTGATAAATAGTTTTCCCTCAGTCTCCTTTTCTCCAGGCTAACTGTGCTTATAGGGCAACAAAGGAAATTTTCATTATGTTTATGCAGATCACAGTAAATATACACATTTGGTCATTTGTTGTAAAGAATGAAATAGATAAGGTACATAAAGTCACAATTTTTTTTTAAAAGCATCTTTACCATAAGTACTCAAGGTAATATTAATTATTCAGTTACACAGTTGGACGACACGGAATTATTTTAGATGGAGCAAATATTCACCAACTGTTGCTTTCTGTCCCCTCCAGAAAGTGCATTTCGCTAAGAAAGAAAGATTTTCCTCTATCCTTGCAAGTACAGCTGCTCTTTCATTGGAAAACAAAGATTTTGCCACAGGAAGATGGTATGATCACCAGCAAGAACATCCAGGAGCAGAAAAAGCCCAATTGCTAATTTAGCCAGTGAAGTATCAATTCTTCATAGCAGAAACTTAATATTGTAGCTTATTAAAAAAAAAAAAAGTCCATCTACAGATACAGTTTTAAAAGGCATTTTAGTGTCTTAAGTAAATTCTTCCATCACTTGTTTCTTCTAAGAAATGCTAAAAAGAACAAAAACTCTGGTACTGCAATGACAATCCAAATGTTACAATGAAATGTCTGAAGAAAAAGTATAAGCATTTATTCATAATGTCCTGTGCATGCCTCCTCCCTCCAACATTGCTGCAACTACTGGGTGACTTCAGTTTATCCACCTCACATATGTTTACATACCTCACTGCAATTGGCCCAAAGTTGTTATTGCTCTGTATCACTGAAGTCTCAACAGACTACACTACAAGAGTTTATTGCTGGAAGATTCAGGAGATACGAAAGAATAATATTAATACAACCAGACCTTTCCACTCAGATTTGTTTTGTGATGAGTGCAGATGTAAAACAATATACTGTATTTACACAGCATAAAGCCAAAAAGAAGAGGTGAGTGAACTCACCTCTGGGAATGACTACTCAGCTACTTCTATCTAATAAAGTAACAAATATATCAAATCTGCTTTGCACCTTAGTGTTACAGACTTTTGACAGACCATACAAACCAAGCTACTTCTCACTACACTGATGAGAAGTGGAGGATGAGCAGGGAAACAAAAATACTTTATATAACCACCCAGAAATTTGTTCTCCGCAAGACTCTTTAATTCCAACATAAACAAAAGAACCTAAATAAACCTAGCATATAATAGATACGTTTCCAGTGCAGGGAAACCAGCAAAGCATTTTCCGTGTTGACACACTCCACCAAGTCACTTCCTCCTTATAACCTCTTCATTCTCCAGCCATGCACAGGGTTTTTTTCATTTATCTAAGTGAATACCCTATTTCCTATTAACTACAGTGAAAACTGCAGGTGCTCTGAGCAAACTCTTAGGGAGACTATAACTGGCTTCAGCTTCTCAGTCATAAAGGAAATGTGGTTTCTACCACAATGAGCTCCACTGACAACACTTGAGGTGACCTGGGAGCCTAACTCTCAACTTTGACTGGAACATCAACCCCTCACGCAATGATGGTTTTGATGGCTTACATAAAATCAACGTGATGGTCTCCATACTGGCCCTAGTCCAGTGGCCCTCACAAATCCACGACCACAGCTGCTCTCAACAGCAGTCCTAGCAGGTAGACCCAAGGCAAGCTCCGAAGTTTTCTCCTCAAACAAAACTGAGGTATAGCTAGAACATGTGACATCTCTCTGGGAAGGATTTACATCTCTGAACTGCCACTTGAACCCTGTCCACAATCATTAATGAATCTGAAAAGCTGATGTAGAACCAAGTATTTAACACCAACCCTTCTCCCTTTCTCCGTATGATTTATTTAGATCATCTTGATCCAAACTGCAAAAAGACTTCTTACTGAATTCAATGTCTGGACAGAACTTTAAACACGTACAGATTCTGATCCTTGGGAGAACTGGGGCAAGTACTGTTTGAACACAAATATCTCATGTCTAAAACCTTAGAATTCAAAATTAAAGATATTACGAATTCTTCGAATTTGCTGAAATGATCCAAGACTGGCAGACACCAAATTTGGGGCTTAAGGTAAAATATGGAAGAGCATTGCCTTAGAATAGATTTGTTTTTAAAACAGATAAAACCTGATCATTAAATGGAAGCAAGTAAAACAATCATACATCCTCTTTTTCAAATATACATCCTAAACTTAAAAAAAAAAAACCAAAAAAACCCAACACATTGGACCATTTACCATTTTTCATGGTTCTGCTGAGGATAAACATATGGAGAAAATAAGCTACTCTGTAGATCTTGTTTCACTCCAATGTCTGTGCTTTTATTCTCCCTGTCACAGCCAACTTAAGAATTTCCTCTTTCATGGTAATAAGCAGAAAGTCCACAATTCTCAAGGCAGCAAAGCAGGAAGTTTGCAGTTGGAAGGATTTCCCCTCTTCAATGGGACAGGAGGAGAGAAAAGTATGATGGGGCTACTGTGAAAACTTTTGCAATCTGAAGCAGCTGATTTGGACATATTTATCACATCAGAGTCCTAAAGTGATGCTACCAAGATCAGGCACAAATTAAGCACTGCCCGCATCTGTTCTGCAATAATGTGTTACTCTGGCTTTTAGAGCGAGAACTCCTGCCTTTCTGACTAGGGTATTACCTAGCACCAATAATCCTATCAACAGTGAAAGTCAAAGGTATAAGGAAGCTAAAACTGCCACAACACAGCTCAGCCGAACGCACTACCTTCGCAGCTGATCCTGTATCACAAGACAGGACTGAATGCCACATGTGGCTTTAATGCCAAGCAGCTGCTGCACACCAGCACCCCCTCTGTCCTGCTCCCTCCCCCCTGCACCGCTGGGTTTCCAGGACTATCTCAAGTAGTGGAACTGCGGCGCCCTGAAATGAACACATGCGCCCACACCCGTTGGGTTTGTGGGAACCCAAACACATCGCCCCCATCCGCTTCCACGCGCGGAGATGCGAGATCATCAGTGCCAGAGTGCGGCCGGGGGATGGGGGGGGTCAAGGCACCTTTTAAGCAAAAGCTCGGGGTAAAAGCCTTTCCCGGCCCGGAGTCCCGCGGTGCCGCGGCCGCCCCGCTCCCCGCCGCGCCGGGCNGCCCCCAGCCCCTCCGCTCACCGACACCAGGAACTCCAGCGTGCCCACGTAGTCCCGCTCCGTCTTGAGCAGCTCGTTGAGGACGCACACGCGCAAGCGAAGCTGCTTCTCCAAGTCCTTCCCGCTTTCCCCCTTGCCTTCCCCTTTGCTTTCTTCTGTCATGGTGCGGCGAGGAGGATCGGTGCTCCCAGCCCGGCGCCTTCCCCCGAGCGCCCCGGCGCTGCGCTGCGCTGCGGACAAGGACAACAAAAGACCCCGCCAAGTTACACAGCGGGGCCGGGCTCCGGCCGGTCCCCAGCCGCGCTGCAGCCGCAGCCCGAGGTCCGGAGGCGACGAACCACCCCAGTGCGCGCTCCTTTCCCGTCAGGAAGGGGACACAGCCTGGAGGAAACGAGCGGTCACTGGTTCCCAGCTCGCCCTGCTAGCTGAGAGGTTGGAAAGCCTCCGCAGCAGCACAGACTTGGACATTAATCAAAAGCTTTGTATCCATGTGACTCCAACCCCTTCCCCCCCTTCTCTAAATCTCAGGAAAAAGGAAAGGAAACAACTTCAGGGAGGATTGCGTGCCAGCAGCTGCCTGTTTCACACACAAGCTGCGAGCTCCAGTTTGAGGCTAATTGGAGTCCTCCAACAACAGAGTAAAAGAATTATAAAAATGTCCCAGCAAGCTGGCTGGCCAGGGAATCGGCAGTTGTTTTTGTTTTGATTTTATCATCAGCAAAGAGCTATTTCAACTTCCCCTTCACCACCTTCCCACGAGATGTATATTACAATGTGTATTATAAATACGAGCTGTGATATTCTCCGAACAAACACACACAGCTAAGCATGTGCCGGGCAGGTACAGAGGAGTTCTTTGAAGATAGTGAGGGGGTTTAGGTTGGCTGGTTTGTTTGTTTATTGAAACAAAGTGCTATAAACTCTCCACATTATACAGTTTTCCTATCTGCCTTGGAAGTTCAGATTTGCATGATGCATTAAAAGGATAAAAAATAATTCAGTAGGAGTTTTAAACAGCTAGCGAAAAGTATACAGCTACTTTAGACGAGGGGAACTGATTTCTTGAAGACTGAAATACATCAGGACACTACCATGTGAATTTTAAGACCACTGATGAAAGTTGAAGTTTTCTCTGGCTCTTCAGTTTGTGACTGGAAAGAAAATACAGGTCTTCAAGCTTACATATTCTGTATCAACTATCTTTCTAAACCTGCGGCATCCTAAAGGGACAGAATAAAGTGAAAAGCTGAGTGTAAAACTCTTCTACAGCTGCAGAACGAGTTGAGGCAGTGAGAGGAGTCCTTTAGTGGGAGAGAATAAGAACATTTGTGTTCTGGTAACTAGACATCACCTAGCTGTCTGCCTCAGACATCGTTTGGGAAGCAGAGGATACACTTCCCACAAGAAGTTTCCCAAAGACCAGAAAATAAAGAAAAGAAAAAAAGGCTATTTCTTTGAATGTGACCTACTTGCTTGCACCCTCCCCTTCCCAAACACAAACAGCTCCTTTGCATAAAGCCAAGGCAAGGAGCAGCATTTTCTGGGACCAATTCTGCCATATGTATCCTGCTCAGCCATTTATGCATGTGCAGATCAGCCTGGGAACTTGCCTGCTGACATCAGCATAGCTCCTCCCTCAATATGGTGCTAGTCCATTTCAAAAACAGACTCTGATTTTCATGAAAATCGAAACTTCATTATTTCAAGTACCTCATGGCCCTGCTAAATTTGGTTCAAATGGACTGATGGGATGAAAAGTCAAACACAGCTCACCGAAGCCTCTTTGTTTAGAAAACCTGTTTAAAATAGACAACATGATGTCTATTGATGTCTGATGATTAGCTCAAAACTCTTTCACCCTCTTGTTGGGCTTCACCAGTGAGACACTGTCCTAAAGTCCTGAGGCTCTGTGGCATCTGCCCTGATCCTATGGAGGAGATCAGGTGTTTCACAATTGCTTGCATTAGCATCAAGAAGGCTGATGCTGAAAAGACAAAAAAAAAAAAAAAAGTCACCCACTGAACCCCATGATGAAGCTCTCAAGTGATAACCAGAAAAAAAGATCCAAATCCAACTGGAGTAGACCATAGTACAGTTTCCCACTCCTAAATGCACGTGGGTGCCCTTCTTCAGGCCATCGTAGCCAAATGCCTCAAACCTGTTAAAATTCCTGTCAAAAAGCACCCTCTCTTTCTTTTAGGAAAGCAGAAATAAGGGTCCACTACATTTTTTGATTTCAGACATTCCCCTGTGCTCTCGGCTTCAGCCGTGTGCCCTTGGTTGTCACAATCCGCAAAAATGCTCACAGACCAAGGTGACAGCTAAAAGAGGCAGGAGCAGCAGCTTGCTGTCTTTCTTTCCCATCATCTATAGAAATAAGAATCAAGAATCCCTTCCCTTTACATCTTTGTATCTCACTGCCAGGAGACCTTAAAGCCAAAGTGATCCTTGTCCTAGTTTACACTCTTGCTGTCCTCGCACAATGCTCCTTCACTGAAGCAGGCAGCTCCGGCTATCTGGGCCAGCAAAGGCATTAGTGACGACACACGAGAGATTTTTATGACTCATCTAAGGCCACTGGACACAGCAAAGCCTACAGCAGATGTGCAATGATAGGAAAAGTCATTCTAAGTACCAGACAATCTATGGAAAACATACGTGCCTACAGGCTCAGCCAGTTTTCCTGACAACTTGCTTGAAGTAATAAAGACACGAGGCAAATTACTCTTTTCCCCTGTTTTCAGGAAAAAGCCAAATTGCTCAAATTATATTTTTCACTACACAAAAATTGGGTCAAAAAGAATGAAGTAGAAGAAAGGTAGAATATAGAGACATAAGTTTAAAAAAATCTAGCCTGAACAAGACATTTTAAGCAACTAGACAGCGAATTTTACACCATGATGTACCAGGAAACTTGACTGGTAGATTACATGTTTCTGTATTTTAGACACGTAGTGCTACGTAAAACAATGTATTGATTATGCCAGCATGTGGGAGACAGCGATCCTTGCTTCCTATGTGGAAAGACATTGATTTGGAGAAACTGGAAAAATCATACTGTTCCCATGGGATGTTATAACTCTGGAATGCAACAAGAACTATTTTGGTCCAAGGGTATTTGAGGCCCAAGTTGGGTTTCTACTTAGAATCCTGTTGGAAAAAATGTGGCAATACATATGGCCTATACACATTACCTCTGAGGATGGATGTGACCTCTTCAGATCTAGTCCAACCCTCCTGCAGGAAACTGCCCAGGGCAACAGGACACGTTGTCCAGCCAGGTTTTGAGTAACTCCACAGATGGAACTCCACAGTCTCTATGGGAAACCTGTGCCAGTGTTTGACCAGTGTTCTACAGTAAAAAAAAAAAGTCTTGCGTTCAATCAGAATTTCATGGTTTTTAATGTGTACCCATGGCTTCTCATCCAGTCAGCTGGCACTACTGAGAAAAATCTGACTCCCTCTTCATCATTCCCTCCCATCAAGCATTTAGAAACTAGGATAAGATTGCCTGTGAACCTTCTCCCTTCCACGCTGAATAGTCCCATCTCCCTCAGCCTCTTCACATATGTGAGATCCTCCATTTCCTTAATCATCTTTGTGGTCCTATCTGACGATCTGGACCAAGATTCCATGTTAAATATCTTGTGCACGACAGATGATAGCAGTTAAATTTCAATGATCTGCCATGACACTTATGGTCTCTATTGGAAAACCGCGTGGATTTGTTTCTGCATTGCCACTGAATGTTGGATATTGATGCAAGACAGCTTCAGTACCACACAAGAATGAAGTCAAGTGTTCTGCAGGGCACATTATCTTGTATTACAGCACTGTAAAGGACTCCTCAATCCAGCTGGGAATTTAAATTGTCTTCTTCTCAGAGAGATCTGGAACAAATTTTTTTATATTAAAAAAAAAAATAATAATACGAACAAAAACTCCTTAAGAATTTCTAAGAGGCCCATTCAAAAAATGTGATTAACAAACACTAAAAAAGTTCACCAGAATAAAAACGGTTTCATTCCGGGTGGCTCTAGTACCATACTGTGTAAGTAAAAGGTTAATATGTACGGGGCTAGCTGTAAAGTGTTACGAAGTGTTGAAGAGTAAATAAATTGCAAAGTTCAATTTTGACACATTACTGTCTGTTCATTCACCACAGAATTTACCAAACCAACTTCGCAACCACAAGTTTTAAGGAGAAGTCATTATATGTGTAGAATGAACCAAAATAATCAGTTCTATAATCTTTCTTTATGGCATTTTGGAAGAAAGATGGAGGTTCTTTAACCATAAAGACATTTAAATGGTGCCAAGCACAGTAAGTTATAATCTTCACTGTAAAATAATCATCACCACAATGAGTGAGCTCATATAATCCAAAGCTTTCTGCAGGTATTCTGAATACAAGCTGACCTCCCTCCCAAAACCAGACTTTTTTACCCCAAGCTGCTACAACATTGCTCTCCCAAGTATGAATGCACAGGACTTCATCACAAAGTTTTTCCAAGAGCCTCTTATGATGGTATGTATCTATCCACAAGGCTTTTAATAATTTTATTCCCACCAGCACAAGGGACACAGCAAACAAAATCTTAACATTCAGCTTTACTTAGCATGGAAAGAACTACTGCATGATTCAAATCTGATTTGTCAAAAAATAAATCTAAAAGGATATGTAGAGATTATAGCTCTTAATAAAAAGGGTGATTTGCATTTCACCTAAATGAATATATTTGATTTTCCCTGTGGGGATCAATTGTATGTTTAAGAAATCCTGCAGCAAAAGCCACCCAAGTCCTATAAGGACAAGTGATCACTACAGATGGTTTGTCTTCAGAAGGTAATCCAGCAGAGCCAGTATGCACACACAATCCCAAGACAGGAGCAGAATTAGTCCAAGTATCTTTTGACTTTAAATTGGTATTAAAAGACCATGTGCTGAGACAAATGCATGGCAAGATTTCCTCAAGAAACTCTAATTAGTTGAAGAAGAAATTGACCTTACCTGAAGTCACTATTACAAAATAAAAACAGTCTCCACAAACTTCAACCCCAACTTAGGTACCCTGTTGAAAGCTCTTTAAACTAAAACCTCACCTTGTGTAATGTCCAAGCAGAAGAACAGAAAGGACAGCTGCAGACAATTACTCCACCTCAATTTGAGGACATCCAATTACAGCTTCTTCACGTTAGCTATTTAGCAACCTTTCTAAAAACTGGTAGAAAGTTGAAATAAAATTAATTACAAACCATGCAAGCTGAAATAAGAGGAATACTATTTATACAAGTAATGTTAAAAAACCCATCTTGGTAAGAAATACAAAGTCTTTTATGTTGCTAGCCGTCTTTATATCACTATGGGTTCTACATGGGAAAGAAGCCATAGCTGATCAATCAAAACCACCTTTTTTGATCTGTGCATGGGATCTCTGCAGAGTGACCAAAGAGAGACTGAACAACAGGGATTTGTGTGGAAACAGTGACAGAAAAATAACCATTTCTTTGGCTTTTGGCTAACAGATGAATAAACAAAGTATGATACAAAGAAAAGTGTAATGAATTTCCATTCTGTTTACTTTAGGGTAAAAATAAAAACAATCTTATAATAAGAAGAAACTAATTAAGAGCTTTCAGGAGTAATGTTAGCTGATGTGCAGCAGGTTCTTCAAAGACTGTAGCATGTTTGTTTGCTTATATTTAATCACAGGGCGGTGACTCATCAATAAGTTCCCAACACTGGTTGTTGAACTGTTATATAAACATAAGCAACTATTTTGAAGGACTTAGAAGGTGGAAAGAACATTAGATTCATCAGCTGATACAAGCTATAAGACAGATCTGTATCTGACCTGAACAGCCATCCTTTGTATTTTAGCGAGTACATGACGTGCAGACCCACTTGAAGGCTCTCTTTCACTCAGCTTGAAATACCTTTGATACAAGAGGTATTTTTATTACATCTTAGTGAGGAACTTTTGTCCCTCGGAGTGCAAAGACTTACTGTTGTTATTCAGAGGTTAATGCATTAAATATTTTATTTAACAAAGATCTTTGTTTTGATGTTCAAAAAGGTGGGGTTTTTTTCTCAAGTATTTTAATATTCTTACTCTTGGACAATGACTTAGGCATTTTTTCATCTTTTTTTTTTAAGTGTGCAATTGATCAGTAATCTTTCTAGTCACTGCATGTGCAGTGTAAGATACTGTCAATATTTGCTGAAAATATTAAATTAATCTTAAACGAAGCAAGGCTTCTAATTGGGTTTAAAAATTTTGTATTTTGCTTTAATTGCTGAATTGAGTGATACAGGATCCTCAAATATCAATTAACTTAAAGCCCAAGACCCAAAAAAAAAGCTCACCTCAATTCGTACTTTGTCAGAAACTATTTTTATACTCCCAAATGTGTGTTTGAAAGAGTGATTTGGGAGCAGGCAAGGAGAGGTAACATAAAGGAGACGTCCAGAAGCAAGCTAGACATGCATGTAAGCACAACACCAGTCACACTGGCAATACCAGCACAAAACAAAAAGCATTTGATTGGTCTCGAGATTTCCATTTTCTTTTAATTAACCAATATTTGCACCATCTCTCTGTCTCTGGCAACCCAAGAGTAAATACAGACTGTTCAAGTTATGATGTGCTGTAAGGTACGTGACAGCTAAGCTCCTCTATTCTCCAAGTTCCTTTTGCCATGCAGCAACTTCCACTGATAATAAAAACCAGCTGAGACACTGAGTTCATTGGTTAAAGTTGAAAGTACAGAACAAAATGCTGTTATACTCCAGAGATTTAATGTTGATGATACCCAAAGCAGATATTTTGCATCTCCAACCCTTCAGAGAGTACTAGACCAGAGAAAGTAATATTTTAAAACTATTCCAAACTAAGGGTTCTAGCAAGACCAATCAATCAAGAAAAGACGAACTTTAAGCTGAGAAATTAATTTGGATTTTATTATGGTTGATGCATTTTCATTATTAAAGAGCTGAAAGAATGATAACTACTACAGAGAAATCTGAATCTGTTCTTCCCTAGGTAGGACTGCTGCTGTCAGAAAATGAAGCTTCTGCCAAAATGAAGGCTTTAAAAATTTAGAGCTTATCAGCAGAAAAGCAGAGTAGGACTGGACATGCCCAGAATTCAGGGCCAAGTACAGCAGAGTGCTACAGTATTCATTTGCTAGTTTTTAAATGAAGAACTAAAACCTTCTGTTTTTAAAAGCAGAATTTAAAAAAAAAAATCTGAACGGTAAGTTTACCACAGTGGCAACCTATTTTATAGTAAGATAATTCACAGACACACTATGATTTGTATATTTGGATGTTCTTTGTTCATTTGTCCAAACAGGGAACAAGACAAGGCTCTCTGCAGGCCAAGCCATGTGCTTCAACCACAAAACAACATGATATAAGGTTAGATCATCAGCTGACATAAATCATCCTAACTCCATTAACTTCACTGACCATTAAAGACTCAGATGAAATGTGGACTAGCAGTGTAACCCTACTTGAACTATCACCCATCTATTTTAGCTGTGTATGAGGAAAAGACATTTTACTGCATGTTTTAATGCACTTTTCTTCCCTAGAAAGGTAGAAAAAGGAAAGAAAGTATTAAAAACAAAATAAAAAAATCACTGCCAGAAAAATCTATGAACTAAAAAAAACCACACAGATTTTTTCATAAATATTCTTAGTTCATCAACCATAAAATGATTACACATTAATATTAAATGTTTGTAGAATACTTTTAATAAAACATGATAATTTGTTCTGAGTCACTTTCTTGTTAACCTTCCCTTTCACTTCTACCTATCATGATAACAAATATAACTTTATTAATATATTCACATCGTTTATCCCCAGTGAACTATGAAATGTCAACCCTAGCAGTACAAATTTCTTTCAGGCAACACTGATTAAACAAGGATGTGGAACATTTTGTTTTTAAAAAAGACAAACTTATTCATTCGGCTCCTCTGTCTTCCAGGATTTAGTTTCCATAACACAACCACTTTGATATATCACTTTAAAAAATAACCTGATCTTTGTAGTATGAACCAAATGACTACCATTCAGGCATTAAGCAACATGACTGGGACATGGTACATGTTTCTTATCTTACCTTTCCTGTAAGGGAAAAGGCCTATGATGCTAAGTGCTAAGGTTGGGATTAAAAAATATCACATTGCTATTTTTGTTACTAGCAAATTGCTATTTATAATGGAAGAAAGACAGCCAAAGCAACAGAACAGTCCTTGCACTTCAGGCAGAAACTGTTCAAGACAACAACATTCCCCAATTTTGGGGCAAGTCGATTGCAGCCGTTTGAGACTCTGAGAAAGTTCCTTTATTTCACATGTACAACTACTGATGCAAGTGTTTAAAAAATACTTTGCCCAGGTAAATCTAGATTTGAAGGCTGTGTCTCGTTTCCCTGCACTGTGGGACCAGATAATAACCAGTTCTGAATCCAGACAAGTAAATCAGACAGGATTTGTCTAATCTGTGTGGGTTTATCTGTGGTTATAAAATACTTTTTCCTGATCCCTATAGTGGGGTCTGTAAGGAAGTAAAGAATTATTACAGTAACATATATCAAAAAAATCATATAGATGACAAGGACCTCTAGCACTCCGAGATTAAATATCCTGCTCAAAGCAAGTACAGTTAGAGAAAGCTACGCAGCTGAGTTTGTAGTATCTGCTACTCTGGGAAACTTATTCCAGTCTTTTACCACTCCTACGGGATTTTTCCCCCATGTCCAACAATGTTTTCCATGTTCTAATTTGTGTCTGTTGTCCCTCATCCTTCCATTGTATAACTCTGAGAAGATTCTGGCTTAATCTCTCCATAATTTGTAGAGAGTTACAGAGAGCAGCACCACCCCCGCCTGTTCTTCTACAGGTTGAACAAACCCAGCTGGTTCTCTCAGCCACTGCTTGTACCCTATAATCTTCCTGCTGGCTCCCTGCTGGACTCATTCCAACATGTCGATGTCTGTCTGGTACTGAGGCGCCCAAAACTGGGCAGTGTGCTCCAGCAGCAGTCTCTGAAGTGCCGGACACAGGGGAAGAATTACTTCCCTCAACCTGCTGGCTGCACTGTTGTTCTTACACTCCGCCTGGTATGACATCCATCACTGAGTAACTTCTCCTTATGAATGAAATGCAGGACTTGCCAACTATGCTGATTTTGAAACACTTTTGTTCTGCCAAGAAGCCATGAAACCTGAGAAGAAGCCAAGTAGCGTCTCAATATTAGTCTCTTCTTCGTTATTAGCTACGTTTAGCATCACTCTATGCCTAACAGACCTGTTCACATTCAGCAGCAGTATAATGCTGCTCTAAGACAAAAGCTTGCTAGGTGCAGGATAGAAATGTGTCTGCCACTGACAGCACACTGATTTATGAGTGCTGAAAAATCAGTAATTTGAGTACAAGTTAGGTGTGGATCAGCAACCATTTATGGCCATCTATAAAAGGCCATGTAGCAATAAGTGCATTATGGCAGCTGTGGGAATAGGTGATTAGGAATTTCCTGTGGAAGTGGCATTTTTATTTTCCACGGTAAGAATTCCCACTCAGCCACTATGACATTGTTTGGACTCTAGAGAGTTTCCTGCGCAGGTGCTCCATGACCACTGGAAGGAACTGCAGAAATGTTTGTGCAGCTAAAAAGCACACAAACATGTTCTGTCAACAGTATGAAATTACAATTTAAAAAATATTTCACTATACATGATGAAGACACATGGCCAGAAAACAGTAACCTAAGAACTGAATCTAGAGTTTACCACTAATTTGTTGTGCAAGCACCATTAAGCCATCTCACTACACACACCTCTGGGTTCTTACCAGCTATTAGCTCCATTTATACACTTGACTACCACTAACCCCCAAATCAATAGAGGCTTTTTTTTTTTTTTTTTGGCAGCTTTTATGTTTTCATGGGCCTTCATAACTCACACTTCCTTGCTCACATAATGTCAAAAATACCTGGCAGTGTTTCCAGACAGTACCTCCTACTGAAAAGAGACAAAATTCGTGCTGTTGTAAACCATAATTATCGGTAAAGGGCAGCAATCCCACACTGGCAGGAATTTCACCATAGGAGGCTAAACAGTAACACCTATAGTAATCTGTGTAAACTGTAATAGCTGATAGGTTTTTCCTTCTCAGACAACAGAATTTATTGTGTTACAGTAATAATGTTGCCTCAATAATTATCTTTTCGAGTGCTTTTCAAATTACCGCAATAAAAAACATTTTATTTTTACATTACAAAGGCGGTAATATGTAACACAGCTGTAAGGCCTGCTGTCCCAGTGAGTTATCACAGATTTGCACGCCACTTGCTCGTGCAGTTTTTCTTCCCCGTGAGACAGTGGTGGTACAGCCCCGGTACTTGATTCCATAAATAAATGCCAGGTGAAATAACTGAAATTGATGCAATAAATTCCATAAATAATTCCAGATGCAGGATTTGGACTTCCAGCAAGGACTGGTGAACTAAGGTTTATCAGGCAAATGAAAGGAATCATTGCAGTAAGATGTAGAGTACTAAGCCTTGGACGATCATACTGCCTGGATGAAGAAATTGAGCCACTTCTGAAGTACAACTCCAAATCCCAAGGCCTGCATTCCTTTTGGTAGAAAATATCCTTTTTATTGTGTCATTCTTTGATAAAACGTGACACATTTCATAATACAGGAATTGATCTGGTATCATTACTGTATCTATCTGGGTCAGTTTAGCCTAGGCTGGGGCTCTGTAGCCTGGGGAGGAGAAGGCTTGGGTTAGGGGAAGGGTTGGATCTCATCCATGTACACATACATTAGAAGGGAGCGCTACAGCACATCCAGCAAAGGGCAGCAGGGCTTATGAAAGGACTAGAGAACATGTCTTATGAGGAACATCTGAGGGAGCTGGGCTTGTTTATTCTCAAGAAGAGGAGGTTCAGGGGGGACCTCATCACTCTTGACAACTCCCTGAGGTTATGGTGAGGTGGGTGCTGGTCCCTTCTGCTGTGCCTGCAGTGAGAGTACCAGAGGAAATGGCCTTAAGCTGGGACAGGGGAGGTTCAGATGAGATATAAGAAAAATTTTTCGTTGTTCAGGTGGTCAGGCATTGGAATAGGTTGCCCACAGAGTTGGTGGAGCCACCATCCCTGGAGGTGTTCAAGAGATGTCTGAATTTGGGTGATGGTTTAGTGGTGTAGGGGTTACAGTGGTAGTGCTGGGTTGGTGATTGGACTTGATGATCTCAAAGGTCTCTTTCAACCTAGATAATTCCGTTCTAAAGCAGAGAGGCTCTTTTCAGTGGCACCCAATGCCAGGACCAGAGGCAATGGGCACAACCTGAAACACAGGAGGCTCCTTCTGAATGTCAGGAAACACTTTCTCGCTCTGATCTTGACCTAGCACTGGCACACCTTACCAAGAGAGGTTGTGAAGTCTCCACCCTTAGAGATATTCAAGAGTCATCTGAACATGGTCCTGGGCAACTGGCTCTTGGGTGGCCCTACTTGAGCCCCCTTGAGGGGAGTTGGAACAGGTGACCTCCAGAGGTCCCATCCCATATCAGTCATTCTGTGGTTCTTTGAACTGCCAGGCTCATAGGGTTTTGATCACTGGGACAACTTCTGGGTGGAGGCGAGTTAACACGGATATATCTAGGGGCTGGTACTGGATCTAATACTGTTCATCCACTTCATTAATTGTCTGGATTATGGGATAGAGTGCACCCTCGGTAAGTTTTCATAAGATATAAAACCAGGAGGAGTAGTGGATACACAAGGTCATTGTGCTGCTATTCAGAGGCACCTCAACAAAAAAGAACCCCTGAAGTTCCCACAAGAGAGAATGTGAAGTCCTGCACCACAGAAGCATCAGCAAGCACTGCCAGCCAACAAGATAGAAAGCAGTTTTGCAGGGAAGGACCTGGTGATTCTGAAGGACAACATTAACATGAGCCAACAACATGCCACAGTCCCATGGATAAGACCAGCACAGAGCAATGGAAGAAATGTACGAGGCAGCAAAAGAAAAGAAGTAAGGAGCAGCAGAAGGAAACTCCTACGCACTGATGCACTGATCTAAACTACCTCTGCCACCTATCACCTCACAAAAGGAACTGGGAGTAACCATCAGTGACAACAAGGGAAGTGAAGACAAGGACGATGGAAGAAATGGTATCTGGAGTGAACTTAAGCCTCAGAAAAGGGAAAGAAAGATGTTTTCCCTGAGTCTTTAATGCTTGTCTTCTTTCTCAATACCCAAATCAGTAATTAAATGTTTATGGCAATTAATTCTCCCCCTAGAGTCTGCTCATAATAGCCCTTTGACTCTGCACAGCCATAGCCTACCACTCCACAAGCCTGCCCTTGACATTTCTCCCCACATGCATACACACAGCACCTGCGCCCAGAGGCTTAAGGAGTCTCACCACACTGTTTCTTATAGATCCTCAAATCTTCCCTTCACCTGCACCCAAACTGCACCAGCATCCTAACAATAACAAATCCACCACAAATCCATGATGTTAGCAGTGCTCCCAGTGTCAAACACTCTCCAAGTATCCCAGTCTCGCTAGTCAGAAAACCTTTTCTGCATGCTGAACCCTTATATATGGAATTTAGTCTCGGATTGTTGTTCAACTGGGTAAAAGTTGCTTTCTTATCTCTGTCTTGTTTCACCCCAGTGCTGCCATATTTGCTGGTGTGGCCCATCCTGCATTTAGCTCCATAGAGCTGGAGCAGGGCTATTGCTACAGGTTATAGCTCCTTCAGTGTTGTGATCCTCCCTGTTTTCTCAACCTCCCACAAAAGAAAGCAGAATCAGTAAGACAACATCTGCAAACTACCAGATGCTAAATATACCTGCTCTGATTTTAACCTAGAATTTAACCATTTAAACTGCTGCACCTATGCAACCTAAAACCGACAGATTCTGCTCAGGTATTGGCACAGTACCTGAAAAGCTAAAAACAGGACATCTGCTGTGTGATTAAACAGTATGTCACCTAACTGAACAATTCCCCAATCTAAAGCAACCAGAGAAAGAAAATTTTCTGAAGCAACTTTACTATGAAAGAAATCATCAGCCTTTAGAATAAAGTACAATGTCTGGTGTTTTCCCCTGGAATTGCATGTGCATAAGAACAGCTGTGTTGAGGAACTAAAGAACAAAAACATGTGAGATATAACCTATTCCATGCAAAAAATCCGTTATGTCTACAGGAGGAAATCAGTAATCTGATCTAAATCAGGGACTACATAGGAGTGACTGAAATAAGGAAATGTCTGAAACACAAAGTGCTGTCTAACTGCTTGAAAACACTCCAGTTGGCTCCTTCAGTGAGCTCAGGATACCTGAGGCAAGAGAAAACTCCGTCCCATTTTCTTTCTAGAATCTTCTGCCAGAGATCAGATGTCTGGACAGGGTCCTGGACAGCTGGCTCTGGGTTCTCCTGTCCAGGCAGAGACTCTGGACCCCAGGCCATCCAGAGGTCCCTTCCCACCTCAGCCGTTCTGTGACTCTGTGGGATTGCCATTGTACAAGCTCATAATGATGACCAACCCTACTTTGCCATTTCAATCTTCAAAAATTCACAGACAGAAACCTCTGGTTAAGAGTATTAAAACATGTATTTTCTGGCAAGTGTGAGTACAGAGACATATGCTTTCTCAGGTCCCTTACCAGCCTTAACAGCCCTGCCCTGACTCCCCAGGGCTCCCTCCATGCTGCCCATGGCCCAAGACCCCACGTCAGCCCCCAGGGCTCCCCTCACCCTGTGCCAGAGGTGCCACAGGAGGGTTGGTCTCCAGCTTCCCCCAGCCCTGCCCTGCCTGGCCATGGGCCCCGCAGAGCCAGGCCCAACCATGAACTGATGGCCCAGCCTGGCCTCTGCACAGTCCCATTGCCATGGCACTGACCAGCCATGTCTGACCCTTGTTCTCCTCACCAGCTCTGACTCCCAGCTGCAGACCACTGGCCTGGCCTGGCCCCTTCACCACGTTCCTGCCTGTCGGCCACTGGACCCAGCTGTAGACTCCAACTCCACCATCTTCTGTACTTTCGTTCATATACTATCAAAGCATTAGTGATGCTGCCCCTGCAAGGTGTTTTCCATGTGTGGGTTCACATTTTCTGGAAAAGCAATCACTTCTGCCTATTTATGCTGCCCTAAGTAATCTGTGTGTGCTTAAGAGCAGCAGCCCAGATCACGGCATTCAACATAGAAATTATCTAGATGCTTAAAGTAATGAACAACAACGTGGGAAAGACTGTTGAGTTGAAAAGTTCATTATATAACTGCTCGTCCTTGTCTCCCGAAGCTATTTTTCCTTTGGAGTGATAATTTCTTTATCACCTATCTTCCAGCCTAAATTTACATGAAGACTCTACTTTGCTGTTAACCATATTTAATCTTCTACAAAGTATTTTTTTAACTTCGTAATTGTTGCTTCCCCTGCTATTCATATGCTTGCTAAAAGTGGCAACAGTTTCCCACTCTGAAGATGTAAATGGACCTTGTATTTATAAACAAAGGCAAATGCAAATGTATTACTTGACAAATTAAGATTTTTCCGTTATGTGCTGTGCAACTATCATGCGTGCTACTGTTGTTCTCATGCACAGAAAATGGGAGAAAAAAAGAATATCACTTCATACAGTCAGAGTTCATCCTCCAGATCTCAATTTTTAATCAGTCTTTTCCTCGTCCTTTGTCGCTATGTTTCCTGCTGCATCCAGTAAAGGATGGAGATTCTCCTTGGCCCTCCTGTTGCTAATGCATGTTAACAAGAGCCATGAAGTAAACAAGAGTGCTTGTATGCATGTCATTCATCTCCCTGTCACCATAGGTGTAAGTACTTTACTAAATACATTAAGCATTAAATTTATCCTTGAATGCATAATTAGCGTCACCAGAGTTAAAATTTAAGCATTTCTCTAAGTGTTTAAAGTCACTGCCTTCAGGACAAAAACATGACAATATATAACCTGTGTGAGAGTAACTCTAGATTATTTATTAAAAATAATAATTAGGGAGGTTTTAGGCATTAGTAAAATTAATTTTTGCAGCCATCTTAGGGTTCCAGAGATCTGGCCATGAATTTTACCTATGTAATTCACATTTACATATCCTGAAGGTATTTCTAGGGGAGAAGTAAAATTCAACTCTGACATTAAATAGTGTTACATAGTTTCAAACTAAATAAATTGATCTATACAGTAGCATTATAAAAGTGTGGCCTTTATTTTCACAGAGTTATGCTGAATATGCTCATTTTAAATTTGATCGAACTCTTTGTTTAGTTTGGATTTGGGTTTTGTGTGGAGGCAAATGTATTTTCTTTCACAGAATCACAGAATGGCTGAGGTGGGAAGAAAAGTCTGGAGGTCATCTGGTCCACCATGCCCACTCACACAGGGCCCCCTAAAACTGGTTGTCCAAGACCATACCCAGATGGTGCTGCATCGCTCCCCTCGAACCACCCTCTCAGAGGGAATCTGCGGCTGTCCTGCAGCGTCCCTGGCCACCGGGATTGGCCACTGCTGGCAGGAGCTGGCTGCTGTTCTGAGCTGTGCAGTCCTTCCCGAGTGGGGAAGGGGGCTCGCAGAGTGTCAGCTGGGGAGGCGCCGGAGGCAAAGGAGGAGGGAAGGGTCTTCGTGTGGGTTCCAGCAAGATGGTTCATTGTGGAGGGGCCAGGGACGAAGACCCTGGGAAAGCTGAAGATCTGGGTTTATAAGGGGAACAGGGCAACCAATGAGGGAGGGGCAAATGGGCGGAGGGAAACTTGAGGGACAACTGGGGAACAAATCGGGACTGGGGAAGGAGGGACTGGGTAGGGAGGAACCAATGGGGTGTCGAAGTGAACAGAACTTTCGAGAACATAATGAATATTTAACAGGGGACATACATATTGAACAGAGGACATATATAATAAACAGGGAATACAAACACGAGGTGGGAACACACACATGTGGCAGTGGTCTGATGACCACGAGGGCAGCTGCAGCCCCCCAGAGGGCTGAGGCACCGCCACAAGATGGCTTTTGAATATTTCCAGAGAGGGTGGTTCCACACACCCCTTGGACAATGTGTGCCAGTGTTCTGTCACTTTCACAGTAATTTTCATATGAGGGGTAGCAGAAGAATTATTATCTCTAACTGGGTACAGTTCTGTCACTATACAGCCTTTTCTTTTATTTCTTTGCCCTGGTAATTTATCAGCTAACTGGCAAACAGCACTTCTGATAGTGCAGTTATAGTTATGTTTATTGAAAGATTTAAATATGACTGCCTTGTATGCAAAAAAACCCTGGAAAAAAGGCAGAAGCTCAGGGCTTCTAATTGCACTAGAGAGTGATAAAAGAGTAGCTTTGAAGCAGAAATTGTAATGATCACCACCAGGGTTCACAAACCTAAAAATACATGAGATCTATGAAAAATGTTCATGAGGAACATTTGAGTAAATCACAGAACGAGTTGAGTCATTTTGTAGGACACAACTGAAGGAACAACAGATCATTGATATGCCACTGGAAAATATGTCTTAAATGTAGTCAATCCACTGCCAGTCTTGTAGCATTGTTGTGGCAACTGTAATTAGGACAGAATAGCATTTAAGAGCATCTAAAGTATTAAAACAAGTGAAGTGGTGATGGTGCCCCTCTCTGGTCATTAGCTATGTATCAGATGCTCTTTGATCACATTTTTCATAGCTTCCAGACTGATTTACATGTGTAGGAAATTAACCCACAACATTTTATATATCAATCATCACAGCTCTTCAAAATGTATTTTAACATCATCTGATTTCCCAGTAGAGGAACAGACACATGGAGTGTATTTATAGGTCTTCCACTGCTGTCTAGTCTGGGAAATGAACCATCTATTTAAAAAATGTATTTGTTTTGGTTACATTTCCAAACTGATGACTAAAACATTTTAAATACCTAAATAACAATGAGCATTTTTTTACATTTTCTTACAAAAAAAAGCAACCTCTGAGTTGTGTACAGATGCAAATTGATAGCACCGAGAGCTGAAGAGCAAATAAGGACAGACATGCAGAAAAGAAATTAAAACAGCACAAATGTCATTTGCATATTCACCAGAGAATATGGATTTTTATCTGTGATACTGAATTAAGCTTTTAAGTCCACCCTCTTCCTTACATATAACAGTCATGTTTTCAACATAAATGAAAAATTAAGTCTGAGCTCACATCGTTTCCTCTTATTTATTTTCTTTTTAAGTAACTAGGCCATGGAGCCCTTATTAAGCATGAAAATGCATGGGAGCTGCACTGGCTGCTTCCAGATTTTACAGGGTGCACAGGATCAGGCTGGCAATGGAGCTAATTAACAAACCAGTGTTTTAGCTATTGCTGAGCACTGCTTGCACAGGGTCAAGGCTTTTTCTGTTCCTCTCTCTGACCACAAGCAAGCAGGGAGTGGGCAAGATGCTGGGAGAGGACACAACCTGGGCAAAGGGACATTCCTTACCATCTAATGCCATGCTCAGCAACAAAACTGGAGGGAATTCACAGGAAAAAAGGTCAAGATAATATTTCTCATGTGAAAAGTCTAAAAAAATTGGGGATAGAGGGCTGGCAAGTATTCAATTTTCCGTCACTAATAAAGGAGAAAATTATATCATTCTCCAGCACTTTTGATTACTCTACATCTTACAAGCATTTGATTAGTCAGGTTTGGGTTTTCTTGATTGAAATTTCAAATAAGAGAAAATAGTAGTAGAAGTCTTACAAATGTATGCTTTCCAACAGTAATCTTTTGGTAGGGTAATGCATGAAGAAAAAGAAAGAGAAAACTCCAAGGGAAACAAACCACTGAAAACAGGGAAAGCCAAACAACCTATTAAAAACCCAAGTTTTAATTGTAGGTGCTCACTAGATTTAATAAGTTTTAATCATCTTTTTCAACATGTACCTTTAATTGTTTCAAAGGCACCAAGAAAAGAGAAAGAACACACAGAGTACTTCATTTTTGTACACTTTCTATTTAATCTATTCGCTCTTAAGATTGTTTACAAGTATAATAAAATTAACATTTCTTGGAAAAGGCTGGCATTCTACTGGCTGTTTGATCCCAAGTTGGTTTGGTTTTTTCCTTTGAACTTCCTCAGTATTCTGAAATTATCTCCTGGAAAATTATGAAACAATGCAGATTTGTATCTGGCCAAATAGTCTTTTTTTCCCATGTGCTGGATTGCTAGCCATGAGCAGTCAAAGGAGAACACAGGGAACACAATGGATATGCAAAGTTCTTTGCCAGCCACATTAAGGACTCTTTTACCTTCACATCTGTACATAAAGGGAGCCTACAAGACATCTGAAGAGAGACTTTTCACGAGGGCATGTAGTGATAGGACAAGGGGGAACGGCCTTAAGCTAAAAGAGGGCAAGTTTAGATTAGATATTAGAAAGAAATTGTTCTCTGTGAGGGTGGTGAGGCACTGGAACAGGTCGCCCAGAGAAGCTGTGGATGCCTCATCTCTGGAAGTGTTTGAGGACAGGCTGGATGTGGCATTGAGCAACCCAGTCTAGTGAAAGGGTAGGGGGTTGGAACTAGATGATATCAAAGGTCTCTTCCAACACAAGCCATTCCATGATTCGATGATTATGAGGCAAGGATTCATTCATCCCGTAGCTATCATTTACCCATTACACCAACAAAATAATCAGCGTTTATCCAGTAAGTTATGAAACTCTGGGCTGGGCACCGAGCAGCACTAGCAGACTCAGCAACTCTATAGCCATTCCATGCGTCTGTAACCGTATGATACTGTGTCACATGAGGTCCTTACATAGATTGATGACTTCGGTGTTACTTTGAATCCAACATCTCTTAGAGCAAGTGAAAAGAGCTCAAATTTACATCACAAATCACAATGGAACGGGCAGAGTTTGATTTGCGATGCAGCTTTAAAACACTATTCACTTTCGAACACAGCAACAGAAAAACTCCTGATGCCCAGAAAGGCACACACATGTATCTCTGTAGTTGAAAAGACAGCTCTATTCAGGAAGAAAAATCATCCTTTCCCACGTAACTGCTGTAGGGATAATTTATGTTATAAATCTAAAGGGAAGGGTCTTACTTACTGAGAAAACAAAACTAAAGTAAACTTCTCTGTCCTATTTAGTACAAGCATCCTTAAGTAGAATTCCTCATTTATGTTATTCTGAACCTGGAAGTGAATGGACTTGGCAGTTCACTGCTGTAATCATTGTTTTATGTTTTTAGTTACAAGTGCTGTTGCTTTCAGCACAGAACAGAACAGCTGAAAAAAAGCTCAGTATGTCTAAATAAAAGAGATTTTTCACTTTTTCCAGTCATATCAGCAAGTTTAACCAAATATATTATCTTTCTCTCCAGTCATTGCTTCACGATAGCCTTGGTAGTCATGAATGCAACAGTTCTTAAGAGTATGCCATCCTGAGGCTTTGGTCTTACTCCCTTTCCTGTTTTTGCTCCCAACTGTACAAACATAGGCTCTGCCTTGGCTTCTCCTGGTTATTTTTCTGTTCTTTTGTCTTGCTCAATGCATCTCTTCCACATACAGAAACCGTGATAAAAATAAAACTGTCACCTCAACGCATTCACCCCCAGATACTAATTTCTTTACTCACTTCAAATAGGAATGACTTAGAAAAATTTTTGGTTTGGAACATGTTCCATCCATTCTGCCAATAATGATTAGGAGAATGGTTTCTATCAACAGTCTGTAGATTAAACTACATGTCTCAAACAGTACAATATCCTATCGCTTCTATTTTTATCTGATTTTCATAAAGACTTCTTATATTAACTTATTTCTCCTTATTTAATGCCACTTACTTAATATCGCTTGAACAGTTATTGAGGAAAAAGGAGAAGAAGTAAGGGTCATACATAATTTACAATTTCTTTTGATTAATCATCTTGTGTTGGCAGAACTGTTCATCTTTCATGTAAATAACTTGGGTACATTCGGTAGTTCTACTGGACTAACACTATATAAAAGCTACTGCTCAATAATTCATGCATAGATTAAAGTGAATTAAAACCGTGGTCTTGGAACATCAGGAAAATATTAAATTACCAAGAATTACTAATGTAGAAACCTTCAAAGAAGTTATAAAAGTCAAATTCTCAGCTACAACCTACTGTTATCTTTTTGGTCCAAAAATCAAAGGAAAGCTTATTTTCTTTTTTTTAATATGGTAATTCATTTTTTCACAATTTCAGTTAATTGTGCCAAAGATTTCGGAGAATCGTGTTCTTACTAAAGAAGATCATTTCAAGGGATAAATTACAAGAGTGGTTCAATAGGATTGATATGGTTTTATGCTGACCTCAAGCCCTATGAAGTCCTCTCATGACTGAAAGGACAATCTGGAGTTAACACTTCCTTCCCTGCTCATGATGTCTACAAGCTGCAACGTTATTGAGGCCTTCAGTTTTATCACCAACTTGGGGAAAAAAAAGGAAAAAACCGAACCTAGCATTGTGGAGCAATATCATTCTAAGATAAGATAATAAGAGTTGCAAGGAGAGTCCAATTATGACTTTCTCGAGACGTTTTGGCACTCATTTTGGGAAGGCCAAGGATATAATTTGGAAAACCCAGATAAAGTACAGCCAATCTCTCACCTGACACCTGGTTTTACACCAAGAGTTGCTGGTCTGTTATGATCCCAGTAAGAAAGCACTTGGACTCTGTAAGGTATCATTTAAAATTCTACTCATTAGAGATAACACTATAATGAGAGAAAAATAAAGGTGATTTTATGTCCTGTTTGCTGCTGGGAACTCTGAATGTTCAGCATCAAATTATTCTCTGATGCACGTGTAGCACATCATGCAGACAACATGCATGGAATTTTGGTGATTTGAGCTATTATAGGATTTTTTTGCAAGAAAACAACTCTATTCATCATTTCTACTATCAAACAGAAAGGATGTTCACACGAGAACTTCTTGCTGTGCCTTTAGATAAAGGCAAGGCCACGCAGGTGGCGTAATCGCTGGTACGTGGTGGGAGTTGCCTGCAGGCTCTTTTTCCACAGGGAGTGGGCTGAGTCTGTCCTGAAGCCAGGGGACACGGGCAGCAGGGCACCAGCCTGCAGGCAAAGCTGCATGTGCAGCGCAGCTCAGGTTCACTGTTTCGTGGATCACTAACCATGTAAAATGCTCTTCTGGTCAGGATTGCTATACACGTCCTTCAGCGTGTTTCCCCTAGGACTAATGCTGTATTTTTCACAGAGGGACACTGAAAGGCATTTACATTTCTCCCCAGAAGTTTAACATACCCATCCTGAATGCTCCCACTCACAGCTGCTGTCCTACTGCAGAGAGAGCAGAGGTCTCCTTATGGAGCTCCCATGCAACTACCAAAAATCCTACTTCCACCATCCCTTCTTCTTTCCTGTAACTGGGTACCATCATGCAGAAATTAGCATTAAGTCAATTTAATTGCACAAGCACACAGCTAATTTTCTCCCCACATACTTGTTCAGTTGCCCTCCATGCTTGCAGTTCCCGTGGCTTTTTACTAATTTTTGATCTCTTCATTCGTTCCTTTCTCAGATAGAACATGCTCCTTATTTCTGCCGCTCAGTTCTACTTGTATTCACCTCTGTTCTTCCCGGCTATGAAGAAACAGGGGTTTGCATGCATGCACACTTCACAGCCCCCTGTCTGAGCACCCATGCTCCTTCCTTTCTATATGCAAGACAAAACAGAGAGAGGGAACATGACATTGTGTGAGTATGTGTGTATGGACGTGTCTGTGCGTGCTTTGGTGTTTCTTTTCCCTCAAGCACACACACATATACACATGCACTTGGCTGGGTCCTGGAGTGGAAGAGGATGCAAGGAAGCTCAGTGGGACACGGACCCACATCCCTGCAGGAAGTGAAAGAAACAGAGTTATTTCTCCATCTGCAAGCTGCAACATGTAGGATCTTTATTACTGCTGCTCTCAGGACTGAGCAGAGCTCAAATTCAAGGATAAATTATGCCTTTGAACAGCATAATCGAACTCTGAAAATAAGGCTAAAGCACTGCACCCAGGACTCCCGGTACCTGACCCCCAGAGGGAGTGAATTTGATGTCCTGCCTCTACAAGTCACTGCTTTCTGTACTAATGTTCAAATTGTGGTGCACCAGAAGCAGACATGGAGAATTAACACTGCTTACCTCTATGCAGAGCACGTGCAAACAACCGGGGCCACGTTGCAGCTTGCTCTACGTGGGACGAGCCACGCCGTTGTCATGCCTACTGTGTCATTCACAGGCAGGAGCCCAGCACGCAGGTTAAACTGGACACTGCACAAGGCAGCCAGATCATGGTCAGTGCACACACAGATGATGTTGAAAAGGCTAAGGTTAGGAACCTCTGGTAGGCATCTATAGAAATGTTTCCATGCTTGTTCTCACTGAAGGTAAACTTCAAGCCTAACGTGTGACAAATGAGGTGTGACATCTACCACGGGGAAGAAAAGTGACAGGATCACACAAAAACACCTGCAATGTCTGTGAAATGCTTAAATGATCACTTGCCACGTTGGCTTAAATCCTTAGTTTCATTAGTTCCCTAGCTAAGTAATATTCAGAACATCAACTTGTACAAGGAGAGAAAAATTTCATTCAATTAATACTCAGAATTAAAATAGTTCACTCAGAAAGATATGCTGAATTTTTATCCTACATCAGGTGCATCCTTTTCATCGCCACCACATTGCACAGCCAGCGTACTATTGTCACAAGCACAGGTGCTTTAATCACTATTATAATTAATGAAATGCTGCAATCAGAAACATAGCACAGCAAGCCTTTGGGTCTAAATGAGACATTCCAATCAGATTTAAATAGTTCAGTTGTTCCAGTTACTGCAACGATCTTTGTATTCATGGTTTTTCTAATAGGATGAGACAATCTGTGTCAAAGATTTTGTTACCCCAGTACAAAACTGCATGTACTGTAGGCACTTACCAGTTGCCTAATTCTATCTTAAGTCTTGAAGCAGCTGTTGGGTTTGTTTTGGTAATTTATTATCCCTAATTTTTACAGATTTTAATTAACTATATTTATTTGAGGTTTATTTCATTATGGCCACAGCACCTTTAGCATCACGATTACTTTCTAAATCCGGTTTGCTTCAAATTTCAGTAATTACACAGCACTTGTAGTTGAGAAAACAGGAAACAAGTATAACAGATTTCAACATCAGAAGACAAAGTTCACCTAAAATTACAGTAAATATAACAATTTTCCGACTAAACTCCGATTTCTTTTTTTTTTAATACCATAAGTGAATGATGCTGTGGACCAACCTCCTTAACCTGATGATTTGGGTGCTGTTTTTCAGAAAGCTGCGGTAAAATGCCTCTGCATTACTCTTGCTGTGTACTGCCCTCTCGTGGATTCATCGGAGAAGAAACCCAAACAAGGAATCAAACTGACCGGGAACACGCAGAGACCTAGGGGATTGTTTTCCCAAGCCCTGTGAAGCCTCTGTACCCGCCTGACTTGGGTCACAGAAGTGCGTCCGCAGGAATTCACACCCAGAAATATACATAAGCATTTACAGAAATCTCTAATCACTCGGGGAATAAATGTATTAACAACACACTGCATTCAAAGTACAGCTCTTCATGTCTTCAAAAAACCTATTTATGGTTTTTGCATTAAAATACCTTATAGATTGGAACTTGATAATTTTAGCTACAAAACTTTCTTTTTGTATCGATTATAACTGAAAAGCACTTTAATTATAAAAAGCCTTAAGCTGCTTTTGAATCAAGCCAAGTATTTTAAAATGAAGCCAAAGTCTACAGCATTTTTAATAGGCATTTACAAGTAATGTAAATAGTTTAGAACTCATGTAAATTTATGATACACATATTTTTAGGTCAAGACTGGTAAAACACCCAGATTTTGCCTACCAGAAGGAACATTTTATGCAAGCTGCAGAAAAGAGAGAGACTTCAATACAGCTGGCACATTGAGCAAGACAGATCTGCAAGTATTCTCAAAAAAATCCTTTGAGCATCAACCCTGTTGTTTGCTCCATGTGAAAATATGAGTTTCTCTGCAATTCAGTCTGCTCCTGAAATTCACAAATTCCTGGAATTATTTTTAATCTTCAAAGATGGGTGTATAATTTATCTCTGAATATGGGATAGTCTGCTGCATTTTTTAAAGGCAAAACAGGATTTATTCAAAGGCATGGTATAGAAAGGGTGCTTTGGTCTGTACAGTGTATAGCTAAAGTCTGTGTCAATAACCTCATTCAGCCGAGTCCAAAAAACCCACATTCCCTTCCACCTCCTTCCCCAATTAATTGATTTCAACTAATTTTGAGAGGAAAAAGATCAGAAGCTTTCAATTACCATGGTTTACTACAGCGTGATGAAACAAGCTCTGCCACTGATCAAGGAACATAATATATCGATTGTTTCCATCATATTTTAAATTAAGGCTTCAGAATGGGGCAAATTATTCTTTATTTCTTCTCTGTCCAAAAATTGTGCATTTCAGAATGCTCACAAAAAGCAGATGGACATTTGACAGGAAAATCAAATCCTGATAATCTGGGATTTTAATCCATGTTGTCAACTCTGTTATCACTCAAATCGAGGGATCTTGGACCATAACTTTGACAGGAAATAAAAGTATTGGAGATGAGCAGTTACAAAGCATGACCACCTCCAGAAGTAATGAGGAAAAGCACGGTTCTGAGTTCAATGCTGTAGTGGAACTGAAGATTCAGCCCACAATCTGAATTCATTGCTGGCATCTAGGGGCAGATCAAGGATATGGATTTCTCCATGCCAGCAGCATGGAAAAGTCTCCACCACAGCCCTTCTGCTACCCAGCTGAGTCTGTGCTCATTTATTACTCCCAGGAACCAGCACAGGCAGTGCTTTTCCATTGCTTCATTCAGGATTTCGTTTTTGTGGCATCGCCCATTTTTAAATGCACGTTGGGGAACAGATGGCTAGGATGACAAATTTTGCATGTCTATGCAATATAAATCTTTATGGAACAAGCTGCCAGATTTTAGTATTTCTAATTTCCAATATTTTTTTATACCTTTATCAGTATCAGACATTGCAGTTCCCTTTCTGAAGCAGCTAGAAGTAAACAGCTATAGATTTTAGAATGGATAGAAGAGGAATGCACTTCAGGGAATTTCAAATTCAATAGAAGTCTATTTGAGTGTTCAGTTCTTTTATCTGGGCATCTTTTAGAGCCAACTAGGAACGCTACAGAATGAGCACAGGAAAGTTTTCCCTCTCTGGTGATCCAATCAAATTGAGTAGGTCAGCTTTAGAAAGGAAAGTGTTCTTCTATTTCCTTTTGAGACTCTTACTCGTGCATTGATGTGATATTCTGGTTTGTGCCTGTTCTCTACTATTCTATTAATACAAGAGGACCCAGGCTCAAGAATACTGGTGGTTTTGTTTGATCTCTCTTGAAGTAGTAAAATCAGAGCAAAAACAGGATTCAGGAGAAGAAAGGGTCCATAAAGAGCCTTAGAGACTTGTGGATTCCAGTGATTTCCATGGCAGTACCAGAAAACAAGATTGGCCTTATTCAATTTTCTTTTGTGGCGCATTGCTTCGTTCCTATGGTAGATGGCACTAACAGTACCTATTATCAAATTTACCACTTTTCACCTAAAATGTTGAGTTTAATTATTTATAGTTTCGCCAAGTACCAGTAGTTTGCCCTTAGATTTTGTTTCCGGGCCAAGTATCATGCCACCTTGAAATCTGGGCATGAGGGACAAGAGAAGGAAAGGAACAGATTTCAATAAAAATAATTCAGCCCTGTGGTCAGAATTGGTTGAGACTTTGTTTGCTTTCGTTAACAAAAATGTAATTGTAGTTTGTTAAAGTTCTAGCAACTTTTTTTTTGAAGTAGGGACTTGAATTTCAGGTGGCCAGGGATGGGAAGGGGAGAGTGTCAGAAAAAAGAATGTGGCTTTTTCATCCTCTTGAAACACTAAGTCCCACTGAGGTGAAAATGTGGCAGGGCAAAAATAACTGCATGAGGGGCAGTAAATCAGCACCTATAAATGATAATCTGAGAAGAGAAATGTATTCAAAGGGGATATTTCACAGAAGTGGTGGAATACTAATCAGAATAGCATGTGGTGTTCCCAGGAGTTTTGGGAAAAGCAGGCTGTGACAAAAATCTTGAGTGCTTTGTACAGATGAGAGCTCCAAGCAATTTGGAAAGTGACAACCAAAATATGTAAAACAGCGACTGAGATATTTTATATGAAGAGAAAAATAAATGCTTAAGAGAAATGAGATCTACAGATTTACTGAGGCTCTCTGCATTGCTGATCCTGTTTCATGTAATAGGCAGTTCTGTCCTGCTCTGCAATGCTAACTGGAAGGTTATTTAGCAGCATTGTCAAATCAGCATATCATACTGATGGATTTTGAAAGCCAGGCAAATCATCTAGGTCATCTGCTGACAGGTTCACAGAATCACAGGATGGTTGAGTTTGGAAGGACCTCTGGAGGGCATCATGTCCAACTTCCCTGCTTAAGCAGCGTCACGTAGAGCCCAGGACCATGTCCAGGAAGCTTTTGAATATGTCCAAGGATGAAGACCCACAACCTCCCTGGGCAACCTTGCCAGCTCTTGGTCACCATCACAGTGTAAAAGTGTTTCCTGGTGTTCAGAAGGAACCGCTTGTGTTTCAGTGTGTGCCCACTGCCTCTGGTTGTGGCACTGGGCACCGCTGACTTCTAGGTTCTGTCCTCATTGCACTCTCCTTTCAGGTATTTTAATACATTTATCAGTTTTCCCCTGAGCCTTCTCTTCTCCAAGCTGAACAGTCTCAGCTCTCCCAGCCTGTCCTCACAGGAGAGATGCTGCAGTCCCTTCACCATCTTTGTGGCCCTTCACTGTACTCTCTCCAGTACATCCATGTCTCTCTCTATTTCTCTGGAGTCCAGAACTGGAACCAGGCCTCCTCAGTCCCAGGCCAACACCCGCATTGTCTCTTGGCCCAAGAGAGGCCCATGTCTCCCTGCCTGCTGCTACGGCTTAGCTGTGGAGCAGCCTTCGTCCCCAGCTTTGCCCAGCCATGTTGCACGTTGTTCATCCAAACCTAATTCAGTCATGCTGGTCTGTGCACCACAAGGACTGCTGCAAAAGACAGCTGCCACAGATGTGTGTCACCAAATCACAGAGTGGTTGAGGTTGCTGAGTACAAGACAGCTAATACTTTAAGTTTTTTCCTAGTGTTGATAATTTGTTTATAAGTCTTGGCAAAATTAGGGGGAGAGGAGAAGCAGCAAAGAAATGATGTGAAATGTTAGCTTTGTAGTTCAGCTTCAGCTGAGAGAGAGAAAAAAATGTGATAGCAAATATTTATGTTCTTTTAACATTTTGAGCAAGGCGCACAAGTAAAACCTAGTGAGATAAAGAAATTCAAATTAAAAAACAGCATGATGTACAGTTTGCACATATTCTGTGGTGACTTAGATCCCGTACAACCAGAGATACCAGTGACTCAGCACACAGTGTGAATTAAAAATAGGACTTTGCCCAAACCAAATAAATATTTGTTAAAAAGATCACTGTACTTTAATACATACCCCACCTTTTACTGTACGCTCCAGGCACTCAGGTCTAAAAGGTCAATGATTTGGCTACATTGCCAGAAGCCTCCCTTGTGACAAGGCACCTTGTTCCCATATGGTTATGAAACGAGAGCATTGACACTCTGTCAGAAATCTGTTGGATTTTTTTCTCTCTCTTCATCTTTAGTCAAGTTAGAGCTACACAAAAGTATGTGAATGACAGCCCTGGTGTGACTGTACTCTTTTGTAAAATCACAAAAGGGTTCAGCTTGAGCAGAACTGACACCAACCTCCCAACAATATCTTATCAAGATCCATCAGCCGTGGCCTCCAGTGACCTCTCCCAGCAGTGAGCTTCATTTAAACCCAGTTTAGACAGAAGTTTCCCTGGTGGAAAAGGCTTGCAATGCTGGCAGCTCTGTTCAGGCCTTGGTTCAGGCCGACTGAACCAAAATCACCACCACATTTCACGTGGTTATCCAAACAGCACATAGATGGCAATTGCTGGTCACTATCTATCCAGCCTGGAACGTGGTATTAACTGAAATTTATGTCCCTAGTGGTGGTTATTTGCACCTATATTAGCATCTTTTTAAAGACAGCTTGGGGACCTATTCCTAGCAGGATGATCAGTATGTAATTTATTTCATAATGTAATTAAAACTTTGCAAACTGCAGGAAGAATCCAAAGGGATTGCCTAAAATCTAAATTATCCTGTGAAGACTATGCTCTCCAACCTCCCTCATTTTCCAGCAGTGAAATAGAGTTTTCTTGGGCACAGAAACTTAAACCCACTTCAGTCACCCTGCACCTCCCTCTAGAAAAGTCCGACAGGAAGCCCAGGGTTATTAGTTTTGTGAGGCTTAAGTTAAAAGGATGTAAAAGACCCTTTATGAGGCACTATGTACAGTAAGAAGAGTAACAGGAGCCTGTGGGATGTTTTTGTTAGTTTTTTACTTTATTTTTGACTGCTCAAAAATATTCCTTAAATATGCATTTCATTCCCAATGAAAAACAGTGTCAAATTGCTTATAGCAGAGACTTGTAAGGAAAGTTGTTATTTTTTTATTGGCTGTACCTCAGGGTATGATGTCTCCGTGACTTCCTCTGTGATTTTGTTAAGTTTCCCAGGCCTACCTGGCAACAGCTGCCTTATCAGCCTGATAGCTCAACACACCTGCAGAGAAATGCAACAACAAGAGCTGAAGAAAAAGATAACATCTATTTTGATGTGATTAACATATTAAAAAAAAATAAAAGGTCAGATGTCTGGTTCTGGGCATATGAGGTATATAACTAGATAAATTTAAGTTTTGTGTGGGGAGCAAAGGAAAGGAGGAAGGAAAAGCACTGCCTGTCTGCATCCACCAATCCCACAGTTATACTGCAGGCACTGGTGGGATTCCCTGCTGCAGAACTCATTCCCAGCTACCTTTGCTTTGTAGCAGCTTACTGGTTTGCACTGTTCCACTCTGTCACAGCCACAACAAACCTCCTATTAAACTGCAATAGCTTAGTCATTACCATATTTTGACTCAAGTAGTATAACAAAATACTACCAATAGAATTAATGTTCTTAGACTTATTCATGATCATAGCATGGAAATTCCCATGTGTTTTGAGAAGGAAAATAATTTAGAAATTATCAGTTTGATATCATGATGAAGGTAAAGAAGCTGTATGGTCTATAAAAACTTATTAATAAAATGCTTTACCCTACTGAAGTGAAATGTGTTCATTAAACCTCTCGGTGGCCATTTCATGATTGGGTGCATATATTATCCATAATGTTTTGGTTATGGTAAATATCCAAGATACATTCCCAAACCTTACACTATTTTTTAAATATTATATTAAGTATTTTTCTACTGCAAGTGCCTATAGGTAAAGGAATTAAGCATCTTATAGAACACAAAATGAATATACTGCTTTTGAAACACAGGCACTTCTGATAGATAAGTGACAAAACTGGATGGAAATACTTACGGTAATCTGGTTAATTATTGGATAAATTATAGCAGACCAGATCCTGATCCCACATATATTATCCACAGGAGTTGATCCATGCAAGCCTAAATGGCATGCTAGCAAATCCTGATGCTCCAAACCATGCACACACATCCTAAGGTGCCTTAAATGCTTCCCATGAAGGAACTTGATTTGACAGAGAATCGAAACAGCTCGTATTGTAGACACAGGTATACATCATGTATTAGTTCTCCGTGGAATGTAAGAATTTTTAGATGTGGTCTGAGTGATTTTATGATAATAGCAGAGGTATTTGCAAGAATACCTACGTTGATGGGATCGCCTTAAAATATTTCCATGCTGCTTAGAATTTTCCCCATTTTTATCAGAGATAAGATATACTGCAGTTGTCGAGCAGCTGGAATGACAGCCCATCAACACAGAGTGAGAAACAACTGTAGTTCGTTCCTTTAATTTAAGGTTTCATTTAAGATGTGATCCTGATCTTCATCTAAATTTTGGATTATAATTCATTAGAAGCAGCCTAGGGGATTTTTCTTTTATTTTAATCACCACAAGTGATTTTAATTAATAATCTTATCTGATAATATTCCATGCATTTCATCTAAACTTCCTAGACAACTGTCTAGGAACAGGGGAATGGAAATCTCTAATGCCATTGCAGTGTTCTCCCCAGTCATACCAGAATGTAAAGCAAATGGCACACCTTTGACAACTTCTCCTCGTTTGGGGTCCTACTTCCTACTGTTCAGGCAATGAGTGGATTCCTAAAATCTCTTCTACATTGATTGCTAATTTTTTTCATTCTAACAAGCTTTCAGCATGTGATAACATCTGCCTGTTTGTTACCTTATTCTCTTTGTCAGATCCTTTGAACTGATTAAACAGCTTAGGAAACTGACTTTTCATCATGTTCAAAGCTGAAACCTGCTCCTTCACTTTCCATCAAAGAAGATAAGATTACAAAGAAGTCAACACATTAGTGACCCCTGAAGAATCTCTATCATTTCTACTTTCTCTACTATTACATTTCTCTACAAACCCCTTAACTTCAGTGCTAGAGTCATTTCTTCTGAAAAAAAAGCAACCAATTATACAGACTAAAGTGATTCTGAGAAACTCTATGCCATTTCAAAAACATCTGGTAGGTCCTGTTCAAATATCACTGATATTTCTGAAGTTAGAATTTCAAGGTCCACAGTTCCTGTAGAAGTCTTACTCAAGTAACCCAAATAGCCTGTTTAGAGCCTATTTAGTTATAATAAATGATGTTTCCCCTAAAAAGATAAACCAAAGATACAGGGATTAATGCAACCATTCTTTGGCAAAGCTTTTTATGAAGATTAAAAAAATTAATTTGACAGATATCCATGAGGCATAAAAACAGCATTATGCTGCTCCCACCTCAGCACATTATCTTAGGTTCCTATAGCAGCTGTCAATGTGGTCTCCAAAGCAATTTTGATATATTGTTTCTTTTTTTTGGTTTTGAGGATTTTCCTTCAAGTGTCACAGGACTTCTAAATACTCTTGAATAAAAAATGGTTGCCAGTGACAATTATTGCAGTTCCAGAAAAACTTTTTACCAACTTATTTCTCATGTGCTAAAATGTGACTATAGCAAATAAATTATGTGTGTATATGTATAGAACTGCAACAAGTCTTCTTAAAATTAACCAGGGGCTTATTTATACACAGGCTAAATAAGGTGCTAAGTACTCTCCTCTGCCATCATTTTAATTTAATGGAAATAGGTTTATCTGCATGTGCTTGGAAATTAACCAAGGATTCCGTGGTGCCTTGTCAAAAGCTCACTAGGCCTTTTCCATGGAATCCAAGAGGCATATCCTGTTCTGAATGCCAGACATTATTTACATAACTAATAGGTCACTGAGAGTTTTAGTTCGAGTAAACAAGTTGGGCAGAATACGCAAAAGTTATTAGTGTGCCTGCTGCTAGACTGAGGGAAGGTACTAAGGGAGAGCTCATCCCACCTCCATTTTCAGTGGACTTTGTGATTTTGAAGTTTCATTTGAACACAAAGATTTATCCATTTTACATCTCAGTTCAAAGAAAATCTGTGTGGCAAGTGGAGAATAAAGAGAAATTTTAAAAGTCACAGGCTAGAAATACCACTCAGCAGTGATGCTGGTTTTTTCTACAGTGCTGCTCCTAGTCAGTCATTAGACAGTCTTGAGAAATGAGATGAATGTGAAATACATTGTCCAGTGGCGGCCTGGAAAAGACACTGTGGCTTAGTCTAGACAGAAACTTCTTCCAATTTCCTCTTGCTGAAGGGGAAGGATTAATTTGTGGGTGATCTTTGCCTGTTACATGTTCCTTCCATCACAAGTGTTGGGAAGATTCGTGACTCTATTAAGTCTGTAATTTCCTTCCCACAAAGCCTCCTTGACACAATAGCACACTGACATGTGCCTATTCATCATGAGAGTTACAGACTAGCATAAGTGTTACAGTGTAGTCTTAATACAGATATATACCTGTTTATATGTATAAACCTGCAAAGTTCAAAGGGAGATAAACTTTTGAGGTAAGTAAATTATATGTTATTTTCCAAATATCTAGGGTTAGAGGAGCTCATCAGTGCAATAACACTGTGTCAATGGGAGCCTGTCAAAACTTTATGGGAGTTTGTCTCGCCACTGTGCCAGGTCACCTTGACCCAAAATTAAAATATATTCTTCCATATTATTTCATGTTTTGACCTCGGACTGTCTGACCTGAAATAAGAGTGAAACAGTGGCAACAAACTTGAAAGGACTGTCAATCCAAAGTTTAGTAAGTCCACAAGGAAGGAGCATCCTGGACTATGTTAACAGGCATGTGGCTAGTAGATTGAGGGCAGTCATTATTCCCCTTGACACTTGCTATAAGACGTCTAGAATACTGTGTCCTACTGTTCTCCTATGAGGAGAGACTGAGAAATCTAGACCTTCAGCCTGGAGAAGGACAGATTTGGAGGAGATTGGATAATCCCCTGCAACTATGAGGAGATCACTGAAAAGACAGAGACAGGCTGATATAGCAGTGCATGGTGGGAACACAAGAAACAACAGAGAGGTGGACACAAGAGAAGTTCAAACATACAAATTAAATCTTTCTCACTGTCGGGACAGTGACAGTGGAAGAGGTTGCCCAGAGAGGAAGCACGGTATCTGTTCTTAAAGATTTTCAAGATGGGACTGGGTAAAGCCCTGGTCTCACCTCCTGTGTATGCATTTTTTGAGCAGAAGGTTGGGTTAGGAACCTCCTGCAATCCCTCCCAACCTTTTCTCATGATCCTATGCAATACTCTTAAGAGAAGGGGGATTGATCTGGTTGAGTATTCTCTGTATGCTCTTACTCAGGACATTAATTTTTTGCTGCCAAACTTCATGTCATTAATCAGTTTCTTTACTGAGGGATATGAACATGTTATCACAGGTACAACTGCAGTGATCATACTGTAGAGATTTTAGTGCCTCATAGAGGTACTACCAGTAATTTTAATAGTCACACTCTGGCTCAAATCTGTAACTCCCAGAGCCGGCAGTGGGAATAGGGAGTTTTGAAAACACAAGGTTTGAAAACAAGATGGTAACAAGACAATAACTTTACACACAACTTTAATGGGGATAATTCAGATGATTCCATGGATGACTTTTTTCCAACAAGTTTCTTAATATAACCTCTAAATCCCTGCACAATTCATCAGTGTTCCATTTTACTCGCCTTACTGTACTTATGGTATTGTTTGCACAAATGGTCCCAGACACGAGGAATACGCATTGTACTAGCAACTGTATCAACAAATGTTAAACTAAAGAAGTCTAGGGGAGGAAAAGAGTGGAAAACATTATCATTCCTCCATTGTTTTCTCCACATTGCTTCCCATTACAAAGTCTTATGTTGAACATCCTACACACACACTCCCAGTTAATAACTTCCTTGCGCAGACATTAATAGATATGGATGGAGCCTTAAATTGAGCAACAAACCCCTCCTCTCCAAGAAAAGGAGTAAGACAGTTGAATTGCCATTTATCACTGAGACACTGGACACTAAGATATGACATTTTGAAAGCAGTAAGTGCTAACTTTTATTTGCTAGGGTCAAAGGGTAGTTTGAGCAGTTGTACCAGTGTTCTTGGGTACACTGACAAATCTTTTTTCCTAATCTCAGGTATCTTCACTGGTTTCGTTTATAATGCCCAGTAGGGTGTGGGTGCATACCCCCCAAAAAAATCTGCATTTAACAATGTGATTAAAGTCTATTATATTAAATTGTATTCCTATTACTTAACAACAGTATGTTACACTATTATATTAAATGCTAACATAAAAAGCATCCAGCTAATTGTTTAAGAAATAAAAGAAATAAGGAACTGCTATATTGCATGGAATGTAATCACCTGAGGGTGAGAGTTCAGGAGGCAATTTGAAAAGCTAGCTGGGATAAAAGAGAGAGGAACTCGAAAGGAATCTGCAAAGGATTCACTCACTGCAAAGAGTGAGGAAAAAGAGAGAGATGTAGTCAGAGATTACTAGAAGACCTGAGAACTAATGGATAGTTAGACTGAATGAATACACTGAGGGATGGGAAATTCTAACAGGATGCACTTCACACTAAGGGAAGCACTGGCCACACTGAAGTGCCTCAGGAATTTCCTGCCTGCCTCCCTTTCTTTCTGGCAGGCCAGTCTTTCAGTGAGGAAGCCAGTCTGCTAGGAGCTGATGTGGATGTCCAAAACCTTCACCCAGGCTGCTGCAACAACAGACTGTCTCACAACACCACCAAGTCAGTGAAGAAGCTGGCAAAATATGTTTTACTGAGCACTGGTTTATATACTTCATATTAACCCCCAAATATATACACAAAAATGTGCATGCTTACTTTATTGACCATATAGGGTTTTCTTAAACTGTGCTTTCCTCAGGCACAAACCTGCACCTTGTTTCAATGCCAAACAGATCCCAAAGACTGAAAGCATGGGTTTAGTGCATACTTTGGAATCAATAAATAGAAAAAAGATATTTTGTCATATATGCAAATATATGTATATATGAACTTAGAAGTATTTTTATCATGTTAGCATGATAAACACTGACAAGAAAATGACTCAGAGATATTTTATAGTTTTTAGAATGTACAATTTAAAGTTGCCAGAGCTCACATCAGCTGTAGGAAGTGCAAATGTGCTATTTCTGACACTAGATGGCAGGAGACTGAAGTAAATTGTTTCCGTGGGTCAGAATAGCCTTCTTAATAAATCAGTTTAAAAAACAAATGCCTGACATTTTGTTTATCAGGTGATCAAATCAAATGGAGAGTATAAAGAGGATTCTGAAATAAAGCAGAACAGATTTATAAGTTTTTAAAGCTAAAACATTTCTCAGAGAATGACTGTTCAAACACACAGTAATATCAGTAATTAAATGGAGTTCACAAAGGGTTAAAAAAAATGGTAGAACTTATTCTGCAAATTTCTAACCCCAGTGAAGTTCTTCCAGGTGTGCTTAGAAGCTGGTTGAGTCTCACTTTTACATTCATCAAGAGTTTTGTTGGTCTATTTCATTATCAGAATTATATTTTAGAGCAGTTACCAGCTGCATCCATCACGCTGGGCTGCAGTTAACGTAATCCAGAGCCAGTAAGACCAGCTGGCACTTTTCACTGTTCATTAAGTGCCCTTTGAAAATGGTGAGTATCATTATACCTCTTTTCTAGACGGGGAAACTCAAGCTGAGGAAGGTGATGTAATTTGTGCAGGATCATCATCAGGCTGGCAGCAAGGTCCAGTCAAAAACGTAAATCCCTCAGATTGTTTGCCTCGGGTTCTGGCCACTGCCTTCCAACAGCATGGTAAATACCCACGAAAAAAGATTCTGGCATCTTTTGTCATCTAGTAATTTTTCTTTGATATTGATATTTTATATGCAATGGGTGATCATTGTAAGCTTCCAGTATCTGAAGGGAACCTAGAGGGAAGCCAGAGAGAGACTCTTCATCAGGAATTGTAATGATAGGACAAGGAGCAATGAGTGCAAATTGAAAGAGGGGAATTTTAGGTTAGATATTAGGAAGAAATTATTTACTGTGAGAGTAGTTAGACACTGGAACAGATCGCCCAGGAAGGTGGTGGATACTCAGACCCTGGTGGTCTTCAAAGTCAGGTTGATTACAGCCTTGAACAACTTGGTCTAGTGGGAGGTGTCCCTGCACATGGCAGGAGTGGTTGGGACTGGATGATCTCTGAGATCCATTTCAACACCTGATTCTATGACTGGGAGTTCAAGCAGCCTCTGGTAATTGGAACAGGCCTAGTCCCAATCTCCTACTAAACCACTTCAGCTGATGGTCCCTTCCACATTTATTATGGATCCTAGCAAATAGAGGACACTTGTCTTGGGTGTTATAAATTACCTATTTACAGGTATCGTATTGAACTTAAACCACCCAAATGATTCTCTCTAATTCACTGTTCCTGTGCTTTTTGCACTGGTTCAGTTTGTGTAAATGCCTTCCAGTAGTGATTTTTGCATTTACTTCCAAATCACAAATGAAAGTCCTAGATCAGACTCAATACATCTATGGAGCCTTGCTTAGATGGTTCCCATTAATTACAATTTCCTAATAACTCCCATTTCCTTTGTTCACCTGTTAGCTAGTCTCTTAACCTGTGAATTTGCACTTTATTGATATTGCATACAGCTATTCTTGATTTGTGCTATTCAGAGCACTGAGCAATATGAAATCATGTATTTTACTTCTAAAAAGTTGGAATATGTTGCATCTACATGATAATCAACCCAGCTCCCAGAGGGGTAGCTTATACTTGTGAATAAGTGTCAAATATGCTTGATTTAAATCTCTTGATGTATTTTTTTTCACCATCCATACTGACTAACATTACTTCCACTCCAATCCTCAGATTTTTTTTTCAGTTGCATTCCATGTAAACCACTCCTCTGTCTTCCCTAGGACTTGTCAGACCAACAACCTTACCTGGATTAACTTCTCTGCCTTTGTAATACATAATATGGAACAGTATTTGACTTTTCCATAAAATTTTCAGAGATCCATTATTTATCTAAAATCGTGAAGAGTCAGGATACAGCTTCTCTGGCAATGATGATTAATGTTTTCTTTATCCCTTATTAGACATTGTTCATGGTCCTCCTTGATCACTGCTCAAATGATTCCCAATTCTCTTGAGGTATTAGATTATAATGTTGATTCTTGCTTCTTTACAAACACAGAACAGATTTTGGTATTGAATACTTACCTTAATTCTGTGTTATTATTAATAATTTAACCATCAAGTGGTGCCTCTTTGCCACAGCTAGGATTTACACTGTACTCGATGTATTTAAATCCTTTTGTTCTTAGGCTTGCCAGTCATGAATTTCTTCCTGATGGTTTTAAATCCTCTCATAACTCAGAATTGATGAAGTGTAGAATATGTGTATCCACTGGTATATATTTCTCTTTTTTTCTTGTTGCATATTGCTTTTTCCTCTTTAATTACTGCACCTATTTCACTACTGAACCAGGATGAACTTTTAGGCAGTACTGTCCTATTTCCCAGGAAATAGAAATCATTGAATGATGTCTTCAGGCCATAAAATAAATTATTCTCAAAGGTTATTCCATTCAACACAGTTTTTATTTTCTTTTGTTAGAGAGGTATTCATGAAATAACATATGTTTTTCATTTGGCCCTTAACAAATCCTAATCAGTGTCCTTCCTGTGCTTTATTTATATACTGATCCACCAATATTCAAGACCCCATGATCCTTTCTTGACCAGCTTTCAAACAGGTAATGGTGTGTCTATTGTGAAAGACCTTATTGTTTCATTCTTTTTACTCTCTCTACCCTCACTAGATGGGTCAAAAGTAGTTTCTCTGCAGTAGAGTAACTGGGGTTTTTTGAGGCATTACAGAGGAAAACTCTATTATGACATCAATTATCTGTATTTCTGGCAGGTAGCTGAAAATACTGGCGAAATAATGCCACTGCCTCTAAACCACCTATTGGCATTTGGAACATCAAAGATGTGCGAAATGAAAGGAAACATCACGGCACTTCCTTGTTCTTGAGGGTAAGAATATATTCCAGCAGTGGGATGGTACAACCTTCAGAGAGCTGTGTGGCAATTTCCTCATAAGTATTGACCTTTCTAGCTGTTAGAGAAAGCTCTAGATTATCAGTTTAAATCCTTGGATTTAATCCAGGAGAACAGTCTCTGAGCTAAGAGATTTTTTGCTATGGAAACAGTTTCCATGGTGCATGGATGGTCTAATTCTACCAGATGTATCAACCAATCTGACAAAATTTGACCGAAGTATATGCAGACTGATTTTATATTTTCTTCGAAACAACAATATTCTCTGATGCAGTCACTTGTTTATATCCAGTGATGGCTGTGTGACAGAATGCAAAATGGTATTACACCAAAATACTTCCATATTAATGAAGATGTTACAAGGAAAAACTATCCTTGGCAGTTCATGTGGATCTTCACTACTAAGTTTTCCACTAATAGAGGGCAGAAAACTGTAATTCATTTCCAGGGAAAAGGTCCCACAGCTCTTTTTTCGGTGTCTTAGAATAAGGAGAGTTTTCACTCTACGGAGCCCAGATTCAAAAATGTTCGTTGCTTGTCTGGTATGTCAGGCACAAGCTGTGGGCAGGAAAGCAGGACACTATTTGGGCTGGAAAAAAAATGAACAAACAAATATTTAGAATTTAGCAAGATAGTTGAACTGAGAATAGAATAATTGAGCTGATAATGAATTTGAATTGAGTTTTTTTACCTGGAGAGCTTACCTGCTGTGCTTCAGCTGCACATATAGCTGAGCTAAATGTTACCACAAAGGATTATCCCACTTCTACAGTCACACAGAGGTTGGAGGATGATATGCAAAACCACTTTTAATAGTGTTAAGAAACAACAGAGAAAATCATCCTTTGGTTAACAAGTTGACATCTGCTGACTGACTACTCAGGAAAGAAAAACAGTTTAACGGGCTCCTAAGGGGTAAAGGTATTTTCTACCCTGCTTGTCTGCTCCTGCTCTGTGTTTTCATGTGCTCACCTCTTTGGACAGTAACATAGCAGCTCAAAACCTTTTTTTTTTCCCTAATATATTGCTTCCAGGTTGAGGTTTTTTTGTTTCTCCAACAGTGGAGCAGCCTATCAAGAGAAGTATATTTTTACATTGGCAGGGGGTGAGTGGGGTTCATTTGCTTATGAAGGGAATTTCAATCAATCCAAGGAAATATAAAGTGAAAAAATTGCACATCTGTGTCTCAGCCACTGCTGTCATGCCTGAAATCACCACATTTAAGAGAGCAACAAGTGAAGAGTACATGCTACCTGAGTTATAAAACACTAGGTACTTGTTCTAATGAAGAAGAAGAGATACTGCATTCAGATCAGGTACTATAAGGACTACCTTAGACACCACATTCAGATCACTCTGCCTACCAACGACAAAGAGAAAAAGCTAAACTGTAATCTAAAATGTTCTTTAAATGTATCACGTGTCCTTCCTGCACTGTCATGCTCTGTGGAACAGCATTGCCAACATGGATGTCAGGTGGAAAAAAAGTTTGACGAGCCCTGGATGAAAACATTAATGGACATCTTCAGCAATTTCTTCTCTCTTTAAACAAGCTGTTTTCCATACTTTCTCTTCATAAAGAGTTTTACAGGTTGTTCTTTAAAAATTTTTTAATTAAATGACTAAGTTTAAAGGATCACATTTAAAGGAAGGACCTCCTGAACATATTATGAGAGATGACCTTTCAGTGAAAATACATGGATCCCACAACTTCCAGCAGATGATGAAATTATGAAATTCTCATGACAAAGTTCTTTCCTGAATCAAAATTTTGTAAAGTCTGAATTTATTAAATCAGTAGAATATTGGTCAAAATAACTCAGTGGCTGTAAAATTCAAGTAGGGGGTTAATCACAAATAGAGAGGTGGAGTTCAGATTATTTTTTGGGGAGCCCTGGGCAGGTGCAGGCAGGGCCAGCAGTGCCCTCGGGGCTCTGGCAGTTCTCTATTTCCCAACTGAAACAATTCTCTCTCATAGCCCAGCTCACATGCATCCCCTATTTTTAGGAGTTGCTGACAGGTAGGTGGTGTGATCTCACTGTGGTGTTGCCTGCTTGTAAGACCCAAGGATGTTTGCATTAAATATGCTTTTGGGGTTCCCCTTGTTTTCCTCCTCTGACATATTTCACCAGATCTAGATTTTATTCCTTGGACTTTTAATGTTTCAGGACTGACAGAATTCTGTAATACCAGTGGTTTTCACCATTCATATTTTCCAGTCTTTTTGGCATTTTTCAGCATTCAAGTTGCATAAAGCTCTGAGCTACATGCTACCTAATTATATAGTTTCAAGCTATTGAGGCATCTGAATTTGAAGGAGGACAATCAAAATATCATTCCAGGCACAGATGGTAAAATGACCTGATAATTATGAGGCAATGTTAAGGGTGAGAAAGAGAGGAGGAGGAAAGACACTTTTCATGCCAGTGCAGCTGACAGATAAATTAACAACTCCGTAGTTTCTGCTTCACCTACCTCCAGTACGATATTCTACGTAATGTTCCCTTTCCTCCCAGAAGATATAATAATAGTTCACTGCAGAATGTCTGCAGCCAGGAGTTGTCTGGGGAGTCACACAGAACACCATTGTACTGAGTGTACTCTTTCAGAAGTACCTTTTCCTTCTCAATATTTTCACATATGTATATATGGCAAATGGCAATTGTTATAAATAAATATTGGGCACCTGCCATCTTTTTTGGGCAGTAGCAGCTATAGAGCAGTGCTGATTCAGAAGATTTCTAAAAATGTTTCAAAATAAACATTGTTATAATTTTTCTTTCTTCTCAACATTGTAACTGGGTCTCCAATGATTGCAAATAATGTGTATTTTAAAACTAGATACTGAGCATACAATGGAGTTGGCAGTGCTCAGTTAGTGGTTGGACTTATTGATCTTAGAGGTCTTTTCCAACCTCAGTGATTCTATGATTCTTTGATTTTATGACATAAAACCTTTCATTGGGAGCATGTCACTACTCTTGGAGCAAAAGAAGTGAGGCTGTATCTAAGCCCAAATACACTCAGACGAGTTCGAGACTGGGAACTGAAATGTTTGCCTTTTGAATTAGAAGTACAATCTAATACAAATTCACAAATTCCATATGTTTGAGTGGTTTTAGTCATGAGATCCAAATGCTAGACTTGCTAGGGTTGCTACAGACTTGCTCTTACTCTTGGGACAAATTATTCAGCCTCCGCATATCCTAGTATGCCCACCTGCAAAACAACTCCAAAATACTGGTTACATGAAGTTAGAAGAAGGCTGAGATCTTTAACTGCTGTAAAGTACAGAAATTCAGAGAAGGATGGAGAAATGTGCAATACAAGTGCAATGTGCTACTACGCACAAATCATTTGTACAGAAAGTAAATACACATGATTTGTGTAGGAGGTGCAAGAAATTTTTTAATTGCCATCCTCATACTTCCCCAGCATGAAATTTTCAGCAGAACAGAAAAGATAGAGGAAACTCTTGCCTAATAAAAGGCTGTATTTACACTCAAATAAAAGTCCTGGAGGTTCAGATATGGGGAATATATTTTATATTGTATCTTTATGTGTGTTAGCAAGGGTAGAGACATCTGAGACAAAGTCTAAATTCAATGCAATGTGTTTATCCAGTTATATACACCTCTTATTTGTCATGAGCAATGCTTTTTTTTCAGAATACTTAGCCAAATGTCTGAAAGCAAGTTGCCACATGTGTCTTAAGGCAGAATCTCAAGACAGAATAAGCTTTTCTTCACAATGGTGCCTGCTGCAGAGCCTTTAAAGATTTTTCTCCTGTGGTTAGTTCTAAGAATTCCATACATATAAAGAAACCTATGAACAAAAGTAGAGAAGTCTTTCCAAGACTAAAACTATACTATGAAATGGACTCATCAGGTTCGTGCTCTGATGTTATCTATCAGTATGATTCCTAAAGGCTTCTATGGAGGGTTGATCTGTTGATGAATTGTCTATTATACATCTGTTTTCCTTTAGCTGCTTCTAAAGCCCACCCATATTTAAATGTCTCTCAATTCTACAAAACAGAAAAGAATATTTAACCTGCATTCCTGTCCTGCTGCAGAATAACAGAATAATAGCAGAAGACAGAAATTCTCTAAGTGCAATTGTTCCGTTCTTCCGCCTAATTTAAGCATTTAATGAGAGTTCAGTGCCATTGACACAAATTCAAATAAAATTTTTCAGTTATGGTAATGCAGCATCCCAAAGTAAGTTGAAGACAGAATGTCAAATTCTTAATTGCAATACTCCTTCCTTCTAAAGACATTTGTACTTCATTTTAGTCAGAAAATTACATCTGAATACCCTCCAAGGCAATGTCAAGTACTGGTTCATTGTAACAAAACTCTCTCGGGTACCAACAGCAGCCTGTCTCTGATAGTGCAAATCCCAGCACAACCTGAATAACCAACCCCTAGGAGTGGGCAAATCTCAGGTTTTCAGGTTTCTGTTGCTACAGTAACATTTCTGACTACACAGAGAGGTTAGTTAAGGCTAACTAGCCATGGCACTCATGCATGGATTATATCACATTCATTCTTTTAGGCCACAAACCTAATCTAGAACATAACCAGCAGGGCTACTTTCACTGTCCTTCATCTGACAAGGTCTCTGTGGGAGTTAAAAGAAATGGAGACCAGATCTTGAAAAGGACATTGCACTCAATCAACTTCAATCTTTTTTAATGAGTTATAACAGAGAAAATGCCAGCATGAATACACTTAGTCTAATTTATCATTAATGGGTAGGATTTAAACTAGAAAATGCAAACCCTTATGGAACTCCTGTTTCTGAACTGTTATGTCTCTAACAAATATACAGCAAGGATTGTTTATTCAAGCCAATGTAACCTTCTCATGAAGGTCAGAGTTCGGACAACTCAAAGGTATAAAACATGCTTATAAGAAGCTAATGCCCTTTTTCTGCTCTCATTGGGATAAGTGGCATGTTCTGAAGTCTAGGTGCCAAATGTAGGCTGCCTGCCCACTCACTTTAAATGAGGCCTTTCTTGTTTCCACACTGTGTAGAATTGACTCTCTTTCAGCAGCGTGTGTGCCTTGTAAAGTGTAGGATGTGATAAATCCCACAACTCGATTCATTAAGAGGGGAACCATATCTCAGTTTGCTCTCTTCGGTTCCATCCTAAGCTGTTATTACTACCAAGCTGCCCTCGCTGCTGGCAATTCCTCTTTTCTGTTCCAAGAAGAGAAGGAATAGAAACTCTGATTTCCTTTGTCTCAAATCCTTTGCTGGGTTGGGTGCAAGTTTGATAGTCCCATCTTGTCAGGAAAGTAGACTTGCTATGTGTGTGACTTCCAGGCTTGACTACAGTGTTTTAATCCTTTCCTAGCTGCCAGCATGACAGAGTTCCAGCCCTCCCTCCAGTATGCCCTGCAACATAGTACAATTTATACTGATGGATCAAGGACCCACCAATGGACCTGTATCCGCCTCACCATCCCTACCTCGTCAAGCCCTTTTCGGTACTTTTGAGTTATTTCTTTCTCCAGCTTCTCCACTGGAGTACACTTAAAAGTGTACTTTAAAATTATATTTAAAATGTATTTTAAACTGCCAGAAGTGGTACATATTAACAAGGGTAGTGACGCCTTTTTTTTGAGTATTTATTCTCTGTTTTGTTACTTTCCTTCAGTATTTAGTTTTGGTGCGTGAATTCCCTTTCTATCTCATACCTTCTTGCATTTTACTTTCAGGGAATGTTGCAGGAAGGCAGGATTTAAGACTGAAACCTAGAGCCACAGAAGCCCATAATTACATTCTCCCTAACTCAAATGAAGCCAAGTTTTCCTCTTGAAAGCAAAATTTTTAGAATAATAGCCAAACTATTCTACAAAGAGATGCCAAAAGTAAAATTCTTCTGAACTCCAATAGAGCCAGGTTTTCATCTGGAAAGCAAATACTTTAGAATAGTAGCCAAACTACATTTTAAAAACATTTAAATAAATTAGTGTATTACCCGATGCACTTCAGGTATAGCAGGGATACACAGTAAGAAAAGTAAATGTGTAATAAAGCAGTGGGTTTTGCTTTAATATCATACTCACGCCCTTCAAAAGTCACTTTGCTCGACTTTACCTTTGAAGTCACTTCTGAACAGAGAGTAGAGCTTTTATTAAATAGGTGTTTGTAAAGTTGAAGTTGCATTTATTATAAGACTGAAGATTCACAGAACAGATTTGGGGGCTTGCCTGTAGTTAATGGAAAGTGTTTTCAACAAGAGATGTGCAGCATGTCAGCACACACAGACACATTCACCTCTGCACATTCTCACCAGAAATAAATTTGAGATTTTAAGTGGGGCATGTTATGGGGGGATGGGAAGCTCAAGGGAGAGAACACCAATCTCCACACAGAAGAGAATAATCCTGCCTTGGACAAAGTCTTTTCCACCTCCAGACTCTATCACACAACTAGTGTCAGATTTGGTGCCAGTATGAAAAAGAGACAAAGGAAAATGCTTGTTTGCCTTTCAGCCAGAGAATACAAAGTGTGTGTGGTTTAATACAGTCCTTTTTCAAAAGGCTCCCTGTGTTTCTGAAACATTAACGGGGATTTACAGTAGTTCTCACACGTTCAAATGTCAGCTGGTTTTATTTGTCTACAGCCCACTCGTTCATTTTGCTGTCAGAGAGGCTGAGAATCAGTTGGGTTTGAAACACTTTTTGCTCCTTTTTAGTAAATCCAACACAAAGGTATCAAAGGGGCTAACCATTTAATCCATATTGGCATTACATTTTTACCTACATTTTCTTTAACAGGTATTCCATGTGTTTTCTATAAACTACAATTATGTGCAGAAAAATTCTTCCCATTTTCCTTGTTATTCTCAGTGCTCCAATGACTTATCTCTACATGGATCTTTCATCCTCACCAGGGTGGAAGAGACAGTAAAAGTCCACTTTTAAAAACATGCTGGGGTTTTAATTCACTCTATCGTATCAGTGTCTCTTCTATTCTCACTATTCAGACCCAAAATTTTTGACCACACTGGTAACTTGAAATCCCACTTTCTCCTCCCTTTATGGCTCCTAATGGACTCTCTACCACTCTTTGTTTCATGGGAGTGTGTCTCTGCCCTCTCGTCAGCCTCAGCTCTTGCCCAGCCGGGGAAATCTCATCGATAATCCCCCGATGTCACTGACCGCGCGTTAA
>VZTA01020994.1:89077-189978 GCA_013398855.1 Mohoua ochrocephala
CACGATGCCGCTCCGCGGGCTCCTGCCCCTTTGTCTGCTCTGCCTCCAGGCTGCGCTACCGCTCCGCGGCCACCGCGGCCGCTACGCCGGGTAAGTCCGCCCGCCGCCCCGCTTCGCCCGGGGCGCAGCTCCGCGGCCGCGCTCCCTCCGCTCCGCTGGCCAGAACCGGCTGATGTCTGCGTGTTCGGGCGTCCCTCCCGCCGCCGACCTGGTCGTGGGCTTGTTTGCTGGCAGTTGTAGCATGTAGTTCTTGAAAGAGGTGCTGCGAGTCTCTGCTAGCCAAAGGAAGGATGCTACATAGGGGGAAAAGAAAAAAAAAGTCTGAGTGTCCTTGTGGAAAGGGAAATTGCGATTGTACAGGGGGGAAATAATAGGTTTTGAGGCTCCACCGTGCTCTGAAATGAATGAAGATTTGTATTTTCCTTTAGGATACTATTGTACTGGAACTTAAAATTGTGTTTAACAAGTTGGACAGTGTGCGGTGGTATTAGGGAATGCATAAGAAGTTCAAGCAATAAGGGAGCTCAACTTTACCGTAAGCAAGTGAAGACTAAAACTTTCACGTGTATTTCAAACTAGACTTTTTTTTTTTCTCAACAGGAGTTCAAATTTGTGTTAGAAAGGGAAAGCTTGAACTAAGTAGTAGTAAAAGGTGAACTTGCCTCCGAAGTGTATGTTCTTTGCCTGGTTTAAAGACTTTGTTTTCAGTAAGTATTTAACATAATAGGTTTATGATGCAAATGAAAAGGCAGTCAAATATAGGAGCATTAGAAGCCAGTGGCGTGTGTCAACAGACAGTATAAAATTCTTTCAAAGTGACCAACAAATTGGTCAGGATAAGCACACCTCTCTGTGGAAGTAAGAGTTGTGTTATTCTTTTAATTTTGTTGGAGTAGCCAAGCCAGGCATAGAAATTCCCCTACCAAAATGAAGTTTAAAAAAAACATTCCCTAAGCTTCAAGGATTTGGTAATGTGATATGAAGCCATTCACCCCTGGGTCACTATTAGTGATAGAAAGTAGTTAAACACTTGACAGCTGTTTCGCCATCTCCGTTCAGTTCCTCGGGTCCCAGTATCTGTCTGCACTGGGAAATCAAACAGGCCACCACAGTCAGGAGTCCTCCTGACAGTGCCAGAAAGCAGCAGGATAGAAAACTAAACTGTTCTTTAAAGCCAGGGTCTCGCTGTAAGTTTTGTGCCACAGCACTGTTCTCTCTGTCTGGAGCCCATAGCACGGGCACGGTCTCCATCGTCTTGAATTTTTTTCAGATTCAAGATAGCATTCAATTTGTTTCCAAGTGACATTAAGATGAATAACACATTGTCAGTACTGGTGCTTAACTTTTTCTGAATGTTAATTACATGAGTTATCTATTAATTGATGTGGGAACTGTCAAAATACACATTTTACTATCCTCTAGGTTTAAGTGACATCATCAACTATAATCAAGTTGGTTCAAATAGCATAATATGCATAAAAATTCAAATATTGTACCTCTGCTCATTTATGTAACTCAACAATTTTGTTCAAAGTTTTAAAAATTATTTTCTTGTCTCAGAATTTCATATTCCCAAGGTTACATGTGAAAGACCCGCCCAAGCTCTCCTTTGTTGATCCTTGTTTCAGAAGCTTTTGCATAGACTCTAGTCCAAAAAAAAATGAGACTTCTCATCAGCTTCCAGAAGTTGGGCAAGAAAATCACTGCTCAAAAAAAAAAACCACTAGAGTTAATTATAAAAACTCTTGGTCAATAGGCAATTGTAGTAGGGGGCCAAAATACATTTACAAGCCTTGCTGAAAATGTGGTCAATATTTGAAACAGAAACCAGAATGTGTACCACATGTGTAACACAAACTGGAAAAACAAGCTAATATTTTTCCCACTCAACTAATATTTTCCATTTCTACTATCCTGGCATTATTTGTGTCAATAAAAGATGATGGAAAGTTATTTTGAAATGGGATGAAGGTTTCTACAGAATTATGATTATATCTTGTCCATCTGTCATCATCCCAGTGTCCTGGGCAGGATCATTTCATTTCTTCTGTGTGTGCCATCGATTAGAAACAGTTGAGCAAGTATTGCCAATGCTACTGAACCTGCCTGTCACTCAAGGGGAAAAAATTTTGGTAGGTTTTTTTTGAGAAAGCCAATTAGGAGGTGAATAGTTTGCTAATGTTCACCATTAAAAGGGGTGTCCCAACAAACTGACTTCTTTTTGTGCTAAGAAACATCTGTGAATCCTAGTAATTTCTATTGTGTCAGAAGCTGTACCATAAAGGGAAAAGGCATAAGTATAATTAGGGCAAAAGAATGAGGGAAAAAAGAACCAAAAAAAAGTAATGGAAACATTTCTCATGAACTTAGGTCGGTGCTAGGAGGCACATGCAACTCTTTAGTCGAGGACTCAGACCTAAGACAATTAACTGGTGCTGCACACGTTTCTCCAAACTATGTCAAGCAGGCCAGGTATGCCAGATGGGCACATCTTTAAGTAAACGTGTTCCCGATACCTTTGGGAAGTCAGCAAGTATTTGGGGAGTGTCAGCAAAGAGGAAGAGCTCTTGGAAAGACTGAGGGACAGTTATATTTGCCTTGTGCTTCACACAATACTTAGAAGTTCAACCTGCCTCTCTGCTCTTGTGCCTGAAGGAACTCCAGAGGAGCTGTCTAGAAGACATTGCTAATCAGCCACCCAACAGCAAATACAAAATTATACTCACACATATATTTTTCCTTCCTGCATTTGTATGTTCTGTCCAAAGGTTCCAGGGGAAGCGGATAAGTGGGAGACACACACGCATCAGTATTTGGACAGAGTAGATGTGGAATTTTCAAGAGGATTTTTCAGGAGGTCATTACCAGAAATTCGAACAGGGGAACAGTGATAACCAAATGCATGGGAATGGTTGAAGTTCCTGAAATAACCAAGTGAACTAGAACTCTTCGGTGTCCAATAGAAACAATTTAGGCTCTAAGAGATGTCTACAAACTTTGAGTCACATGGACCCAGTAGATAAAGATCAGTTGTTCACTGTTTCTTCCAGTTACAGGAAGCAGGAGACATAAAATGAATCTAGTAGGAACCTTTTGATAGTTTTACAGAGTAGGGTGCTGGAGCAGATGGAGTTTTGTGAGGGTTTTTTACCAAATGCAGCAATCTTCCTATTCTTAGGAATCCTATGAAGAAAGAGATGACTTCTCATTAGAAGGTCAAGATTTCTTAGAGTAGAAAATAGCTCTCTCGTTTGTTCTTTAAAAATCACTACTATGATCTTTTTACTTCAGTTCATCTACCTCCACCTGTACATGGTGGCTCAGCATGTTGCCTCTGATTTCTCCCCTACTTTTTGTTCTTCCAAAGCCTTTTCAGAAGTGTTCCTCGTCTCACCTCTTCTCTCACTTGCAAATGACCACATGCAGGCAAAGGCTGAAATAACTTGTCCAGTTTTTCTCTAAGGTATTTGTTGCAAGATTTGAAGTCTTTTTAAATATTGGATCAAGATGATAACTCCTCCAAAATGTTATTCCTCAATTGCACTGCAGATAATTATAATTTCTCGTGGTCAGATGAAGGCTATGGTACATGCTTACTGTGTAACAACCACATGAAATAAACTGGGAGTCATGTGGAGGTGGATAGCAAGGAAACTGAGAACAGTAAAGAAATGTTCTTTAATCCAAGATATAATATGCTGTAGCTACTGGGACATGACATCCAGAAAATTGCATAAACCAACTGTTCATGTAGATAAGGACAGATATCAAATCTGAGAGCGTTCAGCAAATTTCAGGTATTTTAATGCCCATTAATACCCCTACATACCATAACTAAGTACCTCTGATCCCACGGTACCTTACACACAATGGCTGGCAATTGTTCTGTCTCATGGAAAAAACACATGGGAGTGTGATGAAAATGAGTTGCTGAGGGAATTGAGAAGTGGAAAGGAACTCCTCCTGTGCTATTCCCTCTGCAGATTTTTTCCAAATGTTTTAATCAGGGACTAAAAGCTCTGCTATGTAAAAAAAAGTTCTTTCTCCCTGCTGCTCAGCTCTCCATCCCCACCCCCAAGTCAAAGTAAAATGTCATGAACACAACTGGTGAAAAAGCATTTGGAAAGCACACCACCAGCATGAGATGGAAGGTAATCATACTCATTCAGATGAAAACCAAACTTAGTGCTCCTCTGGATGGTGTCAGGGAGCTTCTCAGAGGTGAAAAGCTGTGAGCTCTCTGCAAAAACAATTTTAAGTATCCTTTTTTTCAAATAACCAATAATTATGTAGTCAAAGCACCACTGATTCCTAAAACCAGCACAGATCAGTGAAATCCACAACAGCTCTGGGACCACTTACTTATTTTTGTCCCAACACCACAGCTCTAATTACGTGTTTTCTCATTACCTGGTATTCCCCCTGCATAATAACATTTATATTCTCCTATAGGAAAGAAATACTGCCAAGTTTTCATTATTTTTCTCCTCTATGTCCAAGCATGATTAATTTACCTTTTAAAGCTTCTCTGCCCTCCTTATTATACATGAGAAATACGAAGTGTTTAAGTTGCTTTTTCTTTCCCTCTTTTATTTTCCTTTTTAAAATAATTGGAACAACAGTACACATCTGTACTACCTAGGTGAAGGGCATGCCAGGCAAGGAGGCTCCCAGTTTATTATGGCTGTGTCTAAACTGATCTGCAGTTTCAGGTCACCATGTGAGCCTGGTGCCCCTGCTTATCCAAACTGGGACACCATTGCCTGGTGTTGTGGCTTCTGACATCTGCAGGTGGAGAAGACGGGAAAAAAGCATGGGAAGTAAGGCAAGATATGAAAAATCAAGACATGGGCAAAGCTTGCATCCATACTTAGGAGCTCTGAACCTGTCCTAGGTTTCCTACATTATATGCAACCTATGGCCTTTCAGTAAGAATGATTCTTTTGGAAGTGTAAAAGCAATTCCAGTAAACGTACTTTCCTCATTTTTAAAAGTGTGTATGTTACAAATGGGAATGTAGTCTATCTTTAAAGAAAATGCATGTTCAGGGTTGAATCCAACAGTTATGTTCTGCAAAAAAACCTGGGATACATCTAAGATGTACTTAGAAAAAGCTATTTCCAAAAATAGGGAATTCAGATATAAAATCTGCCTAGACCCTCAGTCTAAAGCGTCCCCTTTGAATACACCAGCTTCACTGTCCCATGAAACTAAGAAAGAGATACAGCTTTTCCCAGAGCTTCTGGAAGTAGTTGCAGTGACATCCAAAGCTCCCACTTCTGCACTATACTCACTTCCAGATGCTGCTCCTGTGAGTTCCCACTCACAGGGTTCTTAAAATGAAGTTCTCAAATCTGAATGTACAAGACTTAACTAGCACTTAACAGGGGACAGACGCTATATAAATTATGTACATGTTGATTTTTTTATTAAAGAAAAAAGGAATCTAAAATATGTGAGCAATTCACATAAAAGACAGTGGAACCTACTTCTAATCCAGAAGGAAACTCACAGTTCTGAAAGGAGCAAATTTGAAAAAGGGAGGCTAAAAATTGGCTTTTCTTGAATATGTTGCTGATATTTTATAGGGAACCCTTAGTTTCATACACTGCATAGGGCTGTATCCCACACTGCACAATAAACAGGATACCAAAGTCTCGTCTCCTGAAACTCTAGTATCTGTAAAAATGTCATTCATATGTCTGAAATGGCCTTACATGGTCAAAATGCTGTAGGAAACATTTACTGTTGTATCCAGTTGAAGGTGAATGGACGCCATCAATCATCTCTCGCTATCTCCTGGAGGTAAACTCTGTCATCTCTGTTTTGCAGAACGGCTCTTTACTGATGTTTTCTCCTTAATTTTACTTCTGAATGCGTAACAGAAACTGTACTCCCTCTTCTGTGGTAGAACAGAGTATTTAAGCAGGCACTGCGTGCATAATGTTCAGGCAAAAGTCAAGAAATAAACAGTTATATTGATCATATATTGGGCATCTCTTCAGTACTCCTGCAAGCAAAACCTGCTGTGAGCATGCGTATAGCTCTAAAAACTGAGAATGGCAGTGTAGGTCAGCAGTCAGTACTTTTGCTGCTCAGGCAATATGATTTGTTTTGCTCTCAGGCAGGAGATTAAAAGAATTTTTCTCAATACAAAATAAAAATAGAAAATCATTTAAAATAAACAGCGTTGTTACTGCCCCCTGTCCACCTAGCTTACATATTTATGTTATCAGTATTGTTCTTCATTCAGAAAACAAGTGAAACCCATACTCTCCGTTCTACTTACGACAAGCAGGTTTAGTTGGAAAATGAGAACCAATTATACAGTTATACATTATACAGTTATACATTAAACCTCTCTCTGAAAACTCTGCTGTGGGTAAAACAGGACTTTTGCTGGTCTCAGATTTGCAGGAACAAATCCACAGTCAGCAAAATTCTGGAGATAATTAAGCCCAATTCTAATTTTTTTTTCAGTTAATTATGATTCTGATTTAAAGGCTTCGTTCACATGTGAGTACAAAGTTATGGTTCTGATTTGATGTTGGTGTTACAGCAAAATGTGCATGAATTTCAAGAGTGTTACTAATCTGCACCTCAGTATATCAGATCAGAATCAGACCTTAAACAGACAGTGATTTTCAGGAAAATATCTGCAAAGAAAGCTCCAAAACTGCATTTTGTGCAAGGCACCTGAGGGTAGGTCAGCCAAAGTACTCTGAATTGAAAATGTACCCAGACCAACAAATGGATGGGGACAATAAATTCAATTTTTTCTATTATTTTGCACCTTGAACTTGCCAGATGAGGAGGATGGGATGGGAGCTGGAATCCAGCAGTGGACAGGGAGCATGAACCCTTTCCTTCTGTGTCTGCCTGTGCAGGCTGAATGCTCTGGAGAACAATGCTTTGCTGAGCCTCCTCTTCCTCTGGGGAACAATGGGACTTAAAGCGTATTTATTTAAAGAGAATCCACACCATAAAGTTACCAGACAAAACAATACACAGAACAGCATTTTCTAAAGAGAAGATGTTCTAGATTGCTTAAATACAGCCATGGAAAAAACAGATGTATCTTATCAAATCACAACACTTTTTCTTTTCTTTATGTTCTGCAGCTCAGTTAAGGCTGTGATACAGGAGAGGCTACCACAGCAGGACCTTGAAAATGAGTTTGTAAGGGGCTTATTACAGTAAAATTATTGTAAGAAAAACTTACTGTTTCTTGTATCATACCATATTTCAAATATCTTCAGAATAGTAATGATACAGTTAGCAGCACCTCATGGTTGACTAAGAGATTAAAAAAGAAGCTCTTTTTGGTTGAGATTAAAAATAAATTCTGGGCATTCACAGCCCAGAAAGCCAACGATATCCTGGGCTGCACCAACAGAAGTATGGCCAGCAGGCCAAGGGAGGTGATTCTGCTCATCTACTCCAGTCTCCTGAGACCCCACCTGGAGTGCTCCAGTGCATCCAGCTCTGGGGACCCCAACCTAAGAAGGACATGAACCTGTTGGAGCAAGTCCAGAGGAGAGTCACAAAAATGGTCAGAGGACTGGAGCACCTCTCCTGTGAGGAAAGGCTGTGAGAGTCGGGGTTTTTCAGCCTGGAGAAGAGAAGACTCCAGGGAAACCTTGTTGCCACCTCTCAGTACTTTTAGGCAGCTCAGAAGAAAGATGGGACAAACTGTTTAGCAGGGCCTGTAGCGAGAGGACAATGGGAAATGGTTTTAACCTAAAAGAGGGTTGATTTAGACTAGATAGATGAAAGAGGTCTTCTACAATGAGAGTACCGAAACTCTGGAACAGTGTACTGGAACAGCTCTGGTTGCCCAGAGCTCCATCCAAGCTGACCTTGAAGGTTTCCAGGGATGGATCATCTACCACCTCTCTGGGCAACCTGAACAAGTGAAAGATGTCCCTCTGGGAGCATTGAAGCAGATGGCTTATAAAGGTTCCTTCCAACCCAAACTATTCTAAATTACTTTAGCAGGCCTGATGAAAAACTCTTTGATTTATTCCCCCGTACTCCCACCAAGATTACCACCAGATGCCACTCCAAGGCTACAGTACAGCCAAACCCTGCTAACCCACACTAGTGGCCACCTGCTGCCAGGGCAGCCAGTTGTGCTTCTGCTCTTCCAGATGTGCAGCCTCTGCTCAGCGATTGGCACTTCTCTGCCTTCAGCAAGACAATTCCAGGAGCACAGAGAGCATAAAAAACCCCACTTCTTCATTTTTTTTTCCTCCCGGGACTAATTGACAGCTTATCAGGTTGTGATCTGGCTGCTGCAGAGCCTCTGTGTTTGTGTTGGCACAGGGAAGGGGCAGGAGTGGCTGGTTTTTTGGTACCTGCCTGTGTGCCTTCAGCCTGTTAGTCTCCCTGTGCACTGGGGATGGTTGCCTGAAACCAGTTAATGCCAGGTGTGTGTTCCAAGGAGCACACCATAGATTTACCTCAGCAGAATTTGGCTTCTTGATCAGTCCTGATGGCCAAATTCCTCTCCAGACCTATGTCAATGGAATGATCACAAATGAGTGTTTCAGACTCAAAGAGAGAAGAGTAGGATGCTTATTTTCAAATAAGTACTTTCCTGAAAGTGAAAAACCAAGGCAAAATTTAACCTTGGGACTAACCATCATCCTGTGGGTTTTTGAAGCAAAGGAACTTTATTATGCTTAATGTCTGAAGAAGCTGTAAGTCCTCTACACAGTGAACAAGACTGATGTGATAGGGCCTACAGAAAATATAGCCTCTATTTATTAAACAGGTTGGTGTTAGGCAAACAATAGCTATTACATGTCAAGAAAGCAGGGAAGACATTTAATTAAGTACATTTTATTAAGAGCTCTGTCTTTTTTGTCACAGCACAGTTTGATATTTTCAGGGAAATAAACCTTGGATTCGCTTGAACTGTATAGCACAAGCAGCCAAAAACACGTTCTGCCCAAAATTTGCACCAAATAACAGGAGTCACCATGCAAGCACAATGCCAAGTCTGGGCTAGTAAATCAGATCTCTCCGCAGAATGAGCTTGTGTCCTTGCCAGCAACACACAGCGTAAACATATCCAGAGGCACAAAGACAGCACAGCCTGTCCTTACCCTGCTCCCTTATCAACAGGCTGGATCCCTGATCCATCTGCCTGTGGTGGCAACAATGGTAAAAAATGTAAATGGAGATCATTAATAGAACATAAAATCTGAGTAATTTGCTTTTCTTTGTGAAAAATCAAATAGCTTCACCTTCAGTTTGTTCAGCTGAGGTTTTTTTTATTTTGCTTTTACCAGAAGCAGCTCTCTTAGTTTTGAAAGAGTCAAACATGTAGTCATGTTTTGATATGGCCAACAAAAAGGCTTCAGAGAAAATCAAAGCATTTGTGTATAAAGGGTAAAATCTTTTGTATTCATTATCCAGCAGCATAAAAATAATTACTGATGTATTTTCTGAGGCCTAGCCTAGAATACTGATTGCAGTAAAATATGTAATTATGCAGGTTTTGATCACTACTGCAATGGTTTTTTCTGTTCAACACTAAGTTGTCCTGAGAGAGAGAGTGGTGGTTCTCCCTCCAAAGCAGCTGCAAGCAGTGGGAAACACAGGAACCGAGGGCTTCTGTGTCCAGACAGATACTGTGAGGAACCCTGTCTGCTTCCCATGGGCTGTGCAGTGTCTGAGCACATTTGGTATATCAAATCTCTCAGAGGCCCCAGGCAAAGGAACATCATCTGGTCATAGAATCAGAGAAGCATAGAATCGTTTCGTTTATAAAAGACCTTGAGGATCACTGAGTCCAACTGGTAACTTAACACTGCAGAGTCCACTACTGAACCATGTTCCTAAGCACCACATCCACATGTCCTTTAAAGACCCCCAGGAATGGTTGAGAATGGTGACTCAGCCACTTCCCTGGACAGCCTGTTCCAGTGCTTGACAACCCTCTCAGTGAAGAAATTTCTTTATCAATCTCTGTCAGACAGACACTTGACAAAGATGCTGATCTACTCTTGCCGGGTGGTTCTGGGCCAACACAGAGGCAGAAATGTGGGTATTTCAGGCTCAAACTGGGTGAGGTAGGACTCGGGGGCTTCAGCTTTTCCTCCTGTCTACAGTATATGTTGTTTGTCACATGAAGTAGTTATACCTTTCAAGGCCTTACATGTAGCCTCACCTGCCAAAAAACCTATATCAAATTAGAAAGCAGGTGCCCAGTGAGTTCAGGTGCCTTTGCAGTCCAGAAGCAAGGTAACAGTTGTCACAGACCTGGAGACTACAGGACCATCAGTGTCCCTGCTAGCATCCACTCCCTGTGTTCTTAGTCCTTAGCCAGTGGGTGGCATGCAACCCTCCAGTGTGTTATTTTTCCTATGTTCATCCCTCTTCCTTGGACCTATCACCTCTTCTTCATAAGATAACTGGTGGTTTTTTTACTATATGAGGAGTGACCTCAAAAGTCTGGTAATCAGCACAGGCTGCCCCTGCCTGACCAAGGTGCAGGACAATTTGTAATGATTAGCATGTATCACCCACAAACATGAGAAAACAGTACAGAACCATAGAAAGATTAGTTAGCTTAAGCCTCTGGGAGATTATGGAAAAGTGGAGTAAAGTCGTTGTCCTGCATGTTAAGGAGTCAATATAGAGTAGTGCTCAGGAGGAGTTAAGACTTATGTCCTTTTTATGTGGGGCAACCTCTCCAAATCCTATAAAAAGTCCACAGAGGAACGGTGAGCGAAGGGCTCCATGGACCAGGAAAACCTGATCTTTTGCTTCTGCTGAATGAAACTATAGGAGTGAGGGCAAAACCCACAGGTTTTACCTTGTCAGATGAGATCAGTCCTACCAATTTGCAGACAGCGAGACAGCGCCATGGAACAGTTTAGGGTACAGAATAGTAGAGAATAAGGGATGCACACTGTGCTCTGTGAAATCTGATCTTTCTGCATTGTTTGCCTTTAATCCAGCGACCATTATCTCTACTGAAAAAATACGTGTGAGCTTTTATGTGTGGCAACTGCACTCGGGGTGGTCTTTGAATTAGAAGGCATTTGGTCACAGAGCCCGCAGCAAGTCACACCACTGCAGCCTGCACAGTTATATTGGGAAAAAAGAAGCAGGCAGGAGGGGAAAAGCCTTCTCCTGGGTGGTTAAAGGGGACAGGTCTGTGAAAACTAGATCTGAGGAAAGAGGTTTCTAGTATTCAGGTCTATTTACTGTGAAGTGACATTAGCTGAGGGAAGAGATATACATTTTAAATGTTTATCCCACAAGTAATGGAATACCAGATTTCAGTTGTCTTGTTAGAGCTATTGAAATGCAGTCTTAATGGAGTAGCTAATAGCTGTCCAATAAAAATGCAAAATAATAATTCTGTTAAAACATAAAATAATTAGAACAAACAAAAAAAGACTTTACGCAGAAGGGAAATGCAGGGATCTTACTGGGAGGATCAGTTTTACAGCACCCAATGGAAAAATTAATTATTAGGGTGTATGTAGCAATAAAAGTCCTTCTGGCTCACTGGAAAACATTACTTTTTTTCAGGAGGAAAAAAATAACACAAACTTCAAGCAAACAAAGGAGGAATTTTTAAATTAGTTGTTGTATAAAGAACTTTGCTTCTTACAAGAATAAATAAATGGGTGAATTTAAGGTCGTATTTTTAAAGTTATAAAATTGCAGAGAGAGTATTTATTTCTAAACTGCATGGCCATAAAACACCAGATGCCATACAATGAAGTAATCTCAGAACAAGACTGGAATCTGTTGTCGGTGAGGAACACGCAGATGCTTGCTTTTAGCAGTGACGTCTTGCTCGTAAAACAGGAACACCAAACACTCTTCTCTGCATTCAAAACTTGTGTCCCCGTTGCGTGTGGGATTTTGTTGTTTTAAGCTTAATAATTACTCATGTGAAACAAGGAAGGGAGAGTTTTAAATTACAGTTTATGAAGACAGAAGTAAGAGTTGTCTTATGTTATGTTAAGGATTAACTGAAGGAAATATTGCCTCTTGGTTGAGCTTGGCAGCCAAAGAGGCCTTAACTCTTTTGGCCACACATTGTCCTGATCTATGGCTTAGGTCACTCCTCTCTATTTTACAAAAGCAAAAATGGAAGCTCAACACAAAGGTATATTTTTCATTTGAGATGGAAAAAACCAAAATTCCAATATAAAGACAAAGTATCACCTCATATATTGTGCTGCTTCTTGCGTAATATAAGTTTTGGCAGCTTGTTCTTAGCCATGGAGCATGCCAACTCCATTTTCCATGAAACTTGATGTAATGATAGCTGGTCACAAAAAGAGTGTAATGAGAAAGAAGCTGCAGAAATATGAGCCAACAATTCAGTGGTTTTGTAAAGCTCAACATTTGTGTGGCATTAATTGACATAGCATATCAAGTGTTGCTCAAAATGCACATATTTTGCCCATTGCAGCTTTATAGACTGCAATAATTGCAAATGGAAATTAATTCACCTTATGAATTTATCCCAGTGTACAATGTAAAAAACACAATTTAAATAGTAACTGTATAAAAGCAGAGAATGTGATATTAGCTGGATTTTTAAAAATAAAATCAAAAATAAACACAATTCTGTATCTGGGTTCTGAATTTAGTGTTTAGTGGACATGTACTGTTGCTGCTAATTAAAAAAAAAAACCTTTTGTTTGCATTTTTGATAAATCCCACTCCTTCAGGCATATCAGAGCAACAGTCCTTTTCTAGGAGAAAATGTAGAGCAAAGCTGAGGTTCAATATTGATCACAGGTTTCACAATTTGTGCATTCAAGGTAGCATAAAGCAATACAAACGTTATGTATTTTTCCATCTGAAATTTCATCTCACTCTTCGAGACCATTTCAGTCAAATTGAGCCACATCCTATTTACCTGCCAAAACCTCAGCAAAATCAAATAGACCTACCAACCTTCCCTAGCTCAGCATTTCACCTTTAGATGGGAGTAAGTACATTAGAAGCTCTGTCTCATAAAAACACTGGGTGCTACAGCAGCAGCAGGAGATTTTTTGTGAAAATGCTGCTTGGGGGACATATCTTGGCAAGCAGCATCTCCCTGATGGAAATAGCATTTGGCATCAAAAGTTCTCTCACAGAAGGCCTATGTACACAGTTTCTCGGCTTTTTCAAAGAACCTTTCCTTTTGCTGGCTGTGCAGGTGCTGAGCTGAGATTACAGCCTGCTGTGTAAAAACCTGCCCCTTTTCCTCATACCTGCCTCTCAGTTCTCACCCCACTTCTACTTCATTGTCCTCATGTCTCCTCGTAAACAGCCTGCAGAACCATTCTGAGTAGGGGCTGAGGCATTTTACTACCCGCTGGCTCAGCACGTAATTCCAGATCTCTGTTGTTGTGTGACTGCAGTATAATCAGGCAACAGCAGTTTCAGCTCTGAAACAGGTCTTTTGGACAGTGGGCCCAGACAGTATGATAAATAGCAGTCTTATCCAGGTGAAAATAAGCTCAACATTTGTTTATTATTATGAATGTTTCCAATTTAGGGATTTGGTTTCAGTTAGACAGAAGGCAAGAAATGCTGATGGGATGATTTGTTTGAGGAGCTAGCAGCTCTCTTCAGCATTTCATTAATTTTTGTGAGTTATTTTATCAAGAGAGATCTTAAATCATACTTAAGAAATTCACATCAAATATCAACAGACAAAGCTCTGTTTTGTAATATGTTGAGTAGATGTGAGCAATGCTGAGAAATAATTGATACCTGAGTGCAAGACTCCTCTGACATCCTCTGACCTTGGTATCCTGTTCTCCTGGATCCCTTTGGATTTTCTTCGTGTATTTGCTTGGGTTTAGTAGTTTTATCTGTGTGAGAGTTGGAAATAGGGATCAAAAAAGAGGAGTAAGCAAGAGGTCGTAAACAATACCTCTAAGAGACATTATCTACCCTGGTCATTCCAGTCCAATGTAACACGTCCTGGGTGAAGTTGATAGCAATGTCCCTTTTCGCTAAAAGTTAAAAGTATATTTTTATGCCTTCACACAAATAGGTGCATCATTATCCATTGTACCTCTGAACCTGGCAAGTCAAAGCAACACACACAGAGGTAACTGTCTCTCGTACAGACAGTGTGAACAACATGATGTCATGCAGTCAGGTAGACTAAACACTCTGTCTTTTTTAGATAAAAACTATAAAACCTTTAGAAACATTTACTGTATCAGGTATCTGATGAAAATTACGGCAATAAATCTGAGATGATTTAGAAACTGTGTTCCCAGGAAAATTACAGAGTGCCCTAGGCATTTGCTGTCTGCCTGCTCTTAGGCAGAACATGTTTACACCATGTTTCATAAATCCAACTTCTGCAGCATGGAGTGGTTTATTCTAAGAGCACAGCAGTGAATTGTCTAAACAAAATGAATGACATAAAACCTCAAATGGCAAGTTTGATATTTCAGTGACAAAGGCACAACACTTAAAGGAGATCTCTGCATTTGTGGTTCGTCATAGTTTAGCAAATTAGATTCCAGATTGATGTTTAGCAAATAATCAGTGTGGTAATGCTTTTTAACAATCAAGTAGTAAATAAACATAGTGGCATGTCTCAAGAAATCAATTGTAAGTTGTTTTAACAATGCATAAAACATCTGCTTATTACCACAGATGCCACGCAGCTCCAGCACGGAGAGTGGCACTAATGGGACTTGCTGTATGTTGTCAGTGCCCTGAGCCTTTCCAAGCAGCCCCTTCACCACCCTGTCTTCTTCCAGCAGAAGAGCCAAAATCATTGTGTCACATTCAGTGACTATTCAGTGACTATTCCGAGCCATGACTCAGTTGTAGCCACACCTTGAACTTTGAAAACACAGAGTCACTGCTTGGCCAGTTGAGAGTTTTGGGAGAGCAGCCAAGGTATTGCGAGGAGGTTTTGATGGCATTACAACGATGAAATCAGAATCCAGCCAAACATGAATGCTCCTTAATTTGAGGAAAAAGTGATTACCGGGCAAATAGGTGAAATTTTCACAAATTTCGGTTCAGAGCGTTAAGACTTTTTTTATCTCTGTGGAAGTGAAAACCTTACCATCTAATAACAGCTCCGGCTTTTTTGTTTAGCAGAGCTCCCCAAAAGTAGATTATGTTTCTTTTCTTGGTAGCATAAGGGATTCCCAAACCCTACTGCATTATTTCTCTGCTTAAAGAATATTTTTCCAGTCACACTTTTCCTTCAGGCTTATAGCTTTGTTGTTCCTTTAGATAAAAGAAATAACACTGCCATCTGATCTTTTGATTTTTTTACTTACCTATTGAATTTCTGGGGGAAAACACAGACATTGATTCAGGAACCTGCATAATTCTGGGCAGTATTGGCTAAGAAAGTTCATATGTTGAACAGATGATAGTAAACAAAATGTTGTCTCCAGAAGTTACTAAATTCTCCAAAGTGAATGCAACTGTAATGCATGTTAATTCATCTTAACTCATGTTGTGATGAGAATTTCCCAACCTCACCCCACATTTCTACACAAATATTTGTATTATCTAGCCGTAAATTGAGTTTATTAAATGAAATAAGACACTCTGTACTCCATTTTACAAACATTTCTCCATAAATTAAGTCATATTGGTAACAGATTTTGAGCCTAGCTAAGTCCAAAGCACTAGAAATAGTAAGATAAACTATATAAAGGGTCATTTTTTGTGTGTTTTAAATTGGCAAGAAATAACTTCAACCTTTTGTTTAAAAAAAAAAGAGGAAAAAACCAAAGAACTTTTAGGTATGCTGGTGATCACTATACTTCCCATTAAATTGTGAATGTTTTACGGTGTACTTTTGGGATATCAATCACAGGACCCATAAGCAAAGAGTCAGCAAAGGAAAGAGAGTCTTCCAGGCATGACACATCTGGTTCTTTGGCAGCCTAAACAGACTTTATATTGCCAGCTTTAAATTGGGCCTTTGAGTTTGCCACATGCTTTGTCTGGCAGTGGGCTGTCTGGACTGCCATGTGTTCCCGGTTCCAGCAGCTTAAACATTTAATATTTAGGTTTATTCCCCTCCCTTCTCTCTCTTCAGAGGATCTCCATGCAGGAAGCCTGCACGCTCAGTCCTCATTCTTAGGGCTTATGGCCTTGCCCTTCTAAGCCTCTAAATACCCGTTTCTAATCGGGGCTGGGACAAATTTACAGTACTACAAGAATTGTGATCCTGTATCACCCACAGTTCTACACTCGCAGACGTTCAAAGGGAGCAATTAAAAGAAGATCTGCCATGTGTACAAGACTCTTGATGCATCCTTTGACTGGTCAGAAACTTCTCAATTGCTTTCTTTGCTAAACTAAGGCTCTATTACCAGAAGTCTATTACTAGAGGAAGTCAGCTGTAAACTGTATTTGTCAGTTATGAAAATGAATCTAGAATCAACTGGGTATGTTATCATAGATTGTAAATGGACCCATTTGTGTATATCTTGATTTAAGGTGTTCTGCAAAGAAGCACTTTACTGCTTTTAGAAGTAGATGGAAGCTGCTGTTAGGGAAAAAAGAGTCTTGATTTTCTCCTAGATGTTAAGCCCTAATAAAACATAAAATTGCTTAAAAGGAGTATCAGTAGTTTCCAAATTAAGTGATAGAGGAAATAGAGGAATTGAAATAGTTCATTCTTTGTCTATTCCATTTCTGGATTGGTTATGGCATCCTAGTGCTCTTGCCCTTACATCTGACACGTCAGTCTGTATACAACATACTTCTGAAGTTATGGAGTCAGTTATATTCATGCTGATCTTAAGAATTACCTTCTTTTTTCTGCTCAGACCATGCAATCAAAAATATCTGAAATATCATGGAAAATAATTTTCCACTGTGAACCTATATACTCAAAGCCAGCGAGTAAATAGACTAATGCTTTTGTTTTTCCTGTATCCATAATGTCTTAAGCTTCTCTTAGAGTCTGCACAAACTGTTTGAATACTCAAAGTCAGCAGTGGCTGGGAAAGCAGAGAAGCATCAGGCCAGAGGACTGCGGATGTCACTCCACTCCGGCTCTGTGTGCTGTTTGTCACAGGTGCCACTGACTGCACCAGTGTGTTATGCCGAGTGACAGGCAAGTGTTCTCGTGCAAATGTCTTCTAAGCAGCCCTTCCCCTCACTGCCTCCCTCTTCTTCATTGCACTCCCTGTTCCTGTGATAATGGTGCTCCCACTTCTCTTTTGATTTAGTGTTTATTTAGAAATTGCTACTGCCATCAAACCTCAGACCAGCAACGGGCCACAGAATGGATTATCAGTCTTTCATAACCTAATATAAAAAGCCTTTGCAGTGTGGTGTTACTAAGTATGCTGTTAAACTAATATGAAAATCAATAAAATAGTTTCACTTATGACACTGATATCAGAGAGCATAAATAAAAGAGTTCTGTTTCTTCCCTTGTTTTCACTGTGAGTAGTGACATGACAAGGGAATTCAGCAGCTACTCTGCTCTTCAGAGGATTCCCAAAGGCAAGTTTTAGGTGTTGCTCATTAAGTGTGAGCATTAAGGAGACTTACAGAATCAGAAACCTCTTCACTTCCACATCCAAAGTGATAGCAAATGGCAAGCTAGCAACCACCCTGCTCTGCTCCCTAAACCAGCCATGGATCTGGTGTATTTCTGCATCATACTGCATTTATCTGGTCATGTGTGATAGTGTGGTCACTTACAGCAGTATGGACATAGCACCAGGATGCACTTACTGCTGTGGCAGCTGTGTCAAACTCTAGCAGATTACCAGGCTTCCTGTAAGCAAATAGCACCCAAAATACTCATCTACCCAGGGAATTAGGCATCTGTTAACTTATCTGATGGCTTCTTTGTTACGCAGTTTGTTCTCTTGGCAATTGACCTTCAAAATAAATGTGAAATGCAAACCTCAGAGCATAAAAAGAGCCCCTAAAATCTATCAAATCACTTGGTAAAATCTATCACTATTGGTTCTGACAGAATGCTTCCCAATTTAAGGCTGACATTTATATGTTACTCTAAAACAGCTAAACATGAATACTGAAGAGAGGAAAGAAGTTAGAAACATCAGAATTAGTAGTTAAACTTTTACATCACTTAATTTTAAAAGTTAGGTTAATGGCATGAGATTCTAGAATCTGTGAGAACAGGGGATTTATGGGTTTGCAAAAGACCTTTAGAAAGCTATGTACATGCATAACTGGATCGTTAAAATATTTTATGGAGAAGTTTTGAAGAAGAGTGCTTTGGTTTCATTGACACTTGCTTAAAACTGTAATATTTCACATAAGAGTCCAATGTGGAGCTGAGAAAGCTTATTTTACACATTTGAGTATGTACTGACTTTGATAGCATTCAGATGTCGACGCTTGTGTAACGTAGTGCCCTTGTAGGCAGAAAACATGTGTTAAGTAGAGCTGGTAAAAACAAAAGTTACTCTGGGTGTTTTTTGATTAAATTGGCCTTAGACAGAATAGAAATTTCTGTGAGGCTTTTTTCATGCTTGTGCTGATGCAGAAAGAAAGAGGCAGCAGAGGTATTTAAAATGTATTTTAATATTTTTTTCTTCTGGAAGCTAAATACATTAACATTCTTCTTGCTCTTTCTCTGGGAATAAATAAATTTCATGAGTAGTTATTGACAAATTAGAATTTATCTCAATTATTGCAAAAGTTTTAGGGTGAAATTTCTCTTACCAGAAGACAGGATGACTTGTAGCTCATATGTTAATGGCATGGATTTGAGTGGGGAAAAAATGTTTTCCACAAGCAGTGGTGGAAGATATACATCCACCCTCTCAAACGCATGGTCTTCTGTGGGAAAAATGGCCCTCCAGGAGCTACCCTTCCTTTGGTAAATTTAAAGTACTTTTGATTAAATTTAAATCTCAGCAGAGTCTTGGCATTTTGAGTCAAAATAACCACCCTTTCAGGTTCTATGTGAGCAGGTAGTGCTATGCAAACATTCTGATGAGACTGGATCAACTGGTGCTGAGGTCCAGACCTTCTCTGCATTATATGGATCTGGCTGGGTTTGGCTTTGGACTGGCTGATCTCATTCCATGGACTAAAAGCTGATTTGTGGTTGGGGCACATTGCATGTACCCCAAGAACCTCCCTCAGTTTATGCTCAATCAAGTTCATGCACCCTCAGACTGGTCCAAGGTGTGTCACAAACCCAGAGGCTGCATCATAGTGAGAACCACATGTGTGTAGGAAGGGACACTCAGGTTCACTTCAGAAGTGCACTTCTGATCTAAATTAAAATGTTTATGTAATTTCTATCCCTCTCCCAACACTAGCACCTAAAGAATAAGGTGTCTGAAATACTGCAGCTGTTAAACAGCATATCTGCGGCACAGGTTTCTTCCTAATCTCAATCACTTATCATTGATAAAGATACTGAGATCTCTGAGGTGTCTTGGAAGACAATATGGAACTACTGCATTTGTGATCTCCTGGTTTTGTAATTTGTGGGTATAATAGGGAGTAGTTCCATCCAGAGTGATCCAAGATTCCTTTCTGTGTATATTTTAAAAAGCTTTACTCAGCAATTGGCTCCTTTTTCAGAAGAATACTTTCACATTGTAATCAAATTTGTATTGCCTAAAAATGAGGCTTTGTACCAGGAACGTATTTAAACTAGCAAAACTTTTCCTCTTCTTTGCTTTGTTACCCAACNAACTTTCACATTGTAATCAGATTTGTATTGCCTAAAAATGAGGTCATTACCTGCTCTGTACCAGGAAAGTATTTAAACTAGCAAAACTTTTCCTCTTCTTTGCTTTGTTACCCAACACAGTAACTGTAGAACAGATGTAGTTACTTTAAAGCATTGCCTTACACCATCTGTATGTTGGGACCTCTGTGTTGAAGGCTGTTGTGTCAGTAAATATCCAGATCACTTCAAATCACTGACCTCAGAGATTAGCAATCAGCTGACTGACTGCTGAAGCAACTCAGATCACTGATACCTTTTCTTTTGTTAGCTGGGGACTGAAATGAGTCATATTTAGAGAACACTATTTGTCCTTCAGTAAAAAAATTGTATCAGGGGAAGCAAAATATTTACCTGTGTGCACCTGAGCACCCATCTGAGTGGAGTTGGGTGAAGGCCCTGTCAGCCTTGGCCTGGATGGATGGCCTTGCTTGGCTGGGAAGCACCGTGTGGTCGGCTCAAACCCACAGCTGTGGCTGTGCTGTGATGCCCACCTGGCACTGCCTTGCTGGGTGCTCTCTGCCTTCTCAGCTCCTGCTGTGGGACAGCTGTGCATCCCCATGAACCGGCCCCACACACCTTAGCTATGCGTACACCACACCCAACACAAAAATAGCAAAGCAAGAACTCTCGGTATCCATTTCTTCCTTTAATTCATTTTCAAAGGTGTCTTTTGAACCCCTCCTTTATGGAAACCAAGACATCAATAACAAGAAATACAAATTCTCCAATAACAAGAGTGGTTAATTCCAGGCTTTCACTTTTGAAGTTACTATAAATGGAGTCATGCTACCATGAGTGGGCTTAAGAAATGTAGGGCAAGTCTCAGCATCTCTGGAAAGGTTTCTGAGACTGGGCTTAAGATTTAAGAGAAGACACCAACTTGTCTGCCTGTGGCAGCTTCCCCTGCAGTAAACTGAGCACAGCTGTCACAGCTTCTTGCTTGAGGGCAGAGGGGTAAACATCCCCTTGCACACCACACCGTGTTAATCACCACACTACCCTGGATTTTCCATTTACTGAAAAAAAGTGAACAGAATCAATGAGGGCAATTTAAAATGTTTCAGCATCACACTGCTCTTCCTCGTGCAGGTGACATGGTCCAACCGAGTATTCAACTGGCTGTCACCTACCACAGGTATGTCCAGCTAGCTCTGGGCGAGATGACTGTTCCAAAATAGAAATGCTCTGATAAAGATGCTTTGATAAAGATAACCACCTTTTGACCCATACTAACATTCAGAGAATCTCAAAGCAATTTTATATTGCATATGCTTTCTGGAAGCACATCAAGAGGTATTTAAGGAATTTAAAGTGCTTGAGGCATGAAGGAAAGGCAAAGGGAAGTCTCTTGCTCGAGGCATCACAACAGAAACAGGTGCTGGAGGCAGGAAACTGTCTCTGGTGGGATTACTGCAGATATCTGAGGCTCCTGCAGTACCGGCCTTCGTACAGCACCACTGGGCACTTTGCTGGATCCACAGAGCAGTTGTTCATTTAATACTCATTTGTACTCTGTGTTTCTTACTGTTCAAGACTGTACTTCCTGAGCTAACATGCTACCTCAGAGCTTTCTGTTTACAAAAACAAACAAAAAATGCACTGGTTTTCTCCTTTTTCTTTCACATTTTTCAGTGGTTCCTTGTTGTGCTGGAACTGCCTTACCCAAGCTTCTACTTGACATCATTTTGGTGTGAATGTTTTAATCTGCTACTTGGATGCATTGTTGACTTTTACTGTGCTGTTTCCCAGTTGAGTGGTATTTAAAAGTTTGGAAATCTACTACTAAAAGAATGTTTAATTCGTATTTTATATTTATATTGTCTCTAATTAAAATATTAATAAGATTTATTAACACTGTCTTTCTGCTCCTGTAAAAAATAATTAAAAGCAGATGATCTAACATATCTATGTAATTTATTTTCCTGTACAGCTGGCAAAGACTTAAGAAAGACTAGCTTAACTTCGACCATTTTCACAAAATCAAAATGCTAAATGTGATAGATGAGCTAAATATGAATGATGAGATCTAAAAATGAACTTGTTTTTTCTCCAGCAAACAGGCAGACCTGAACAGCTGTAATTGTAGCGCTCACTATAAGCAGTTTATGCCTGTATTAACAGACCACATAAAATACATAATGGTCATGTTAAGCCATATGGATCTGTTAGGAATGGGCTACAAATTTGGATTACTCCAACATTCAGAGTATAACCTAGTAATTGCTAACCATCACTGATCTTGCTACAGCCTCTTTTATGAGAAGTCAGAATACCATAATTCATTTCATGCAGACCACATTAGTGTGGGTGATTCCCAATTCTAGAGCCCCTTTCTGCCACAGAGGAAGAGAAGTTTCAAAGTAAAAAGGAAGAGTGAAAACAAAAAAGAATCCTTAAAATACACTGTACTAGGGATGTTCCTGTGATGCAGTAAATTCCCTTCACTCTGCCATTAAGACCAGACAGGAGATTTCACATGAGTTCTCTGCCTGAGTTCTCCCTGCTAATCTGGGCTGCTGAGTCTTTCTGTTGGATTTACCATTGTGTGGTTTGCGTTGGAAGGGACCTTAAGGATGATCTGGTTCTGACCAGGAAAGTTTTACTTTTCTCTCCATGCAGAATGGGAAAGTTTTCAGAATGTCACATAATTTCTCACTTGTCCACATTGTTGTCATTGTCAAGCTGTGTTTCAGGTGTAGACTTTTATTGCAAAGTGCTCCAGCTTGACCAGGCTTCTGGTGTAATGGGGAGAACTTTGACATTGGCAGCTTTGTTGGGTATTACACCAACTCACCCTGCAATCAGGATACTTTTAAATAGAACAAAACAAAAGGAAAGCCATCAGGATTGAAAATGTTACTGCGAGGGTTGTACTGCAGAAAGATTTATTTGCCCATGTGCCCATGCAAGGTAGATATATTTTAAACAAATACCAATAATGATCTTTGGATTTGAGGGCAATAAACATCCCGAAATGAACATTTTGCCCCAACATCTGCAGATCACAAATGTCAGCAGATAGGAAAATTCATGACCAGTTTATGCAAGCGGGCGTAACTCCATCAACTTGAATGAAACGATGTGTGTTAACACCAACAAAAAAGAAAAGAACGCCAAGTGCTTTTGAAAGGTATTTTAAGACACAGTTTATTATTTAAATATTTAATATAAATCTTTCCCCTTCTAGTCGTAAACATAGATTGCCTTGAAGTTAAATATCAGCCTGACAACACGGCTATAATATATGGACTGCATTTATTCCTTGGTGAAGTATTTTACCTCTCTTTAGTTACATAAACAACCTCACCAAGACCTGTTAATTTATTCATCGCCTGTTAATCCTTATTTGTCACCCTTATTTTAAAAATACACATTTATCTTCTGCTAATGAGAAACAGGAATCAAAGTCACTCTTGGCTGGTTCAAGGAAGCGTCAGAATGCGCAGAGCGGTTAGGTCAGCGTGCAAAGCCCAAAATAAAGTGCTCGAAGCAGTCATACCCCTGTAATCAGAGAACATCGAGTTTGGGAGGAAAAAGAGAGGAAAAAGGCAAGAAAACAGAGAGCCTTAATATATGTAAGATATTAATATAAAATATAAATAATAGACTATAAAATAGAACATATATTCTATATACAGAATATAAAATAGCTTTAACTGCATTGTGCTCTGTAGTGCATTGGTCCTTACGGAAATATTTCACCGTGTAGATGATGAAGAGAGGACTTCCAGAAGGTGATTTGTGTCTTTATCAGTCTGAATAGTCTTGAGATGGCCGTCTCTCACTCTGGGCTGTGTCGGGTCGGGTGGCCTGGCATGATGTGGAGCACACCTGGGCTTGTACCACAGGTGAAGTAAGCACCTGCTAGAAGACAGCTACTCATGATGTGCTTTGCCAAGACACCTGCCTAAGGCTGTCATTTTTACAAAGTGCTCCCTCTCAGCAGTTCAGAATTTGGTTTTGTGGCTGGTCTATTAATGAGCTCATGTTGGTAGAAAGGGCAATGTTTTCTTGTGTGCCTACAAACGTCATCTCCCATGTGTCTTCAGACTGCCATAAGACAACAAAATCATTCTGTCTATTCACAGCACCCTGGTAGAAGGTGTGGCAGGGTCACAGCACTGCTCAGGGAAGACCTGTGGAATTGGCCTCCTTTTCAATTGTGTTGAAATTGTGACAAGCTCAATGGATGCAGTTAAGATGAACATTTTTCTCTTAACCACAAGCAGAATTTCCACTTTTTGGCTTAGAGAATTCTTACTGTGGCATCCTCTAAGGTCAGGGTATTAGCAAACTAAGAGGCACAGAAGTTTCTGTAGAATTCCAAGTTGTCCCACACAAATAACTATTAACACAATAAAGAAGTAAATCCCAAGCCTTCACTTCCAGATTTATGCAACATGTATCTCTAGTATTCCCTTAAATCAGAAGTGATTTTGTAGACAACTGACACAGCTTTAATCTGGTGGAGAAAAATTATTTCTCAAGCAGCTTATAAAAATGGGAAAATATAATTGCCTTAATGGGTGGTGCAGCTGCCTTACGGGAGCTGTCTTCAGAGAATAAATAATTTCATTGCCACTAAAATATTTATATCCCTCCCCAAGCCTTCCATTTGATTTTGTTTTTCAAATATTATTCTGCATTTGGGGTGCTTTTGTTTTCTTTAGCACTATAGGTATCATTTTTCAGTGATAGGATAGCAGGTCAGTTTTCTGTAAGATGCTCAGGACTGGTTTGAGGAACAAGAGGTAAAGAATTCGTTTTAGAAAATCCAGATCAAAGGAGAGTCAGATTGCATACATGCATATCAAGACTAAGTTCAAAGATTCAGATCCATCAAATTATGCACAGCTATCTTGTTTGTATGTGTGGATGTGTTATGCTCTTCCTTCCCATCCGTTCCTTGCCGTTAAGTGAGACTGCAAACTTGCCATCTAGTATAAACATGTTTAAATGTAGCATCCTGACATCTTTTTTATCAAGATGCGTAGCTGAGTGAGTGCGAGAACTGTGATGTATGTATTACAACATCATTAGGGATTAAGGCTGTCTTATGTGCCTACACAATGCCTCTCACAAGAAAAGACTAAGTGCCACTTACGAAATGCCCTGCCCTGAGAAGCAGCTGCAGTCACATCATGAGCAGAGCTCTCTGGGGTCAGCTTTCATTTTTTGGGGAGCCTGGCCAGGAAGACCCTCCACTCTAATTCTTCCCCACCACATTCTCTACATTTTTGTGTGGTTTGAGGTTTCTAAAGCTTTCACTTTTGACACCAAAAACCAAAACAGTCTGGACCAGCTAAATGCACAGCAAAATATACGGCAGCCTGTCTTAACAAGTAACTGGCCGGCACAAATGTCAGTCCTTCTGATTGCAGTGCTGCACGGGTAGTCTGCCCCCGAGAAACCTTGTGCCAGGCTGGAACCTAAATTTATGGCTATAAAAATGCAGAAGGATAAAATGCAGTATCCTGATGGGCTAGACAAATGCAGAGGCATTGGGAGTCTTGCATAGCCTTTAGAAAGAGAGCCCCATGTCCAGCAAACTGAGTTTGGTTGTCTTTTACACCCCAGCTCCTAAATACAGCTGACCTGGGTGTGTCTGAGAGGCCTCCGAGAATACATAAAGTCACTTTGCTTTTAAAATAATGGGGAAAAAAACCCAGCAGCAACAACCCCCTCCCTTTCTCACTTCCCTAAAAAATAGCTGAACAAAATCCAGTATGTTCGAGATAGAGATTATCAAAGCAAAGGCAATTCTACAGAGCTGTTGTGCTGATGTTCACAGCCTTTAAAATAAGTAATGAAGAAGATAATTATGTTGATCACATCAAACACTTTCTGTCTGGGTTTTTTTTTTAATCTACTGATGTATACAAATGCCTCCCCATATTCAGATCCTACAGGCAATTAGTGTACTGTTAATTTTACTGACGTGTAAGGTGACTTGTATATTCGCATGTGAGTCCTAGATGTGGTTCCACATATATCTTCTGTCTTTATTCTTATCCATCTTATCTATGCTTTTGACAAAATATTGGTAGAAGTACTGCAAGCAGTCATGTGAAGAGCTGCTGGCCTATGAGCAGAGTGTGTCAGGGAGGGCTGGGAGCACACACCCGAGCTGGCAGCATGGGCTCTCCAGAGGGGCTGGTTCCTCCCTTTGGGCAGATTATCAAGTAACTCATATGGTATGAGAAACAACTGGATGTAACCTCTGTATTTCCAAACAAAAAGGCTCAAAAAAGAAATGTTACAAAGCCTGAAACCAGGCTTCAATGTATGCATAAGCAAAAAGATTATTAATAGCATCCATAAAGCTGCTTGGAGCAGCTGGAGAAGTGTTTTCCTTTTTGTGTGCTAAAATTGTCCCACTACAGAAGGTTTCTAAACCTTGCCTATAAATTCATCACCATGGAAAAGTGGTCCTTAGGAAAGAACATTCTGTGAGTCATCATAAGCTTTCTCTTTGTAGTACTACATCTAGTTCCAAAGGGTTGTTTTGAACTCTCATATTAAAAATAAAAAAAAAAAGATCTGGCCTTTATCCGAAAATTATAAAAATTTGAACATTACAAATCTGTTACACTTAGTAAAATAACACTTCTTACTGCAGGCACATGCACACTTAATTTGTTTATACTTAACAGGAAATTGGATTGATATACGTAAGGAAAGATGGGTCAGTAATTACACTGCAATTTGAAGTATAAGTGATGCAGAATTGTAGCTGTACTTTTCAGTGAGTAATTCTTTAAAGTGAAACAAAAATTTTTTCATGGAAATTACTTTTCTCTCCTTCTGCTTCACACATTTGGTTTCCATGTGCACTGAAAACGTAATTAAACATTTTTATTTTCAGATTTATTTCAAAAAATTTTTTTGAAAGTTGATATAAAGAAAACCCATTGCATAACTAAGCATCCAGAAACACTTCCAATTTTTTCCAAACACTTTTACTGAACAACACCTGACAGTGCTAAATGCAAAGTACACTTGTTTATGTTGGCTACCCAGCAGTGTAGGTTGCTTCCAGGGCACTCTCAGACGCTCCTCAGCAGTGTGCACCTCGCATCCCTTCGCAGGGCAGCGATGGTTGAGCACAGTACGGTCACACAGGATTCAGCTGGAAGCCAAGGTACATCTGGGTTGTGCATCAAACTGGGAGGTACTCCCAGGTGCAGCTGTACCTCTGCAGACTTACTGTGAGGTTTGTCTCACTGGTCTCTTTATCCAAGGCAGTTGGTAGCAAGTAAAAATGACACAATGTACCCGGGGTCATGGAGACCAACCATCCAGCATTTTTAATTCAAAGACTCTACCATACATCTCTGCTTTATATATATTTAATCTGTTCCTTTCCTGCAGTATCTTTTCTCCTGGGAAGATATTCTGCAGTACAGACTGTTAGAAGAGAAATTTGCAAATACCATTTGACCTCAGTCGGGGTGTGCAAGGTGTCCCTTTGCTGAGGGACTCTCCTCATTCCTGCTGTCAGAGACACTCTACTTGGACACAAAATATTGCATCTCAGGTCAACACTGTCACCTTGGTCCTGTCCCTGTGTGGAAAATAAGAGGGCTCCCTGTGAGACTCTCATTTGTGGCAGTATTTAGCAGTTAGCATCATGTGTAATTGTTTCTGGGCTTAGTGCTTGCAGATTTACAATTTCTTCTTCAAAAGAGCATCCTAAATTGATGAACGGTTCAGCACCCAGGTCTCTGTTCTGCTTATCTGAAACACAGGAATAGCTAATTGTCCTGTAATGAAAAAAAAGCCTGCTAGTTTTTTTGCCTTAACCTAGCAAGACTCCATGGAAATCAATGGAATTGCACCAGCCTATTGCAGTAACACCAGCAAAAAGAGAATTTCCTTACAGGATTTTCCTCACTTTATTCAGTAAATTTGGTGTATTCTCCAGCTTTGAAATCTATGGATCCTGTCCTTTTCAAAATTGTGGAGTGGCATGTCCTGTTTGTCCTTTATTTGAATAGTGGCACTAAAAGTGTGCTTTCCATGAATTAGAATATATAAGCATTATGTGGAAGCAAACTAGGCAATAAGTGATGATGGAATAGTTTGGGGAAACTTAACATGCTACAGACATCTCATGCAGCAGTATTTCACACCATAACATTTTTTTCTCCATAAATATTTTCATCTTTCTGCTGTAACTTGCATAAATGAATAAATGCATAGAAAACACTAATGATAAGTCCTAAATTAAATCTAAGCTCACCATCTTGACATTTACTTTTTAAAATATGTATGAGGCAATTCCTCTGATCTCTTTTTTATACACTTACAAACACATGCTTACAAGTTATTTGTGTTTCAGGGCCGAGTATAGTAATGAGTAAAGGCTTGAAACTCCTATTGCTGAAAGACTTTGTACAGTCGTGAGGGCTTGAGGATCAAGGTCTTAAATTCAGCTCAAGAGGTTGCCTATCAGGAATAACCAAATGCTTCCAAACTTGGTCCCATTCAGCAGCAGGATTTGCTGCATGCCTTTAACCCTCATTCTCTATGCTTTGAATTATCATTACCTACGAAAAATACGGAGTTTTTCTTTATTTCCAGTTATTTTCTGAACCTATTTATTAAAGAAAGGTTCAAGGTGTGTTAGAAAAACTTCATATAGACTTAATGGCCGAATTAAAAGAACTAGAATGAAATGCAATTGTTCAAGTTTAAGATCGTACTTACAGGAATTTCTCCCTGTTACTGCAAATCCTTGGGTTGGATCAAGGAGAAAGCAATAGCAATGTAGTATTCAGCCACAGGATGACTGTGATTTTCAGTGTGTTAGGACCATAAAATTGAGTTTGTATGAGATTTTTCAAAGGAGTAACAAAGCTTACACAATGCTTTTGGTCCATATTCAGAAGCAGAAAACCAGGAACAGGTGCAGAGAAGAGCTACAAGGACATCTGATGAAATGATCTCCGGACATCTCATCAACCAAAATTATTCTCTTACTCTATTAAATAATTTCTCTAAAGATGGAATCATTTTGGATTGAATACATTATAAGCATTACATGTATTATAATGAGAGGAACAGAGTACTGTTAGAAAAGACCCCGCTGGTCATAAGATCTTCCTCTTCTCTGTTAAAGGAAACTGTGTAATAAATTTGGCTAGTCTTTTTTCTGGGCCACCTGTAAAGATTCTGTTTCAGTTAGAGGGGAGGAAAAAAGAAATTAAAAATAAACACAAATTTAAGTGAAGAACATGACTTGTGAAAATAAAAGCAAAAATTTCTTCTTTTCTGTTTTTCAAAGGTAATAGTATTATCTGCTCCTTGAAAAGAAGCCATCGAGGCAGATAAATTACATACCCCGTTCAGTGGTTGCCACACAGTTGGAAATGTGTGGGTATTTGACTGCAGTGGCAAGTCAAGGTCAAGTAAAAGTCAAGGTCAAGGAAAACCATAACTCATAAAAAGTGGAGTCCAGATAGTTTGTGTTCTATAAATTAAGGATTTTCTATGAACTTCAAACATTCAAAAGGAAGGGTTTAAACCTTACACGTGTGTGTGGTAAGCTATTTATTAGTATTAGAAAAATAGCTATTTTACTTGCTTCTGGGTAGATGGGATTTTTAATATAAACGCACTTTTAAAAATATGGTAAATCAATTTTGCCACGTTTTGCTCATGGTAGTGCATACTAAAGTTAGGCAATTTTATCAGAATACCACCAGTTTAAAATTTTCATTAAAAACTGTAGAAGACTGCTTTCATTGAAAATATACTTTATATTTTCCAGGTTTGTAGCTTGCCTGAACAACCAAAAATGGGGGTTATTTCCAACCTTTGAGCGTATTTCACAATTTCATAGCTGTCTCCAAAACAAGAGAGCATGGACATCTCTTGTTTGGACTCTTTGCTGTTATTTTACAAATATCAGTACATTGAAAAAATGGGAGATGTGGAAAATGTTAGATTATTTGAAAAAGAAAAGGGTTTTTTCCAACATCATTGAAGGCTATGGAGTAAATGCAGAATGTTTCAAGGCTTAAGAAGAGTTGTAGAATTTTGTTCTGTGAAAGCTGTATTTAGTGCTTTCCGTCTATGGTCCCTGTCTTGCTCCCATTACCACAGCCATCAGGAAGCTTAAAAGCCATGAGTTTATTTGTGTCTCCATACCCTCACAAGTTTAAAGGATGAGATCATCCCTGTTTATAGGGGAGGGGAGCTGAACCATGCCTGCACTGTCAGCTGAGCATAGCTCCGCACCCCAGCCTGTCCTCCAGGCTTTGCAGGCAGGTGTGGGCCCCATTCAGGCTGAGTGCCAGGCTTTGGCAAGTACCTGTGCTTCCAGCACACCCACCACGACACAGCCCAGAGCCTTGCTCAGGCCATTGGAGCAGATGGGGAAGAGAGGCACCAGACAAACCAATCCACCATCAAATGTCTCTAACCAAATACAGAGTTGTGTGGTTTTTACACATGAATGGATATAAAGCATATGGATCTCAGTATAAGGAACCTTCTGCCAAGCCTGCACTGAGCCTCACTGGTAGATGACCTGTGATTGTTTGTTCAAGGTCTTAAAGGAAGTTTGAGCACAGAAATTTTAATGCAGTCCTCTACGACTGAACCATTTCCCCCTTCAGCCTTCTGCTCTTGGTATCTAAATTCTGTAGCAACCTTCTTTCAGATTTGGTGTTCTTTCTTTCACTGAGGCCCAGAGCAAATCTGCTGCACAGAGTCCTGAGATACTTAATTTGGAAGTAGTTGCTGCAGTTGTCTCAAGATGTACATGGGGCTCAGAATGAACCGAAGCAACTCTGAAACTCAGAAAAGCCGATGAACATCTGTGTGGTCTTCCAGCATGATGGGAGCTGCAGGAATGTGCAGGCCATGGACTGGACTCTGGCCTGAGGTTAAGCTAAGTGATCAAGACATGGATAAATGATGGGACATGATGTGAGAAATTGTTGGATATGACAATGTGAGAAGCCGACAAAAAATTCAGATAGCGCTGTGAAGGACAGCTGGATCTTGCAGGGGGTAAAGGAGGAGGTATTCGAGGAATGGTTGAATTTCACAGGTAATTGAAAGGGAGTACTGAGGACATTTTGTGGGCAACAACACCTAGGTAACCCTATCAGTGATACATATGAAGCTGAGATTACCTAGAAATACCAAATTTGGGTACAGATATAGCAAAGCTGGGATCACTTGGGGAAAAGTAATTAGGGCTGAGTTGTTTATTTGAGAGGAGATGGAGAGAGAAAGCAAGGTACAAGTGTGGTGAAAGGGAGGGTCAAGAACAGGAAAAGGGATAAAATACATACAGTTGATGTAATCAGATCTGTTCAGGGCACTGGCTGGGTAGTAATTGTTTGCTACAGCCTAATCAGGACATTAAACCAAGCTTCTCTGGCCACACCACACAAGTTCAGCATGCCTCTGCAGCCAGAATGAAGAGGGAATATAAGGGGAAGATTTCCTGTTTGGGCAGAGGAGCACCCAGATGGATAGATAAACATCCTGGTACTGCCAGGCCTATGCCAGGCCTGACAGCATCACCATGTACTCATTGCTTCCTTACAAAGCACAGAGCAATTCACTTTACTGCCATGAGCCATGGCCATAAAGAAGTAGGTGGGGTTATAGCAGAAGCTCCTTTCAATAATATGTCACCAGAATGATGGTGATCCTTTCTTTAAAAGTAGCGGTAGTTTGTATGATGTGTCACTGGAAGGATCACATCCAAGTTAAAAAAGCATCAGCTGTTTCATGCAAATTTGTTATTCCAATGTGTTTCTTTGGAAGTTAATATGAATGAGTATACATGCTGTTGCATTTAAGCAGATCACTGCAGCCTCTCCCCTGGATCTCAACCCTGCACAGTTAGCACAATATTTCCTTGTCATCTGGTTGCTTAATTTGGTCTGTTTGTTTGTCTTAAGTGTGTATTGGTCTTGTTACTTCTTATTTTAATTTCTGCCCTGAATCATTGCCCTCTTTCTCTCTTCTGTTTGCACATGACTGGACAACACTGATGAAGCAAGACAGCATCCGTTACCATACACAGCTGGTTTTTCTTTTCTCAGACAGAGACATGCACTGAAGCAATTGGTTCCCACTTCTTGTGTTTAAGCTAGATGGCCCTATAGGCAGTGTTTATGAGACATTGGAGGCCAGCTTTTGTTGGAAAAGCATTGTTCCTTAGTTGGAATGAAAACTGGAATTTTTGCAGGTATTAACCTTTCCGTACTGTGTGTCTCTGAAATGAAGCTGTTCAAAGGAAGACTGCTAGTAATATAGTATTGCTTTAGTCTGTAAAGTTTCCTTCTTGGTAAAGAAACCCTTTTTGCACCTGAAAAACATCTATGAAACTCAGATATTCCATGTCCAGGAATTAGCATGTAAGCTCAGCTTCCCAAGAAGTCATCTGTGCTATGCTGATAAATATAATGCAATAACATACTTTGCCTTCTCAGCATTTCTGCCTCCATTACTCAAGCAACTATTTTTTGTTCAAAACTATAAATTAGCTAGCTCTTTCTTATACTAGGAATGGTATCAGTTTTCCTGCCTCAATAGCTAAAAGGCAGAAAATATATACATTGCTATCTAGACAATACAAATGGTGTTCTCTTCTGTTTGGATCAGCATTTGCAGCATCATGCTGTAATACAGAAAACCACATTGAAGGGCTCAGGAAGTTCTGTAAAGTCGCCTTTCCAGACGTCCCCACCAGGTCTCAGGAAGAAGCCTAGCCTTATTTATCTATCTGGATTTTGTAATAGTACTGAGTCACAGCTAAAACTCTTCATCCCAGTAACAGAGAGAGAGAAAAATATTAACGTTTTTTTATTTCTTAACCTTTCGACTATCAGAATTTAGTGGAGAAAAGGGAATGAAGCAATTGATCTTTCATCACAAATGATATCTGATGGCATATTGGGAGTTGACAAGAGGCTTTCAAACTGTAGATATTTTCAGATGTGTCATTCAGCCTTAATGAATCGCTAAAGTGCAGCAACTATGGCAGCTTGTTCTCAAGAACTGTAATCCCTCCTCTACGGTTAGGAATGGATGCCAGTAAGTGGGGGTTTATTTTCCTTCCTATTTTTTACTATAGGTATTTGATTTCTAGCATATCGCTTCTTAAACTGTGTTTAAAATACTTGTAAAGCCTTTGTAAACATACTTTTATTAAATTCCATGGGAGAGCAGAGATCTAATTAAGGTTACCATTAGTCAGGAGAATAAAACAATAAGAAGGATTTTCCTGAAGGAAATGAGGAATTTACATAAATGCAGTTCATGCCATGTGACTTCATCAGGAAAGTTTCATGAGAGAAAACTGCTAATTCCATCAGTAAAGAAGTTGTAGATCTGCTGCAGAATAGTTTCTTTGGATCCATCTGGTCTGTTCATAGATGAGTAAAACTATGAAGTAAATGGAAAAAAAAGTAAATGAAAAAGCCAAAGAAATAAACCAAGAGGTTTTAGTCCCCATTAGCGTCAGGGAGTATCACCCTTCCCAGGGCCACGTAGCATATTCTGTGTTTCAAAAGCAGCTGTGTCATTTCTCACGCTGATCCTGAAAAAAATAAGGGGGTGATGAAGGGAAAAAAAATGTCACTGCATGTCAGTGCTGGCCAACAGCTGGTCACCCGTTTTGCTCAGACATAAGGCTGTCCCCGGGGACATCAGCCGTCTGGCTTCTACTCTTTGCTCACCACGCTCACTCAGTCAGTTCATTTACTAAAGCTTGTGTTTTGCTCTTGGCAAAGGCTTTCAACTGTGTTTACACAAAATTCAAAAGATCTCACTAAGTCCTAGCTTTAAATTCCATTAGCCTAATTGCTAGGGGTAAATTGAAAGTTTGTCATGGTGGATATAAATTTCTACATTAATTTATAGAAAATATATCCCATCTTGCTGTTTGTTTAGAAGTTTTTCGAAATAGGCTTTAGAAAAAAAAAAGATTTAGAGGCATCATGGTTAGAAAAATAACCTTACCTGCATAAATCAGCAGGCTGCTGACATATGTCTGCAGGCAGCAAAACTTTCCCTAGATATATACGTGATTACTTGCTCCTTTCTCCTCAACAGCTCAACATGAAGGATGGCAGGGGACCTCACCAGGGGATGGTCCTGAGTGTTTGGGGTGCAGCTGCCATTTATCGACCACATTAGTCCATGATCCGGTAGATTTTGTTGTTGGCTTTTAAATAGGGGGTAGGTTGCTGAATTTCTACCTTAAATTCAATGGGCATTGCATAGCATTTAAGGTAATCATTGGATTTCTTTAATGTGAAATGTAACCAGAAAAACTATAAAGCTAAAAAATGACCTAAGGACTTTGGTTTTTGCCTGGTAGATATCTGTAGTAAAGCTAGATTTCCTATCTGTGCTTTGTTGAGGAATGCATAGTGATTACCCAATGGCTAGCCAGCCCGCAGAAGTGGGTGTTAGCAGACAGTTCTCAGGAATCCAGCGTGTTCCCACATCTCGCATGCACGAAATTTGAAAGAGCCTGACCATAATGGCTTAACCATCGTCTAATAAAATACTAAAATTACCAGGTATGCTAAACTGCTTGCTAGGAGCTCTCTAGCAGCAGACCCAGCCACCGCTTGAGGCATTTCCCAACAGTGTGTCAAGTGATCAATCTGTCACAGCAGCAGTATTTTCCTCTTTAGGGCAGGTTTTTCATCACATTGGAAATGACAGAGTTGCTGAGCTAATCGAAGACAGTTTACAGTGATGTGTATTAATTCAAGACCATACCTAAGTGAATATCCGTTCCTTCGAAATTCCATTACAGCTGTGTAACACATGCTTAGCTACTTATTTCATTAAAATCTGGGTTTTATATGTTGGTTGTATCAATCCTTCCAGAAATGTCTGATGAATCTTTATTAGCTACATCAGCTTCCTGGGCAATCATTACTTCTTTATTACCTCTTTATTATTTTCTTCTTAACAACAATTTAGTGCTTAGAAAGAAGTGAGTAATGGAAGAGAATATTACTGTTGTATATGTGATAAATTAAAAGCATCTATTTTCCTTTAAAAGATGCAGCAGTGGTAGTACTCTAAGAGATTTATTCCTTTCTGTGCAAGCTCCTGTACAGGAGGTTAAACTTGGCTTGGAAGCATAGTAATTTCCTCTAAATTTTTTGGGCTGCCAAATTATAAGAAAGCTCTCAGAAATCTTTCTTCTTAGGAATAAACCATTTGTCCAGTAAGGTCAACAGCAGCCAAGGAGAATGGGCTGAGGTCCACACCTCTGGGTACATCAGTGTTATTGCAGCAGTAACCTGCTAACGGGACCAGAAACTTTATTGCCATGAAGGAGTTGGAAGGCTTGGGACCTCTCTACAGGGAAAACCCAGCAGGAGTGAGAACCAAAACTGGAGAGCTAAGACAGAACGAAGGATCAGAGGCTGACCAAGGGGAGCAAATGTTGACTGTAGAGAAAAGACTAAAAAAGAATGGGGGTAAGGGAAAATTATTTCCAGAAAGAGGTAAGCCATTTCAGAATTCATAATTTATTAATAGTGCTTTCTTCTGAACCACTTACTGGCAATCCTTAATGCTTACCTACGTGTGCATCAAGGATTTTTGCAACAAAGGTGAGTCCTACCAGAGCCGTAGCTGCAGTTCACCAAAGGCAAGACCTGGTGCCTGAGAACAGCAGCAGCTTTCAAGCCTTCCTAAAACAGTGAGCCAGCAAGGGCACATTTAGCAGTGCTGTTTCTAGTTGGCCAAATATCTTCTCAGCAGACTCAGAACCTTCAGCAAAGTAGGAGAGCTCACAAGATATTTAAGGGATAAACCTCTCAATGTCAAGGGAAATTCTACTGTGTAAAATTCCCAGATAATGTAGAAACCGTAGATAAAGAAATTGTTTAAAAGGCATTCTGGCTAGTGGATGGAACTGTAGAAATAAAGATATGCATGACCTCCAAGGTCTTTTGGAAAAGAAGTACTGATTATCAACAGTACAAATTAAAAACTGAAAATGTAGGAAAATGCCAGAATTCCCATTGGCCACGTAAAGTTATTTTATCCTTCTTGTGTCTGGCTGATATTTTAGTTACATGATCATCCCCTCTATTTTCTGTGGTCTCCAGCATCCCATAGGTCATGACATAGATGGTGTTCATTGAAGGGTCATTCAGTTTCTTGTTTCCTGTTTGCAAAATTATGTTCTTTGAGGCCACAGAATCAGAGAATGGCTTGGGTTGGAAAGGACCTTAAAGGTCATCTAGGTATAGTCCCTCCCTGCCATGGGCAGGGACACCTTTCAGTAGAACAGGTTGTTCAGAGCCTCATCCAGCCTGGTCTTAAACACTTCCAAGGATGAGGCATCCACAACTTCTCTGGGCAATCAGTTGTAGTGCTCCTCACAGCAAAGAATTCCTTCCTCACATCTTACCTAAACTTACTCTATTTCAGTTTTTCTTAAAGAAAGTGAATAAAAATAGCTACTATTCTTTAGAACCTCCTGAGCATGTATGAGCAGCTATTTACTTCACAAAATTTGCACAAGTTTTAATGGGTAAAGCAAAAGGCATGCCCCAATATGAAGATCACCTCTTTTCTCAAGTCAACTCCCCTCTTTAAATGCATGAGAACAATGAACTTTTCAAAGTCCATTAAAGGTTTAAACATGAAAAAGCAATGTATTTTACTTAATCTCATCCTCAGAAACAGATAATTCGTTTTGGAAAAAAAATAATTGCTTTGTTCTGAGGCAGTTGTTCGGTATGGAAGATGTCAGTCTGAATGGTTTAACTTAGAGGGAATGAACAAAGCATTTACATAGAAATGGAAGGTCAAGCTGACACTGATCTGTAAGGAGCAAATCATTTCTATGGAGCTGCAAAATCCAGCAGCAAGCTTGGAAGCAGAGGTCCAGCTCACCTGACATTTTGCAGATGCTGAAAAAGAGCACAATTACAGTAGCTAGCTGAACCTAATTACTGTCCCATTGTACTGCTGCAAAGAGTCTTAAAGTGCCAATTCAATTTTCTGTTATTGCCAGTGATAAAGTCATACGAGTTGTTCCTGGGAGCGAGAGGGAAACACAGATCCTGAGGGCTGCATTCAACAGGCTTAAGGTGAGTTTGATTATTTTCATCTTCTTTTTCTGACCTTTTTTGAGGACTGTAGTGGGTTAAATGACTTGCCTTTCATTTGGCACTTCAAATTATTTTATCATCTGGAAAGCAGTCTTTGCCCATTAAATTCCTAATTTGCCAATAAAATAGCATAGGAATTAGATTCATCATGCCTGACAAATTTAACAGCACTTATTGCCTTAGAGTAATACAGGTGCCACACTTGTAAATTTGCTTCCTTTGCTCTTCCACTTCTTGCTACCATACATGGTTGCTTCATTATCGGCCCGATGGTGTTATTTAAAACACTGAGAAATTTAAAGTTGTGAACACACAGAGGAACATGAAAAAGGAAGTGGCTTCAGTTTGAGAATCTCTCTGGCGGAATAATTTTCTAGAGGCAGTTGAGAGAGTGTCTATGGTACTCACTAGCAAGCTAAATTTTTTCTTCCCTGGCCTTTCCCTGCAGATATAAATGAAAAGCAGCGGTGCCACTGCAGCAGGGCAGCCCAGGAGCCCTCTGCAGCATGCTGCTTTGCTGGCTCGGCTTATGAAGGCAGAGGCAGCCTTTCCACAGCAGTCTGGCCCACTGTCTCAGAGGATGGGGAGCACCTGTAAGCCGGGTCTATGGTCCCAAAAAAAGGACTATACCATGCGCATGCACTGTCCCCAAGCACTGTGGCAAAGGGATAAGCTTCATTAATAGTCACCAAAACACAGCCTAACTAGAGCAGAATCAGGGAAGTAACAATTTGATCACTGTTAAGTACCACAGTGTTTGAGAGCATGTGCAAAAGCTCTGGGCTGATCACTGCCTTCAACTCCAGCAAACTATTAGGCAGTCTGTGATGTAATTCTGTCTCTATTGTTGAAACCTTACACAAATGATTGTGTTCTCAGGGAGGAAAAAATGAAGGTGCATCTAATTTTCTAGTCCAATAGTTAACATCTGGGATATAAGTAAATCAAATCTGTCTGCATACCAAATAAAACAAAACAAAACTAAGATGTTGGAAGAGCTCTTACACTGTCCTGAAAAACATTCCATCTTTCAATTATGACAAAGCTTTCTTGTTACCCTTTTTTAAAGAAAGAGGACTGAGCTACCTTAGGTACCTCAGCCCAGGAGAGGGCTTGCTGCTGTGAATACTCCAGCAGTCAAGACATTGACACCTTACTAGCCTTAAGTAAGAAAGCTGAGGCTGTCTTCATCACATCTGCATTTCTTAGCGCCATGTTCGGTTGGTTCCCCATTCAAGATGCTGTATTTTGTAACCTCCATTCTCAAGACATCCAGCCCGTGCACGTGTTGCATGAAAAATTTCAGTGTTCAACAGAGGCAGTGTCATGATGCCATGGGGTTATCACACTTTGCACTGCAATGCCCAATTCCCCTAAAGAATATGGTGTTATATTTGTTTCTGCACTGCTTATTAAGGACCTGACCCTCACCTGTGAATGTTACTGTAACATCCCAAAAAGGATACTTGTTCTACTCCCAGTTAGGAAAAAAACCTAACCATAAAACCAAGCAATACATGTGGAAGCTGGGTTTTGCATTAATTTCTCCCCCTTGGATGTTGGAACATAAAGAGGGAGCACATGTGTTTTTTCCTTTCTCCTCGTATTGTAAACCCTGCAAAGCAAAAGGGTTACTCACCTTCCTGTAACTGTTTCTCATTACAGTGCTCCCTTAGGCTCCCAGAAGGAGATTCCTTCACTCAATTCCATCAAAGTGGGAGCAGTAGAAACTTGAATAAATAATTGCATGCTGTAACTCTGGGAGCAGGATAATAAAATTTTGGCAAACAGCATTGGAATCTGACTAGTTAATTAGAAAATGATTGATTCTGATGAGAAACTAAGCCGAGGAGGTTGAAATGAAGACTCAAAAAAGAGAGTGTAGTGACACCCAGTTTCATGAACACAGGCTGGGTTTGGCTGCATGTCAGGTCTTGGGGCTCTTCCATCTGCAGCTGCTTCATTGCCCATCTGCATGGTGTGGAAGAGACACCTCAGTGGATAACAAGTAACAGATATGTTTAACATTAACTTATCATATTTCCCCCCACCCTGTCCTGGTTTGAAATAAAAAATCTCAAGTTACTCCCTCATGAAGAAGTGGATCAATAATGACACCCCCCAGAGGTGCCCAGTCCTCACAATACCTGCAAAAGTCAGTAGTGGCTGCAAGTCATCAGCCCCTCTGGAGAACCATGTCTTTAGAGCTGTGCAATTTTTAAGTCTCCATGTCAAGTCTCCCCTGTCCTTCTCCCCGCTTGCCCNGACAGTGGATTTATGTCCTATTTTTTAAATATGAGCTTTTAAGCACAATGTTGATTATGTGCTCAGGAGAAAAAGGAAGACAGTGCACCAAAGAAAAACCCTCTGTAGTGCAAAATAATCTGCAAACAAACCCCAGATATAGCCCTGTTGCCATCTTAACACAGTATGCCTGACAAATAACAGGAATATGAGCAGGAGTGTCAACAGAGATGTACGAATTGCTGTAATTACAAAGATTTCATTTCAGATTTTTTCATTTTTGAGTCAGAAAACCAGAACTGGTTTGAGACACATCTCCTTTGAATCTATTTTGGTTTGAGCAGTAAATTAACACCAACCTGTTACATTACTCACTCATTCTGTTCCTCAAGGGAGAAATAAAGGTGGAACCAGGATCCTTTTGAGGCACTGGAGTTTTGTTATGTTACTCAGTGTTGTGCAAAACTCAGTTTTCAACCTGAGTTATGATATGGCCTGATAGTATTCTCTACCACTGTAAGTATTATAAGAACAAGAAAAGTCAATAAAAATAAAACTTATATCACTTTTGTTGTTGAATCGAGAAGAATATATGCACTTGGGTTTCAATTCAGACATGTTTCTGTACCCTGGAAAGCTGGTCTATTAGAGATGAGGTATATTTCAGAGGACCAAAAGTTACTCTCTCTAGGGATGTCAGGGTTAGTCCCCATTGGTCACACAGGAATTGCAGTGTGAAAGTCATTTGTGGAGCCCAGTTTACCCCTGGTGTGATCCATGCACAACACAACTATTTTGAATAAATTCCCTGGACAGTGCAAGCACAGAGTAGATTCTGTACGAGTGGATTGTATGCTTGGTGCAGGATTTCCTTGCATAGAACAGACCATCTGTGGTAATAAGGCAAAGGGAAGATAATCCCTCCTGTCCCAGGCTTCCTCCTCACTGCGTCTGGTGGAGGGAGATTTTCTATAGACTTGTGGTGTTTTGTGTTCATTCCAGCCATTTCCTTCTGCCCTTAAATTTACACTTGTAAGGCAGAGTGACTTAGCCTTTTCTTCTGGCCTACCTCTCATAATCCAAAGAATTATAAGAAAAACTCCTCCCTGTTCAGTTCAAATGACCCTATCCTTCTGAAGGGCATTATCACAAAGAAGTTTGAAAAAATGATCCTGATGATCCTACTGCAAAGGCAATGTATTTTGGTGTCAGGCAGAGAAGAAAACAAATGCAAAGATACCCCTCCTTATTGCCTCCTGATTTGGACAAAAGGAAAAGAACCAAGAAGAAAATAAATGGGCAGAGGCAAGAACAGCAATGTATCATTTCACTCATTTTGTTTTATGTGCCAGTTCCTTAATTATTGTCCTTACCACTGATTTTCTTGAGTAGATTTTGTCATTTACCATCTACTCTAGCTGTTTTCTTTCAGAAAGAAACGCCAGGGCAGTGGGGAAGTAAGTGGTGAGAGCTCTGCCTTTTGCCATGCTGAAGCCAGTGCCACAGAGGTCAGCAAGGTGCATCCCTTTTGGGAAAAGCACCAGGCACAAAAGCAATACTTTCCTGAATGTGCATTTACAGAAACCTACACTGAGACATCCTTGAAGGATCATCTTGGAATTGGCTCTATGTCTTGATGTATTTGAAGGATCTTAGAGTATGTCCCCAGTAATTAACTTGGGCAATGACAGTTGAGCTAAAACATAACCAACAAAGTTCATGTAAGAATTTGAACGACTACTCAGGGTTTTTAGTCCACGTGGAAGCCTCTTGATGTCAAACAGGATGGCTCTTCTAGCAGTACCTGAGCTGTAAGGTTAATTCACACACTTTTACAGACAGTGTGATCCCTAAGAAGTGTTTAAACTTAGGATCTGGAGCTCCTTAGGAGGGATATTTGCCCCCCGCTTTTTTAAGGGAAAAGAAAAAAGAGTCCATATAATGCTTGGTGTAACAAATCCCTGAATTCTACCTGAAGTGTCTAGGCTCTGCTACAGTATGAATGCCATTGCCTATACTGAGTGAATAATGGATAATAAATGTTTCATTCCACACATTTTACTTTTGTTCATGAATTGCCCAGTGGCAAATCACATTAGTCATAATCACTTGCAGAGTAATTTCCACAAATTAGTTTTGGTCTGTAGCTCCATTGCCCACAGTACTTTGTTATTAATCATTATTATAAATTGATTCCTTCATAGGCTGGTTCTGTTAACTTTTAGGTGACAGAATATTGCTTTTTTTCCCTGGTGGGGTGAACATAGCATGTAGATCTGCACTGCCAGTAAAAATAGCCAGCCCTACAGATTAATTTTTTTCTGCTGCGAGTTCTGTAAAATTGCCTAAATGTGCATGTATTTAACCAATAAACTCAGCTACAGTAAAGAAGAAATATAGAAGCCTAAATATATTGAGTCAGATCAGCTGCATTCCAGCCTCAAAGCAGCAGGAGGTGGCTCTGGCCCTGGCTGCTCCTGCCTCAGCCAGGCTGAGCAGTTCCCTGCGCCTCCCCACCAGCCCCTCACTGCAGGACCACATCTCTCCAGAACCAGTTCTCAGGAAACTCTTGTGCATCATGCACTGCTGTGTATGCAACTGTTTCTTAGGGCAACATGTGCCTGAGGTCAGAAGAAATGTGGCAGGTGGGGAACAGAGAGTCATGCTCTTTTTTGAGGCTGGAGGTGGCAGTTTCTGGTTTTCACTAAGTGACAGAGGCAGTAGCAGCTGGCAGGTGCCATCAGTGTGTGTACAGCAGTATCTGTTGTCTCCTGCATGTTTCTTTCAGTCTCCGTGGGAAAGAAAAATGAGACCCTGGTAACTGTGCTTCCTACCAGCAGCACCACCCCACACCCTTAGGCACTTTTGGCACAGACCTTGTGCCACAGCCCACTGGGGGAGATGCAACAGTGAGTATGATAGGAATAAATGATGGTGGAGCTCCTCCTCTGACTCTCATGTAAGATGTATAGTATGCAAGTATACTATACAAGTATCAAAAGTATATTGCATTGCAGTGCTGAGGAGCATTTTCATATGGTTGTGATGGACTAAAATGCAGCAAATTCTTTGACGATTCAAGTGCAAATTATTTATTTCTTTAATTATTTATATTTTACTCATTGAGTTATTTATTTTTCTAGCTGTAGATCACTGTCCTGCTTTTAGATTGGCTGCTGCTGTAATGCCATCACAGATGCCAGTCTTAAATTTTAGATTTTCTGTTGCAGTCTTTTGCTCTTATAAATAATTTCTCTTTTCATAGATGTGGCAAAAAACTTTAATCCTGACTTAGTGTTTAAGACCAGAAATATCTTTTTGCAGGTACACCATTCCTCATTAATCATTTGCGAATTATTACAGTAATCAACAAATGAAAGAGAAATACTTAGGATGATATTACCACAGTGACATGAATATTACTGCCCACACTCTGTACCCGAAGACTCCTCTTGTCCATCTGCTGTCCCTCTGCTTTGTACACCTCTCCAATGACTGGCTATTTTCTCCTGCTCTTTCTTGTTCAGAAGACAATTTGAGGAGCCTGTTGCTGATTTATGAGCCCTTTCATGGTTTTAATTCTGTTGGACCTGACTGACAGAAACAAATGTCACATTCCCAAGTGCTTTGCAAAGAAACGGGGATTTTCTTGGGTCCTCAGACCCAGCAGATTCTGTTTATCTGCTCTGGAATTTTCCTTTGTAAGCGTTATTTTTGAAGCAGCACTTCATTTGAGCCTTGACTGATAACTCCTACTCCATCGGTGGTCTACAAGCACTTTTTATCGCGTAACGCCTGACTGGGATCAGAACTGTTTGTAGAGGTAGCAAAGCAGCTACTGCTCTGTGAACATTCCTGGCATAATAGAGTTAGACCACTCATTCTTCAGCAGTTTTTATAAAAGAAATTCCTGGGCACAGCCAGGCACTTCTTCAGCTTTGGGAGGAGCCAGCCTAGCAGGCCTTGAAGCCAGAACTCCATTCCCTTTTGTTTGTTTTCTAGCCCTTACAGCAGCTGCTTATCCATTGTAATCCCTGAATTGATCCTGTCATTGCAGTTCAGGGAATCAGAAAAAATGTCTCGCAGGGGAAAAGGATCACTTGGCTATAAATCTGATAGTTTACACCTCCATAGGAAAATGCTTAAAAAGCCTTCAGAGGACAAAAGCCCATCTGAAAATGCAGCAAGAAAGCCTGTCAGCCCAAGTGGAGCTATTCTTATTTGCAGAAGGAAAGAACTAGCACAGCAGCCAGGACTGCATGCATTTCACTTTGCACCTACAGCAAATATATCTGTATAGCCAGATGCTTTAATTTTCAGTCTAAATTTTACCCTAGCTCATGGTTAGGGTTCCAGTCAGATATTAGAATATTTCAGATACACAAGGAACATCAGGTGACAACAGAAGGTATTCATAGATATATCAAAATACATGTTTGGAAACCACTTGCCAGGCTCGGAAGGAAAATGTTGTTGCAGAAAAACTTTAGTGGGAAAATGCAAGACAGAACAGAATAGCCCAGGTAGCGAGAGTATTGTTCTCACAAGACACAGAAAGCATGGACTTTCTGAGATGGAAGGAATCTGCTTCCTCTGAGGAAGTCTGAGCCTGAGCTCAACAAAGTCGTCAACACGGCCTCAGTGGGAGTAGAAACAGATCCAGGGCTTACTATTCCCTTTCCCATGCAGTGCAGCAACAACTGCAATTTGAACCAAGCTATAAATAGCTTCATAATAAACAAAAGAAGGGTTTGGCCTTCTTTTTTTTAATGAGTCTGTTAAAGTCTTTTTCACGTCTTTCAAATATACTTAGCCCAGTGGCATCTGTACTTCTAAGAACAGATATTCAATTACCATATTACTGAGTATGAGTTTTATCTCAGTGACTCTCTTGAGGAATAGCCTACAGGTTCTTTTCAGTGTAGAGCCCTATGTAAAATTACATCAGTGTAAATAGAGTGGGAAGACCATTACTTCGTTATACTTCCACAAAGATCTGCAAAGCACAAAACTTCAAGCTGTGCGTTGTTCACATTCTGTTCCTGCCCGTGTTATGGTTGCTGCAATCCCATGAATCATTCCCGATTTATTGGCACAATTACTCTTACCAGCCTCACTGAAAAGCAAATAAATACTGAAAAGTTAGAGCCAGTAAAATGTCTAGTGCACTCAATCAGAAACCTAAATTACTTTGCACTAGGACTACATTGTAAGTGCTTTTAGAAAGCAAGGGAATTCCACCCTGGATTTCCACCGGACCATTTTGCAGCACATAAAGGGCAGCTGAAGCAGATTGGCAGTTAGGACTGTCAATTAAGTTCCTTAATTGGCAGGAGCAAGTGAGAATGAAATCAGTCCTAGTCCTGAAAACATTTGCAAGGGTGAAGACATTAGAGATGAGCAGTTCTGCTCTTTCCAGGTGAGCCACAGCACTGCTGTAATTATGCAGCAGCAGTGTCAGAGTGAACAAGAGTCATTCTTCCTTGCATCTTTCTTTTCAGATATACCAACAGAAGTCTAAAATTCTGTTGTACATTGTATGTGTGCATGTGAGGGGTGTTCGTAATACATGTAAGTAACTGTGTTTCCCACGTATTATGTGATAAAACCTCGGGCAGTCTTTAAGTGATAAAACCTCGGGCAGTCTTTTATGTGATAAAACCCCTGACAACACCAATAAGACTAAAGCAGTTTCTACTTCTACTCTCTACCTTCTACTATTGGATTTCTAATTGAAAACGTATCTAATGACTTTCAGCACTGCTTAGGGTGTTCATGTGTCTATCCAGGAGCATATGGATGTAAATGGGAAACCCACGTTTCCTGAAAGGGCCCATGAGCAAAGAGTACCCCTGCTTTCATTACTGACTGCACATTCCCTTTTACAAGAGGCTCAGAAATGCCAAGCCATTTCTACTGACAGCATCATAACAATAATTATATTCTGAACTTTACAGTTGGCAGCATTTCTCAAAGAAATCCATTCATAGTGATGTTAAGGACAAGGCCAGCTTTGGCACATGTATTGCCAGATACAACTCAGTAGGAATAAAAACTGGAATTGCTAGGTAATAAAACATAAAACAAAATTTCTGTCTTCATGGGGAATAACACAGATAAATCATAAACTATTTTCTCCAGACACTAAATGTAAGTTATGACAAAGTTATTCTAGTTGTTTTCACGACAAGCATCAATCATGTGTTTTGATTGACACATAATTGCAGACCTGAGGAGAACACTGAGCATCTTCCTTTCAGGCTAAATGGAAGAAGAAATGAAACATCTGCTTATAAAAAGGTAGCGAGGGACAATTGGAGGCTACTGCCCAAGAAAATGGCTTTAATTACAAAGGCCGGACTAAGCCCCACGGTCTAAAGAAGCTGGGGATTTATTTCAGTGACTTGAATTTAAAAAAAGACTGTGACATTTGTGCAGTCGTGAGAGTGTTTGTGGGGAAAAGCAGGGAGACTTTTCTTCCCAGGCTTCCTTTCGATGGGCATGGAATGAGCAGGAAGAAAAACTGAACTAGTGAATAAAAAACTCCCTGTTCTGTTTTCTGTCTTGGCAGAGCAAAAGGGTTTTCTGTACACCATTTGTGACATGTAGGATTATACTAACAAAGTGTTTGTATTCTTGGAAAATTATTTGCATAATTTTAACTTTGGAAGAAATTCTGAATTCTGTTAGTTCAGACCCAAATCTGTTTAAAATAGTTGTCCCTTTGCCTTGTGCTGACTTTTCATCACTGTGCTGACCAAAACCTGGAGACATGACTAATGAGTTCAGTGTTGCTGCGCCTTGGAAGGTGTCCAGGTAAGAGCCAATAGATTTATTTGAGCTGTCTTTAACACCTCGGTTTAAAGGGAAACTGCCTACAAGGAAACCTGGCTTTCCTAAGCACAAATTTAACCACAGGGACTTTTATGGGACAAGTGAGGTTGAAAAAAGAAGAACAGGCAGTTAAAAAAGACTACTTATTATGTAGTCACAATTAATAATCTCTCACACTTCCTTTGTTAAATAAAGAAATAATGTGTTTAAATGTTTTGGAAAAAGAGACCTTTCTCTATGCTCTTACATATAGTTTTTTCCTCATAGAAAGCAAGTCAGGATGCCCGTGCCTCCAGTGAGATTCTGGGAAAGAGCATTCACTGGGCATCTAGGGAGCCACCACTGTCCCTGAGAACAGGCACCCATGGTCACACTCGAGTGGCAGGTGCTGAGTAATTGGTCTCCTGGTCCCAACTCTGAACATGCTGAAAAATCTTGCCTGGGCTCTGCTTATTATCCAGAGGCTTAAAACATCCCAACACCTTTTAAAGACAAACTGCTGCCTGAAACAGGAAAAGATGTGCAAATAAGAGTGTTCTGAATAGGAGGTGAGAATATTGAGGTTTGCAGACATGCTCTAAAGCATATTTCTTTTCCTCTACCCTCAAGACACCAGGTGAATTTTGAGGTTCAAATATTTGGCTGTACCCTAAGGGAGTTTTGTAGGATTTCTGCATCTTTTTGTTTTGTAGCTGGAGAATCTTCCTCCCACCTAGCAAATCCTACCACCCACACAGCAAATAGATATCTTTTGGCACTGACTGATGCTCCATAATACTGTATAAAGGCTGTTAGTCTGTGAGGCTAACAACACCCCATCACAGAGAGTGAAGAGGGTAGGACAGCAATTAGTTTCACTGCTACTCACTAGCCAGCAGAGCCCAGCATGGAAATCTATGGCATATTTGTGAGAGTAATGATGTTGAAATACGAGTGATGACTTCAATAAGACTCTCAGTATCTGTGGGAGAAGCAATGATGAAGTCTCCTGAAGATGACAGTGAGTAGAGGATTGTTGGACTTGCTCAGTCCAAGAATGCTTGCTCTGAAATCCATCTTCTGTTTGTCAGTTTCCATGTACTTGTCACACCAAGGACAAGCTGACAGCTGCAATATAAATAAGATATCTGTTGGAGAAGAGTGTTGCTTGTTATATGCTTTATAAGGCAAAATCCAGCCAACGATTGAAGTGGTATTCCGGGGAGCACAGGTAACATCTCCCAGAGGAGCACTGACTGCTTCGTTTACATTGCAAAGGATGAGAAGTGGGAGTCAAAGGAAGCCAAACTGCCCAAACAGGGAACTGAGATGAAGCAGAATGATTTGCATTCTAAATATGGGATTTTTTTGTCTCACTTCCAGGACAATGCCAGGAGTGAAATATTGCATTTTCACTGAAAGAGGATAGTGGCAATATGCCACTGCTTTCATTAGTTAAAAGAAGATTGCTTCTGCTTTTGATATATATTGACTTGTAGCCAGTAATGTGAGGAACAATTAGAATACCTCAGAAATTAAAAAGTCTGGTGATGTTATAGCTAATAGTGTGAATACTTGCTGGTTTATCCCCTCCATGGTGATGGAGAGTTTCACCAGAATAAATCTCGAGTAACTGTCAAGAACAAAGGCGAGTTTCAGGTGTATATCAGTTGTGATTTGTTGGGGGATTTTTTTCTATTCCAGTTCTGTGTGCTTAGATATTGCAGTTGGCCAGGAGACACTTCACTTCAGTCGCTCTTAGCTTGTACGTAATAATTTGTTGTTATTTTTATAAAGATGGCTCAAGCTAAGCTGATTGATAGACTGTTACTCTACGAGCAACAAATTTACCCTTTCTGATGTATATTTTTTTGAATAAATCTTTAAAGTCAAATACACGTTTCTAATTAAACATGTGTGAAATTAACCATGTTGAGTTAGAGGGGAATTTCACTGGGTGCCTATAATTTATCAAAACACGAAAGACAGATAAACTAACAAACATAAGGTGTTAGCACAGTGAGACAATCTTTATTTGTAAGCAGCATTTAGCACCATTTAATTCATGACTTTGGTTTCTACTGGCCATCTGTCATAGCTGCTGTCAGCTTCACAAGCCTCGTGAACTTTGCCAGTCCTGGTGTTAGACTTCAAGAGATGCTGCACCCACCCACCACTAGGACTTGGATCCAGATACTGTATTGTGGCAGCGTGGAACAAAGAGTGGTTTTGGCAGGAACAAGCAGAGGCTGGCCCTGTGTTTCAGTTCTGCTCCTTCCAAAGTAGCAGGCATTTAATTGTATTAACTGGGCTGAGGTCACTCTTGCTTGAAGAGGTAGCACCAGGTTCAGCATCAGATGCCCTCTTAGTAATCAGGATATTCTTACTCAGGGCCATTTGAGAAATGGTGAGAACTAAACCCCTGTTGCAAGATTATTCCTCTCGCAAATGAGGTCCACAGCAAGACCAGCATTTGATATTTCCCAGATAGCTTCTATGGCATAAAAGAAGTGAGGAGCTTTTAAAGTATAGATTAGAAAAATCTTTTTAGGTACCTGGAAAGCAGTGGACACATTGATACATGAGCTGTATCAACGGCTTCATCAGTGCAGCCTGGCACAGCTGATTGCAATAAAGTTCAAAAGACATTTATCAACTATTAATCCTTTTTAAATTCTCTTTAAGAAATGTTTGGACATGTAGTCCATATCAATTTCCTTCCTTGTATTCAGCTCACAAACATATTTTTAAGGCCTGTGGATCTTGGCATGCCTATTTGTCATGTTGATTCAGAGATTGTTGCTGAAACTCCCATTTATAATCTCCTATGAATATCCAGAAGCTCTGGAAAGAGTTTTGTTGACTTGTGTTCTTTCCACTGTCCTCACACTGGCTGAGGAGGAACCATGCTCACCTCTGTAGAAGAGTACGTGCAAGTACACTATTTTACTACAGGGTGCAGAACACGGAGTTTCAAATCCCTGTTTGCAAATTTTCTTGCTTTCTTGAAAATTTATGTCCTGGGCTAAAATTTCTAAGTATATTTCAGATTTGGCAACAAAAGGAAGTAAAAATGGACAGGAAACATCCCTTAGGTATGTGCAGATACAGATAGCACAATAATAACAGTGGTATTGTTCAGTAGCTATCATTTTCTACGAGACTGTAATAATCTGATTATCTTAATCCTGTTATTTTGACATTTAATACAAAATTATTGTGTGTTCATGGTCTTGGTGACCTGTTGCTGACCTCCGATCTGCTTATTATCAAGAATAAAACTTGAGTACGTTTTACAAGCAACACTGGTGTATGCTATGCTTTCCATATCTCTTTAGAAATTTTTTGCTGCCCTAGGGAACACAGAAAATGTCTTGGAAAATAAAAAAGACCCATGGACTCCATAGGAGCTAATACATTGGGAATGTATAGTAGTCTGAGGAGGTGCACGAAGCTGCAAGTAGCTTTTGTTTTGAGCTGTTTGAGGAGGCCTGTTCTGAAGACTGTTCTCTGTTGCCATTGGCAAATCTCCCAGGGGAGCTGTGGTAAGCTGGACACAATCAAACCTCAATATCTGCTCCGTTAGCACAGATGTCGAGCTGGACCAGCTGATGCAGTTTCATTTGCTCTGCCATGCCTAGAGGGTTAGCCTACCTACCTTCAAGCAGGCCATCTCCTGGATTTCCCCACCTCCACTGAACGCATGTGAATTACAGGTTGGTTCCTGCACTACAGGTGGACTTGTGGCAGCCCAGCAGCCCCCTCCACATCGTCGAAGGCGCAGTCGCTGACGTGCGAGTACCGCAGAACGCCACCCGGAGCCTGCTGCCCTTCCTCCGGCAAGCAAACATCCAGTACACGTAAGCCCATGCTTCACTTCCCAGGCCTCGCTCCAGAGACCTGGCCTTCGGGGCAGGCCTGCACCTACCATGCCAAGTGTGCTCGAAAATACGTTCCACATCACAGCAATTAGGCTGGCAGACAGCTAGGCATTGCCAAGAAAACAACCGCTTTAATGGCAGAGCAGAAAATCTCCCACAGGCAGGCAGCTTTAATTAAATGTCCTGCTTTGGAGTCAAGCTGAAATGTTTTCAATGTACGTGAAATCACATCTGTTAAGAGAGGGTTAGTAATTACTAATTCCGCAGCCTGCTTTGCCTCTTTTTTTATTTAGCAGGAGCAAAGTTTATTTACAAGTGAGCTGCAAATGCAGAGGCAAAACTTCTTCATCAGTTACCCGGGAACGTACCACTTCTATTATTCTCCATTCCTAGTGACCAATGCAAGTCATGCAGTACAAACGCACACTTAGGTTCACATACCATTCATAGTGCTCCTTAAAAAAATTCAAGACAATTTTGGGGTATAGTTATCCATTCATATTTATCCAAATGATATACTGGACAAGAGTGATGATCTTGTCATTAAAACTTTTCAAAGACATGCCTAAGCATCTAAATAATCAACTGATGAGTTATTTGAATTCTCAAACATTTGCTGAATAAAGACCTACATGAGGTTATTTATACTTATTTCTCAGTGATAAAAGGATGGTGTAAATCATACTGTAGATGTATTTATGTATAGTACTCATCACAATCACATTTTTATTATAACAATGGTCTCTTCTTAATTTGTTGTTCTAAAAATACAGAAACAAACATAAGGAAATTAAGCTCTATATAAGCTCCAAGCTGCAGTTCAGAGTGACTTTCATGTGGGTTCAGCACTGCTTCGGTTTTGTTTATGTTTAAAACTGAGATGGGGATTTCTGTAATTGTTTTCCTGTGCTTATAAAAAAATGTTCCCTAATTACTGTGACCCAGCAGTTGTATTCAAGTCTGCTGCTGTTCCTGCTCACAGTAATCACCTTTAATGAAATGACAGAAGGACATTTTATATGTGTTATAAACGCTCTCTGTACTTGAAGACCTCTGCTTGGGTTGGAGAGCAATGTGCAAGGGGAAGAACTGCCAGAGCAAAGGGTCTCTGCAGTTTACCCCAAAAAACATGCTAGGATAACAATGCATTAATCTTCCGCAGGGAAAATCTGACTTTTGGCACAAAAGTCGTGTGCATTTAGAAGGAAGCTGGGCAGCATTTTACCAGGTCCATACTTGTCCTTTGCTCTCCCTCTTCATCTCCCTGCCGCACATTTTGGATGGTCTCAGCCATTAGAAGCAAAACCCTGCAAAGCCTCGACGAGCATGTGCTTGTCCTGACAAGCCTCCTGAGATCTGTAACTCCGCAAGAGCCAGGAGGATTCACCATGAGAGCAATGACTGCCGTAATCAGGGAGAAGCAGGAGCAGGCTGGCCAAGCACAGCCATGCCCACAGCACAGCCGGGGTGGGGACCACAGCCCTGAGCTGAAGTGCAGCTCCACAGCCAAGAATTTGTACAAAGGGCTGATTTTCACAATTTTTTAAATTATTTTTTTCCACACACTGCAATGGAGTTAAATTTCTGCATTTCTTTCAGAACTGAAAATCTGAGGCAAATGCCAGGTAAAATTTCAGCTCGATGCAGTGATGCTTACCTAAATTATGACAAATTTACAAAGGCAGGAAGCATTTAAGCATCCCTAATAATGACCAGCACTTGCCTTTAAAACAGGCTTAGGGTTTGACTTCATGACAAGGTGGCCATGAAAACAAGCCAGGCATCAGATAAACTCTCTGCACTAAGCTGCCTCGGTTGTAAGTTTTCTGGCAAAGAAGCCAATTAGGTTGCACTCATACCTGAGGGACTTAAGAGCCTTTGTGTTATAAGCTCACACAGTACATAGTCATTTAAGAATAAAGAAAGGTTATCAAATCGCATTCAGAGTACAGATGCACAAGTGAACAGAGCGAGCTTGATCCTGGTAGGTGCTTATACGAATCAGAATTCTGCAAAGCAGTCCAGTATTTTTTTTAAATATTAGATGCCCTAATGACTTGAATAAAATCACTCCTTTAATCAGCTTTACAGCACTGGTCTTAAAGTATGTATAGCACCTTGCAAGTCAGGACTATAATCCTTTAGTTTGCTTAATGAATGTTGCTGATGTAGAACAATGTAATTCCTAATTATACAACTACTTCACTAATGCATTGGAAGATGAGAATAACCTTTACTTTGATTCTATATGTAGATAGACCTATTACCTTTGAGGCATCTGCTGCACAGCCGAGTTACGAGGAGAGTAAATGCCATTTCTTCCCATCTTTTTCCAATCACGGCAGCTAATGCCTGTAAAAATGTAAAAGGTTGAATGTGACTGTCATTTCACGGGAGTGGTGAATTAGTGGCATGGTGATTACACATTGTCGTGCTTTAGGAGAAGGGAGCGTACAAGGATGGCTCTCAGTTTTACAGTAATGTTGTTACACATATCCGTGACAGTGTTCCCTGCTCCTGCTGCTGTCTGATGGGATGGATGGATGCCTCAACTTCTTCATTGTAGTTATTTTTAGATGTTTTCTGTATTATAATTTTATATTCAGATCATTATTTGTTTTGCCATAAACCAGGAAATTTTTCAGCTTACACAACCCTCTCTGCATTTTGCTCTTAATGCAAAGAACCTCTCACTTTTTATGCAAGTATATTTAATTTTCACTTAGTATTTTTCATATTTTTCCAGAGTTATTTTGACAAAACTGGCAAACAACTACAGCAGAGTAGACAATGTAAACAACAGAGCACACTTTAGACTTTTTTGCTTGCTGTTTTTTCATGTTTCAGACAGAATGATAATGCTGCCAAGTTCTTAATTTTTTTTGTTTTGCCTCTACAACTTGTAGCTATATGTAACATTGCATGCCACTCCCAAGAGAAAGTATGTCCATGTTTTTCTAAGCTTAAAGAGATTTTTTTAATTATTTGAAATCAGTTTTCGAAGCTCCATGATCACATAGTACACTTGAATTATAAAAGAAGACAGCAAATGCTGCTCCATGAACAAATGAAAGTGGGTGTTTCTCATTGGATACATTATTTACATCATTCTGTTTTAGTCATTTAACAAGCTCAGTGTGTTTTTGAAGGCACTGTTACATTTCAAAGCAGCTGGAGTATTTATTTGGCAGCTTATATTCAAGTGAGCCTGAAGCACTCTATTGTCAAAATGTAACAGATGAAGTAAAGTCAGGATGGTTTAACTTCTGCTGTATTTCCTCTAAATGTGATTGTTGTTCTGATTTAGCTTGTGTGTTCCACTAGTTTTTCAGTAATACGGCTATCTTTTTTTACCTAGGATTCTCATATCAGACCTACAGCAAGCAATAGAAAACCAAACTGGAGTGAGGTCCCATAGAAATCGAAGGTCCCTCTCTGGATATAACTACGAAGTGTACCACTCCCTGGAAGAGGTGCATTAAAATTCATATTGTTCCTCTTATCTACTACAATGCTGTATTCAATAAGGCTGAGATTTCATTCTCTCTGCAAGTTCTGGTTACCTGTTCATCTTCGGAAGTGTTCTGAGTGTTTCTTCTTCAAAAATAGGCACTTCCTTGAAAAAATACATATATATATATATTTAATATTTGTATTCAAGGCTTATCTTTACATGTAACTACCTTTCACAGCATCTGAGGTTTGTTTTTAAAGTAGGTCTTTTACTCCGGTGGAATAAGAGATTTCAGTGAGTGTTTGGTCGCACTAACTCGATTAAGCAATATGAGCAAATGCTCAAGTATTTGCACAGGACGTACAAGTACTTAGAAATACACACAAACTCACGTATAAGGAATATTATCCTGGATGATGGCTGGGTAAATTATTTCACATATACAGTTTCAGTCTGCACCAAAACAGAGTCACTAGGCTGAGCATGGAGGGTGCTGCACCACAAAAAGGTCTGGTACCTGTGAAACAAATATTGCAGGTAGCATTGAGTCATGCACGTCAATCTGTTTGCCATTGTGTTCTGGCAGGCAGAATCAGGGACCCTCTTTCTTCATTCCATTAATATTTAGTGGCAATGGTGGATTAGCCATGTCCTCATGAAATGGAAATGGAAATGAAATGGAAATGGAAATGAAATGGAAAAAAAAATCCCATGTGAAGGCTGCGCCCAGCCTCCGGCAACAGAGCTGTGAGAGCCAAATAATGGTTAAAATGTGGAAACAAAAACAGACAAACAAGGCAAAAATAAAAACTACAATAAAATCAAAAAAAATAGAGAGAGGACTGAGAGCTGAGATCAATAAATATATTACAGTTTCTTCCCAGGAAATGCAAAGACTGAAGCAATGATTTTATTTCTGTGTTTGCAGATTGAGGACTGGATGCACTCTCTGAATAGCACTTATTCAGATCTTGTTCACGTGTTCTCTGTTGGAAAATCCTATGAAGGGAGACCACTGTATGTACTAAAGGTAAAGATTAAACAGTCATTAATGAGACTAAAATCTGGAATCGGGGACAGACACCGTTATTTATGTTACAGCACATACCAGAGACACAGCTTAACGATGTTTCCTAAGGATGAGCTGCTAAAATCTAAGTATCCCTCTGAATGTCATCTTTAATGAAAAAAAGGGAAAAGAAAGCTGGAAAACTAATAGTCAAATCCTATTTACCTGGCTTGGATATGCATGGAGAAAGATAACAGGACAAGTTCAATTAGCAGGATTTGGATTTAAGGGGATTGGAAAGCTTTTTGTTTGTAGACAACCAGGAGAGCAGTTATGCTGGAGAGGGATCCCAGAGGACTCTGGAGTCCTTCTCAGCATGTGCCACATATGCTTCTTCTTTAGCTACTTACAAAATTTCAGGGCTGTGTGCTCTCGACTCACATGATTAGGACCACAAATTAGAGTGTGTCAGCAAGATGCAAAAAATCTTACTTTCAATGTATTTTCTTTTCATCTCCTGTTGAAGAGTTCTGAAAATTTGATTCTTTATGAGGCTATTCATGTAGTGTCATTGTTCCTCACCCTACTCCATGTGATATCATTCCTCCTAAAAGAGGACCTTACAGATCTCACTTTTCCTACAGTTTTTTGCCATAGGTCAGCCTCATCATCTTGGCAGACATGCATAACATTATCTTGGCCATACCTTTTTAAACAACAAATTTGTGTTCCTTTATATGAGGAAATTCAAAATGTAGTATCTCTCATATTCTATTATTTTCTCATTATTGCGTTTTCACTAATGTGATGAGATTTACTGGTATTTTGTGAATATTCACGCTTCAAGTTAGGTAAAAGATCACGGCCCTACAAGAAAGCTGTCTGGATAGACTGTGGGATTCATGCAAGAGAGTGGATTGGCCCTGCCTTTTGCCAGTGGTTCGTGAAAGAAGTAAGTGTTTAAAATTTACAGTCGTACAGTTCCTTCTGTTCAATAAACTTTGCGGTTTTTCCATAGCAGATCTAACACACTACTAATATGGAAAATAACTAGCTATTATACCTCTTTTTTTAAAAATTATTTGTGGAATACTTAAGTGCTTAATAAACAGAGCTGTTAGTGACAGCCAGAGACAGCTAGGCACAGGACAAAAACATGCCAGCCACAGACTGGCAGAGATATGAAGTGGGATTTTATTCCAAGACCTAAAAATGTGAAGATTGTGATTCTGGTAATGGCCCAGGTAAATCGGTGCCAGTGTGTACTGCTTCAGATCAGTTCAGCAGCATCTTTGCTTTAAGGATTTAGTTTAAAAGAGACAGCTCTCTTTTGTGTAATTCCATAGGAGTAGGAAGCTAAAGTCACAGAATCATGCAATAGAATCACAGAATTGTTTAGGTTTGAAAAGACCTTAAAGATCATCAAGTCCAATAGTTTACCTAACACTGCCAAGTCCACCATTGAGCTATCACCCCAAGTGCCACATGTCTTTTAAATACCTCCAGGGATGGTGACAACCATTTCACTGGGCAGCCTATTCCAATGTTTGGCAACCCTGTCAGTGAAGAAATTTTCCCCAGTATCCAATCTAAGCCTCCCCTGGCTCAACTTGAGGCCACTTGCTGCTGTCCTATCACTTGTTGCTTGAGAGAAGAGGCTGACTCCCACCTGGCTGCAGCCTCCTCTCAGGTAGCTGTAGAGAGCAGTAAGGGCCCTCCTGAGCCTCTTTTTCTCTAAAGACTCTCAGATCCCTCAGCTGCTCCTTATCACATTTGTGCTCCAGACCTTCATTTCCCTTTTCTGGACTCATTCCAGCACCTCAATGTCTTTTTTGGAGTGAGGGGCCCAAAACTGAACACAGGATTCAAGGTACGGCCTCAACAGTGCAGAGTACAGAGGGACAATCACTGCCCTGGTCCTGCTGGCCCCACTATTCCTGATACAGGCCAGGATGCCATTGGCCTTCTTGGCCACCTCGGCACAGACTGGCTCATGTTCAGCCACTGTCAACCAGTACCCTCAGGTCCTTTTCCAATGGGCTTCTTTCCAACCACTCTTCCCTCAGCCTGCAGCACTGCATGGGGTCTCTGTGACTCAAGTGCGGGATCTGGCACTTGGCCTTTCTGAACAGTTGGTCTAAATCTGTCAAGAATTCATCTACCATGTTTCCATGACGGCAATTATCATAGTTTTTCTGCTGTGCAATGGCTTCCAGCTCCTGTTTGTTGCCCATCCTGTGTGTATTGGTGTAGATGTACTTCAGTTGGGCTATTGATCCCGCTGCCTTCTACAGGGAAGAAGCCCTAATTCCTACATCACTGTTCTTTGGCACTTCCGTGGTTTCTAACACATCAATAGCCCTTCCGTCTTTGCTGCCGTATGGATCTTCATCCCCAGCCTCCACTGGGATGGCAGACTGAAGGACCTGTCTAGAACAACATCCCTCAAACATCAGTGCGGTGCCCCCAGGCTTATCTCTATCGAGCCTGGTTTTATCCTCTTCTGCCTTCAAATCCAGTTTAAAGCTCTTCCAATGAGACCTCTTAACTTGTGACCAAAGATCCTTTTCCCCCTTTGAAACATGTTTACCCTATCTCACTGGGAAGCCTGCTGTTGTGTAAACCAACCCACGATCAAAACCCCCAAAATTCTGCCAGTGACACCAGTCTCAGATCCAGGGATTGATCTGCTGGCTGTTCTTCTTCATACATGGATTTCACCCGAAAGGATGGATTTCATATTATCTGAAAACCAAGTGATTCCAATGTTTCTTTGATTCTATCTTACTGGGTTTACTCTCCCTTTATTTTTGATGTCTAGTATTTAGTCTTCATATTTATCCATTTGCAGTTTTCAATTGAGAGGTGAAATCAAATGGAATTGGAATTTTGCTTCCAAATTGTCTGATTCTGGTTTGGTTTTGGGGTTTTTTTAAGTATCAGTACTTCAACTCTTCTAATTTGGGATTCATTACAGATGCATGATATGTTTACAGGATTTTGCCGTTTCCCCTTAGCCAACAAACTTTTGTTCAAGATGAGACATTAGCTGCACAATGCAGACTACCTTGCAATGTAATTGGCAGAACTCCAAAGTGGCTCAAAAATACCCTCCCAGAGGTGCTTTGAGTATTTTGCATACTATTTTTTGCACAAAATAAGGGTTGCAATAAGCTTTTACAAGCTTCTTCCTATAACCACACAATTTTCTCACCTGTCTTCCCACCCATCACTGTGTAATTCTACAATGTATTAATACCTCCTCTGACTTTGTGAGAGTAAACCTCTGCATCACCAACGCCCTAATGCTGAGATGATCATGTAATCATGTGTGGCCTTCCCTCGAGCGTCACTATGGTGTATAGGGAAAGTACAGAAATGATGAGGCCACTACAGTTCGGATGAGCCTATGACTGTGGAGAGGCTAAATGAGATCCAGGAGCTGAGCTCCTGCAATGATGGTGTGTCTTCTTATTAAGACTCCTGTCAGTGTAAAGATGAACTAACTTGCAATTTCTGAGCATCTTTCCTACCAGGAGAACATGCTGCAGTAAGGAAAGAAGTTGGGATAGAAAGGCACTGGTGGGAATCCTGTTGCTTAAGTACCTCTTTTTTACCAAGGTTTTCCAATAAAGCGGTAGAATGTGGCAGTAGGGTAAAAATCACAAGGTTTCTCTGAAGACCTTATAGCAGAATATAGGCTGTGCATGTGTGTAGAAAAACCTCCTGGTTGTTATTTGAGATCTTCAGAGAGTAGCTTGTAAGGCTGCTTCTCTAATTATGTAAAGACATTTTCCTAGATTAAAAGTAGTCTCCACAGAGTTCCTTCAGACCACAAGAATGTACCACCCTTGTCTGCCCATCCCTTCTTAGAGCAGTATTTCAATCCAGCATTAAAGCAAAAAGCATCAGGAAGAGAATGCATTATGCTCATAGTCTCCATCATCATATTAAAAATGACTGGCAAAGGAGGAGAGACAAGATGATTAGATTGCTTGGTTTAGGATATTACTTTTCTCATTGTATGAATCAGAAATTTTTAGTAAGAACTCTGGGAAAACTGAAGGTCTCTCTGTGCTTCAAACTCTGCAATTCTCTTTTGCTGGCAAAATTCCTCCCTTAAGCACCTCTGCAACCCGGCAGCACAGTTTTCCAGCCTCTACCTGGTACTTACCGGCAGTTCTGAGAAAGGGCTGTCAGCTTGGAAACAGATTTTTCCTGGCATGTTTGTTGACTCTGAGGAATAGCACCACAAGTCACTGATTTGAGGCAAGCAAAAAGAAATGCTGGATTTACATGGTGTTGGCTTCTTTTCTAGCAGGAGCAGCATACGTGCATTCCTTTACCATGCAGACAGCCTGAAATGTTGTACCAAGCTTTCACTTCACCCTGTGATTTCTGACACTTATTTTTATTGAAGTAGATTCGTGCTCCTGTGTACGAGAAGGCTTTTCAAGCAATTTAGCTTAGGAAGAAAACCCTCTATGCATGAATGTCACTTAACATTCAAGCTCGAGAGTGGGTGCTGCAAACTTTACCAGATACTCCTATCCAATTTGGGAACCCTCAGTATCTTGCTTGCACCTCTGGAAGTGGCAGCTCCTAAGTGACAGTGGATTTGCTGCAAGCGATGGGAGACCACCTCCGAAGGGTGGAGGTGCCATTGAGCAGCTGCTCATGTGGTTTGCCAGGGTATGGCAGCAGCTCCCCGCTTTCTGCAAAGAATCTGGAATTGTTCAGCTAAACTGGACCTGGCTCCCACCTATTTAGCAATGCAAAACAGACTAAGGCAGATCAGACTTGGGAAGTGAGGATGTAAGGCCGGAGCATGGGAAGGCAAGAGGCTGCCTGCTGTGCAGGCTTGGTCTGTATTTGGGCAATTACAATAATTAGAGAAAAAGAAAATAATAACTAGAGGAAAAAAAAGGATACAGAAGTTAAAGATTGAAAAGAGAAAGAGAATGCACAGGATATTATGTGATAATATAATTCGAAGTACAAAAGCAGCCTACTCACATTTTGAAACAAACAAAAGGAGAGCAAAGACTATGGTTTGGGGAGTTGTGGGTTCTGATTGGTTTTCAGTGTGTTGTTTTGGGGTTTTTTTCTTATAATCTACTCCAGAATGAGCTCCAGCCTTGGCTCTGTGCTCCATAGATCTGATGTTAATAACAACGTCACTGTTTGTTTCCGTGGAAGGCGCCCCTGAATGTCTGTAGTCTCTCGGCTAAAGATAATCAGATGTTCTGTCAGGATTAGCTGTGCTGGTGGCCTCTGACAAACCCCACCTCATGGTCACTGAATTTCAAGTCAAGAAAGAGGACACCCTGCACACACAGGACCAGAGTTTTAGGCACCAGCTAATGAGCCACAGAGAAGTGCCTGCACCTGTACTGCAGTGAAACAGCAGTCAGGTTACAGTGGAGTCCCACCCAATTCCAGCCTTACTCAGCTGGAAAGGGATGGAAAAAGGGCTCTGACAGTGGAAATATTATAAGACCTGTGGTGAAGCAGGGAAGCAAGAGAAACTGTGAAAGGAAACAGAACTGATTACTACATGTGGGCTACTTTGAAGGCAACCTGCAAAGATAAATGAACCCAGAACTTGTGTTCACAGCAAGAGATTTAGGAAAAAAAAACAAAACAAAAACAAAAACAAAAAAAAAGGTTTATTAGCCTAGAAATTTAAGTAGATGAGATCTAATACATGAATATGTGTTAGTAAGTATTACAAGCTGAAAGATACTCTATTATGTGTAATTACTTTGTAGGAAGTAGTAGATTTTAGAAACAAAATTCAGATATATCATGTATTTATCCAGAATTAAATAGCCCTCACAGAAACAAAGACACAATACCTATAGCCATTTTGCAAAAATACAATTATATATGTACATATGGTAAGTAAGAACATTTAACTCCTATTCATTGAGAGAGGAGAAGCAGAATTCAGGTATCAAATTATCCAGACCTCAAATTTAGGATTTTACCATTTCTTAAAAAATCCGAAATATGGTTCACAGGCTGCTATTCAAATTAACATCAAAACTAGATTCTGTTTCAGTTTTAGTGAAAGCAGATGAGGATTCCCATTGCATCTGGTTTGACTTTCTTCCCTCTAATAAATGCTGCCATTTGATCCATTTCAGTGGTGTATAACCTTGCGATGTCTTTCATACAATATTTTCAGAAAGCAGCACAGTTGAGATGTGACTTTGAGATGTGTTATTCTTTATTTCTGATGCAGGAATTTGTATTTCAAGATTAGAAATTCAAGAAACGTAATTAAAAATCCTCAAAAAGCATGCACTGATTGTTCTTCTTGACAAAATGTTCTAAGAGTCCAATGTCAACTGTAAGGGAAATGTTCATTAAGACCAAAGGCATCTCCCTAAAGGAGATGGGGGCCTCAAATGAAGGTGAAAATAGCCTCACACTTTGGAAATGCAGTAACCTCCACCACCTTCTTCTCCCATCCTCAACAGTGATCCAAATTATTTGAGTTCCCAAATTATTCAAGATTATGTGTTTGGACTTCATCATGCCCCCAGGGAGCAAACACGTAGCCCCTGAAAAAGAAATTAAAGGCTGAGGGTAGTTCTCAGAGGTATTTTGTTGTTTGTTGAGGGGGTTTTTTTCATGCTGATATTGGTATTGATTTATTCCAAAACCAGGCTAGAATCCTGTCTTTTCACTCCATAATAATGAGCCAAGAGAGACATACAGACTGTCCAAGAAGCGAAGTGGCAACATCTGCCCCCACTATTCTCAGCTTGAGACTGATTTATGAGTCACCTCGTGGGATGCATATGGGATGCATACTGCCAATTAGCCAGCCATTAGGCTTGCGGACCAGGCCCCAGAGAGCAGTCTTTACCAGGAATTTTGCAGCATTCAAGACCTCAGATTCTTCCTCAAGAATGTTTATGAAGTGCTTGAGTGCAGCCAGCTAAAGGAACAGCACCTACGCAGAGCCCAGTCAGGACCGCAGTGTGCTCAGATGCAGGGCCAAGCAGGAGACCCAGACAGTGTTAAAAAGGGTTGGCTCTTCTTCTGCGCTGCTCAGGCCATGTGGGCAGAAGGCAATAAAGCTGTAAGTATTCTTACTTTAAGATCTGCTGAAAGCCAGTGCAGCACTTACACTCCTTGTACAAAATTCCACAGTCCGTGTCCTGATGGACAAAACATCTGCAATGTCCTGCATCGACCGTCAGAGCAGCACTCAGTCATTCATTCCAGTGCTGAAGCCCACACTGCCAGGAAAACAGCTTCACATTCTGGATCATGGCTGGGTCTTACTGAGCTCCATCAAAATCAGGAATCCTTTAGGATTTAGAAAATTTCTTTCCCTGTGTTATCCGTAACTACCAGAGCCTTGAAATACTGGCTAATTATCAAATTCAGATACCAGTTTTCTCACCCACTTCAGAAATAGTCTGATCTTGGGGGTGTATAAGATAGTTATGTGAAAGCAACACAATAATGTTTCCTAAAGATTATACACTTGATCTATCACTTGTCACTTTTGAACAGGTACAGCTGAAATGCTGCGTTCCCACGGCCTGGGGTTTCAGACTAAGATGAATTCAAAGGATGCTCATTACACCTATATTTAGTTATTCTTTGAGACAATGTGTTCCACCTGCTGTGATAGACTTTCCATCTCCATTTTTTGGAGTTCTTCAAGTGGAAGTTTTGAACCACAGAGGAAAGCAAGCAAGAACCTGACTGCCTCTCCAGATAAATCAGACATTCGTGCCAGTCCTTTCCTAGGTACAGGTATGCCACGGTTCTCGATGGTCCTCAAAAATCTGAAGAGCTTTTGAAATAATCTGAAATATTCCAAAGTGAATGAGAGGCATCCAAGGCCAAAACAAATATTGTACCTCTAGCTTTTTCCTTTCACCCTTTAGCTGGATGTTCTTTCTTTACAAAGTCTGTTCCCTTCAGCTAAAGCTCTTTAGCTGATGTTGGCTTGACATGAAATTTTTGTTGCTCTTTAAATCATTGCATCTTCTTACTCTATGAAATCTTCCTGTCTGGGTTTTCCTCCAGTTGATCCATTTTTAGTTTACCCTTGGTTTAGGAGAGTCAGATACCTCCCAGGGCTGCGTCTTACCCCCCTGCAGCCTTCTTCACAGGTGCCAGTGGTGATGGCACCACAAAAATTGGGCTTTTTTCACCTTGAGGGACCAGTCATCTGGTGACAATCTCTCCACGGATGTCTGCAGCTCTTTCAGTAAACACAATACAATCCTTGGAGCTTAATTTTTATTGTTTACCAGATTCTAGTCTCCCCAGCTGTCTTTTTAGCTGCCTAACTTCAGAAAAAAAAAAATGGACTTCTCTGAGTGCTCCCTATATATTCATTATCTGGAGGAAAAAATCCATCTGTTTCACCCTGCAGTATCTATATTTGAAACATTCAGCCTTACTTGTCTTTAGCTAATTCATCCTTCTCTGTCAGGAGCTTCTGCCTGAAACACTATTTGTTTTTTCTCCATCAAAGACATCACCTCTTCCAGCCTCTTCACTCAGCACTTCATTCATCAGCCTTTCAGCACCAAGAGGCACTGGTACCAATGCAGAATTTGTTTTATCCTCATGATTTTTTTCCATCCTGCAAACGCTGTTCCCGTCGTTTGAAGTCTGTGTGCAGTATTCACACCTACGTGTAGTAGTTTCTGCTTCTACTCAATGTCTCCCTTCCACTCCACAGCTGTTTCAGTTCCGAATGTCTTCCCTTTTTTTGGCAGCCATCCTATACACCACTTCTCTCCGAGTATGTGCATGTCTCTAGCACATGCTTGCTACTGAAAATGTGCACCACTTCTGAGGGGAAGGAAAATAAGTAGCAGTGAACGCTATCAACGAGAGTTTCCTGATCTGGGACCTCAGTTGTGATGCCTTTTTTTCTTTTTTTTTATGGATAAAATCTAAGCCAATGCCAAAAAGATGGAGTGCAGTACCATGGTATCACCACAACGAGGCATGTCATGCATTGTTTTAAAGGCAGCTGTGGCAAACCATTTTCTTTTACTGCGAAGTATATCTCTCTCTTTTGATCCGTGGTGGAATTTCCCAGGTTTTATTCAACAATAAGACAGTTTCGGGAAGGTCCTTTCCTTTGATGTTATACTTCCAATACAGCAAATTAAAAAAAACAGTTAAAATTGTTTTCAGTTTTCCTTTTCCAAAAGGGAGTAGGTACTGCATTAATTTTTGTGTGCACTACTCAGCTGCATCTTCCTGCCTACCCATGACCTTAAGAAGGTAAAATGTGCTTTCATTTTGCTTGCAGCTATTAATTTTTCACAATGTGAGTAGATCTTGATAAAAGAAAAGTTAACACTGCAGCTGTGTTGCGCCTGTAATAGGAATTCTTCAATGACACTTGCTCCTGTAAATTCCTATTTAAGTATTCATCACTAGGACATTCAGATTCTACCCCCTCAAGGCTTTTAAGCTGTTGGCTATGCTCTTCTTCAAGGCATGAAAAGAATTCACACTGTTGTTCCAACACATTACTTGCCCTAAGGAAGAAATTCTGCTCTGTATTTTAGCAGTCCACTCCTGTATGATGGCACCGAGTAATTGGGGCCTCGGTAAAACTGCTGATATGCAAAAACGCTGCTGAGCCTGAGAAAGGACTGTGAAAGAAAATTCCATATGTTGGACAATTAAGTTGTTCCAGAAATGGAATTACAAGCAATTATTTGTATCTTAAGTATTTAATTGTGTCTCAAAAATTTAATTAAGCCTTGTATTCAAGAGAGTTCTCTTGAGTTTCCCTCAATATGTACTACCGTGGACCAACACAATCAGGATGTAAAATTCAATAATTACATTTTTCAGAGGCCTACACCTTGGCGGGTCTCCACCAAGTCAGTGGGCACTAATTTCATACAATTACTAGTAAAGAAATCTGTGTTGCTCCTTTCAAAACATTCACAGTGCTTCAGAATAACTCAGGCCTTTCTTTTCCTGGATAGGCAGTCCTTGACTTGTTTGGCATCTAAGAGGTTTTTCTTTTTTCTTTTTGTACTACTTCTCTGAGTGGAACCAAGAAGCTGTGTCTCCAGTTACTACCAGGATCTGTGTAATTATGCATCTTCTTTCCCACAAGATCCTGCCTTTGCTTGAGTGGCCCCAGCCTTGCCCAAGCTTCCTGGAATGGCTGTTTGCTTCTCTAACATGTCAATCACACCATCGTCCCTCTGCCTCTTCTGTGCTTCAGCATCTTCTCCATTTGCATCCTTAAGGAGCTACGTAATTGAGTCTTTGGGATTCTGCAGATTCTTCTTGTCAGACTCTTTTTATGGGTGTTGAGGAGTGGTTGCAGCACACTCCTCTTTCTCAGTTTTTTCTGGGTTTCTCCTGTGGTAAATGCCTTCAAAGAGGAAGGAAGGTTTTGATTGGTGTTAAACAAAAAAGATCAACCAGACACAGTTCAAGCTTCAGCCTTGAAAATGTGACCCTTTGTTTTAAGCCATTTGTTTTTAAATACTCAGTTGTATCTTAGCCTTAATAATGGGCTTACCACTCTGCTTGTGATTTGAATGCCAAAGCAGGACACTAGCAGTAAAAGGGAAAACAGAGATAAAAAGCTGTACTGCTTCCAAGACCAGAGACAGAGCTAATTACTAACTTGCCAAACTGATAAAGGGGCAATGAAGGCCTGAATGGCAGATCGTAGTGTCAGCCTGCTAAAGTGTAACATGTACAGATAAAAGTAGAATATTGTGTGTTACTGTCAGAAAGGATGTTTTAACTGATATCTTAATAATGGCACGGAAGAGTTAATCCTGTTTTGCCAGAAGCAGTTTTTTGCAATTTCTGGCAGAACAGTAAAGGGAGTCTATTCCTTGTGCTAAAATAGTAACTGTTTAATTCAGTATGATTGTTTAATTCAAAATCAGAAACAGCAAAAGCTGATTGTTCCCTTAAATTTAATAATAATTAATTGTGGGATAGCAAATCCTTATTAAGCCCAACTGGGATTTCAGAATTTCTCCCAACCCCGTCTCCTTGCCGTGTCCTTCTCAGTCAATCCCCTGATTTTATAAAAAGCCTAACTGCATCCTAAATCCATTTTACACTCTTGCCTTTTATTGCCTTGGCCGTTTACAATATAGCTCTTTTGTTTACTTCGTCCCCTAAATTAAATTTCCTGCGGACCAGATCCCAGCCAGCCTGAGCCGGCACAGCTCTATCAACAACCACCACTCAGCTGATACAGATGATCGAGCCCCCTCCTATTAATCATTGCTCCTCTCCCCATCCCCCAGGCCGATTGCTTGCGCGGTGTTGGCAGCGTTCCTCTATCATCTGTTCGCTCACTAATAACACGATTCAGCATTTATCGGGCCGGTCCGGCTCTCTGCGCATTCAGCAGCAAAGCTGCTATCGATTGCGCGATGGGGAAGCAGAATCAACCCGTATTCTGAGAGCTCTCTGCAAACTACAATGCAGTTAATTCACTAATGGTTTGTACTCGCCTCGCTCGTGTCACGGCAGCGAGAAAACCCTTCAGCACTGCCGGGGCGGGCGGGGGAGGCGGCTCACACCACCTTTGCTGGGCAGACTCGGGAGCACGGCACAAAAGGCAAGTTGCGGGCTTTGCTCCAGCAAGGACACACCTTGGCAACTGTAAGGCTCATCGCCAAAGATTATACAGTCCGCGTTGCCTGACTACACGCATCAAATAAAATTGCCAGATAAAAGCAGGACAGAAGACAGAGTATTTTCAACAGAAAGAGCGAATATGATCTCACTTACATTATTTGCTTTCCAAGAGCAAAGCCACTCTAGATCCACTATATTTTTAATGAAATACTACTCTAAAAGGGTAACAAAGTTATTAAAAAACCCCATGTTCTGTTCTTTAAAGAACAGACTTGAATGATGTGTTTGGCTCTAAACCAACGTTAAGACTTTCAATTTTGAGGATTATTACTGGGGACTATAATGCTTTCTAAAGTCTCTTCCAGTATTTTGTCAATGACAACAGGCATTAAAATAACATAACATTAAAATAACTATAAAACCTTGGCATTTTACTGCCTATATTTTGTTTAGGTTTTTAAATGGTGGTGCTTTCACCTGGAAAGGAAAATATATTTTTCACAGGATTTAAAACATATTGCATATTAAAAAGGCTTAATTCAAATATTTTCATTATGCCACTTTTGCAAATTTGGAAAGGTACTGAAAAATATGCAAATTTCATTCATGTAATTTAAAGCAGTGTATTACCTTAAATTAATTAATTATCTGTAGTTATTTTAAGGAGATTATTTTAAAAGCGTTTTAAAGAGTTCAGTCTTACAGCATTGCAGTTTAAAACATAGTATATAGCCCAGTGTAACAAAATGCATAATTACAGATGTAACTGACAGCAAGAGAATGGCATACAAAATACAGATACAAGCACATATGCCAATCTCATCATCACTGGTATGCAAATACCCGCCATGGGGACACAACCTGAGACTAATGTGCTAATACTGTCCAAAAAGAGAAAAGCAGTAAAAAAATCCAGGAAGTGGTGTGTGGTGCCTTATTTCCTCCCCAGCTAAACCACTTCTCCCTGAAATAAGCATGATAAAAATGTTCATTTTCCTTGACTCACATTTTGGAGCATGGGTTGGTTCTGTTTCCAACTGTAAGAACAGTTTTGCCAATTTAACATCCATGCTTATGAGATAGGCTCTTAATCCTGTGCAGATTTAAGTACAGGGCCAGCCTAATGTGCATAGTAGCCCTGTTTACTTCAATACGTGTTCTCTGCATGTGAAATAGCAGTGACACAGAGTCCTCATTTTCATGGTCATTGTTTTTGAGTAACCATTGATTTGACAAATCAATGTTTTGACAAAATTAATTTTTTTGCAGTTCCCTGAACACCAATATTTTTATCCAAATCTATTTGAAGACTTGATATGGTTTTTTAATACAAGTAAATCAAATTTAAATGCAATATCAGCTAAGAATTTTGGGGGATTTTCTGGCACATGGGCTAGGGAATCCATGACCTCCTCATTGGCCAGGGACTTTCTCCCGGGCAGTCCATCAAGCTTCCCCTCAAAAGCACAACTGTCATTCCCTTCTCCCCTCCAAATGCCTCTTTCAGGATCTCATCCCAATGTGCTGTGCTCCACATCACCCTGTCCCAGCTGCTGCCTAAGTCTCCTTTCATTCTGTGCTTTGCCCATTTGCCTTCTATTTCTCACTTTCCCCTCCTCTTGCCTGGCTGAAACAGAAGAGCTCGGTGTGGAGTGGCACTGGGTGACTTGGCTTTTCACAGGGATAATGTGCTGCTTTGGATCTGACAGCAAGGCTGAAGGACTTGCACGTGCAGAGCACTTCTGGGAGGGCCAGATGAAGCTGGGTAAGGAGAAAGCACTGCACAACAGAGGGACAGTTAATGAAACACACAGAAGAAGTATTTAGAAGTCTCACTAATCCCCTCGGTAAAGAAAAAAAAAAGTCATACTCCTCCATGAGTAAATTTCAGCCTCAGACATGTCCAGACATATGGTTATTTCTTACAGGTATTCCACACAAAGCATCCATTAGCTCCCATGGCAGCTTCAGTAATTCAAACAGCTGCATAGTTAGGAGCCCAGAAGTATTGAATTCCTGTACTTCACACTGCTCCCAAGCATTTGTCAATTGAAAAGCATTTAGCTTAGTTTATTTCAGAGCAAATGTTTCCCTTTGCTCCCCAAACACATGCTACTCTTCAGATCTGAAGGGCCAGAAATACTGCAGAGCAGAAGGCTGTAATCACAGTAGCAGGAGGAGAGGAGCCAGGCTCAGGCATCCCTCTGAACCCAGCGTCAGTGTGATATGCTTTCCACCTGCCACATGAAGCACCAGATTCCTCACCTTACAAAATCAAGACTTAAACTTTGAAGGATGCAAACTTGATGCCCAGCTATGGCAAGGGACAGTATTTGCAAGAGCATGTGGAGTATACACTTCCTGGAACTGGTAAAGGAGCATCTCTGGCACTAGCAAATAGAACTTCCTAGGAGCCTCTGGTTTTGCTGCATTTTTCTAAGATGCAGAATGGATAAAACCCAAAAACTTTCCTTACTTGGACTTCTTCTACTAGCCTTTATACTACAGGTTCTCCAAAAATAGAGAGGTGTCTAAATTGTAAAGGAATAAACTGCTTGTATTGATAATTGTGCATTTAGTAAACTACTTTGAATACAAAAAAGCTGTTTTGTTAATGTGAGCCTGAAAAGCTTCAAGACCTTATCAAATCACCTGGTGGAAACAACAGGAGCTAAACTCATTTCTTCAACTAAGAATCTATTCCACTGACTTTCGGCTCTTACTTCAAGAAAAACTTTGTATGCATTTGCTTCTCTGTAATAGGAGTTGTATTTTCTTGAGTATTGAAAGCAACTGAAAGCAGAGAGAATAGTGTCTTCAGAACACTTTTTTCACATGTTCACACGCTGTCTGAATCACATTTGCAGGAAGATGTCAGCCTTTTGGGCACAGCTAGAAGGATGTCTGTGCTGCCATGAGAACAGACCTCTGTACTGCCAAATGCCTTGTGACTGTCTTAGTCCGTCACAATATTTAATTGGGAAATTATTTTTATTATTGAAACTATTTTCTTTGGCTTTTCTGCTTTAGGCTCTTCAGACATACCAGACTGATCCTGACATGAGAAAGATGCTAACCCAGCTGTATTTCTATATCATGCCTGTATTTAATGTGGATGGATATCATTACAGCTGGACAAATGTGAGTAATGGCAGTAGTAGTATTTAAAAAATTATTCAGACAAGAAAGAGCAAATGGTTATTACAGTATTCAAAGGTGACTCTGTATAAATCTGGTCCATCACTTTGTGCCTTGCAAAACGGAAGTAAATTACTCCACTTAAAATACCGAATACTGAATATGTTTACCAGGGTTGATTTTTTATGTGTACAAATAGATTTTTGCCAAAACAGAGTAATATTGTGATTTAAATATTTTTTAACTTATGCTAGGATCGGTTTTGGAGAAAAACAAGATCAAAGAACACGAGGTTTCATTGTCACGGTGTTGATGCTAATCGCAACTGGAAAGTGAAATGGTGTGGTAAGTATGGAGATACTTTGGTCCCCCAGTTCAGATTACCCTGTATTTAATTATCCAACAGAGGTAATTATCCAAGTAGGTTAGGTCACATCTGTTGTGAAGTGTTCTCTTTTCCGTAGTTAAAGTTGAGGATTTTTCTCCTATAAAGCCATAAGCCAAGGCTCAAATCTTCCTACTAACATCTAAAAAAAATGCAAGTCCTCCACCTTGGAAAAACAGACCTTATCATAAGTAAAAACTTGTCATGAGAATGTGGCAAAATATTTAAAATTACACATACAGCTATTCTGTATTTTGGCAATCATATAAATAATTTGAAGCATAGAACTGAGAATGAACCATGACTTTTCAAGATTTACCTAACTGCAGCTTCAGGAAACGTTGCAAGCTTCATTTCCTTCAATTCGCCATTTCTCTGAAATTATTTTAGCTTTGGAAATGTCAAACTTACTTTGCTGGTCTCAGTGTCCTTAAGGCCATTATTATTAGTGATTTAATAAAGAAAGAAGGTGCTTCTAAATGCATGGAGATACAATTTTAAACTCCCAGCACTTCTGTAAGTACTGCATAAAAATTGGCCTCAATTTTGCATAGAGAATGCAGTAGTAATGAAATAACTACCAGAAGATTTGGAATGGGTCCACCAAAGAACAAATGGTATTTTACTAAATCTTACCAAAAGATAGTGCAACTCACACAGGGATAAGCAGCCCCTAAAAGTTCTGGTGTAAGAAAGAACACCGAAATATGGCAATATATACCTGCTGACCTGCTCTCCCATCCTAAGGAACTTCCTTCAGCTCTCTGTGCAGCTGTTTTCTCATCCAGCATTAGTCCACCTTCCTTATTTATATTACAAGCTTGTAAAGACAAGAAATTGTGTTTGCCTAGTGCAAGGGCCCTGCCTTCAGCCCATCCCTCTTCCGCTGGAAGTCTCTAGACGTTTCCACTAGTCCTGTAGATGTTTGGTACTCTGATTGTGTGCAGTGGGAGTGAGCACTGTACAGTCTGGCTTGCAAGAACCGGATTCTTTCAGTAGAGTTTTGAGAATTTTTAGGATAAAAGTGAATGTGAACAGATGCATACATTCAATCCAGTATGGACCCGTGAAATATGCTTCAAATTGTTTTCAAGTCTACCCACAATAAGGAGAGGACTGAGACAGAAGCAGTTACAGAAAGCCTGTGTTAGTTGAGAAACCCTCTGTTAAAGAAGATGGGCCCAGGGCTGCTATCACAATCTTTAAGGCAATTTTATGCTGCAAAATGAATGTAAAAACGAACCAGTCCTGCATCACTGTTACCATCGTTTACTTAAGTGCGTATGCCACAACTGCAGGTATTTTGGGGACACCCATTTACTGTTCAGAAGACAGCCATTGGCATAACTGGAATGATCAGTTCTCTTACAGTGTGTTGAGAGGTATCTCCTAGGTACCTATCAGTGCAACATTTATACTCAATGCATTTTTCTTTCTAGTTCTAATTAATCTTTCTTGGGTTCCTCCTCCCTCTTCCTGCTCCCTAGCCACTGTATTAAAGCACATTTTTCATTCAGTCCTAAAAACGTTTGCTAGTTTTATTTTTTCTAGGCTTAGTGAAACTGTAACAATACCCACATGTTGTGTGTTGTAATCCCCTACTTGTTGCATTTCTCCCCTGCACTGAACATGAAAGACAGGTCTCCACCCTAAGTTTAAAAAATAAAAATTCCTTAGAGGCTGCTCATCATCCCAACGTGCACATGCTCTGCTTCCCGCATTGGACCCCAAAGTCTGTCTGATTGTCTATTTTGATGGAGAATAAAAAGCTCTTTCATCAACTGGGCTGGCTGGTACTCAGATGACCCTAACCAGTCACCTGGTATTCTCATTAATATCTGACACTAGATGAGTCAGAGAAGAATCTGGATCATATCACACTTTGAGGCTTGCGTAATCACGGTGTGTTTAACATTTAAAACTGCATGTACTCGTAAAAACCTTTTTATTCAGTTCAGTTGCACTTAAGAGTTTTCAGACAGGCTTGAACTTCACTGTGGGGCTTGCAGGCAGGTGTGCTGTGGCAGACTCCGGCCTCAGCAAAGCCACCAAACGCTATCAGCAGTGAGCTAGTCAGTGCTGATAACACAGCATCCCATCTGCTTTCCTCTTCCTTTGTAGTGCGGGACTTTGATGTAAGCTTTATGACTGTCTAGGGACCAAGCAAAGGGCCATATCACTGCTAGGTTTCGTGTCGCAGCGCCCTGTACTCAAAACAGTGCACAGAGATTGCACAGACCCACGTGAATACTGGCAGCAAGAACTCTGGGTAGAAATGCTCCTTGCAATGCACACAGATGTGCAATAACTACGATGGTTTAATGATAATGAAATAATAGCAACTTTAAAGCAAATAATGAGGTACTTAGAATTAATTTAAGTCACAGGGCAAATCTAGTTAAAGCGCTTGCATCCAAATCGCCAAGAGAGCAACAGTGGGAGTTAGAATTTCCAGCACATCCCAATTTCCAGTGCACCCCAGTGCTCACTGAGGACAGTATCCCATACTGGCAGAAGTGGCTGCAAGGAAATTTGAAAATCATGCTCCAGCTCATTCATCCTCTCAGCCTTCCCTCTGTACCAAAGAGCTGGATTTATCACTCTCGGCACACATTTCCTTTGTTCATTGGGTCTCATGATGGATGTTAGAGGATACTTGTCCTTCCCGGTATGCTATCAGGTACAATAATACAGCAGCATGGCAACATTTTACACAATTCCATTTGCTTCTCATCACCGTAACTTAGAAATGTCACAGGAGTTGATACATACTGTAACAATTCTTTTTTCACTCTTGAGTTACTTTAAAAGAATTTCCAGTATGAAAATTGAGCATATCCTTACATTATCCAAGGCTACCACAGAAACCTCCTCTTTTTACTACCAGCCAGTCTCACTTAAGGTAAAGCATTAACTACAGCTGGGATAGCACATGACTCACCATAATAGGCTGGACAGTCACCGTAATAGGCTGGACAGTCACCGTAATAGGCTGGACAGCTTAGAGGGTTTTTCCTTCCCTGGAAGTCACTAAACTGAGTCATATTTTACCATTAGCTTGTAGGAGTCCACTGTTTATTAACAGTGTTATCCATTGCCATGATTCAATATACAACGCTGTTACAGGAGATGAAGTATCCATAAAAAAAAAAAAAACAAAGGCTCTGGGGACTCTGTTAAATAGCTCTCCTTTAGCTGTAATATCTGAAAAGAAATCGAGGCAGAGTGCTCTTGGGATTTGAATGACTTGGTGGCCATCTGTTCTGCATGGAGAAGGCCATCTGCCCTCTATATAACCCTTCCACATCCACGGCAATCCAAGCACTAATACCTTTTGAAATCCCCACCTGTGGCCATTGAATGGTAGCTTCAATTTTCATCTTACAAATGAAACTGCAGCATGAAATTCTTCCCCTTCTTTTTTTTTTTGGCATTAGGTTGATTGCATAACCCTGTTTTAGCTGATATCATTATGCCTTCTCACACACTGCTCTTTTCTTATTAATTGAAGGTGGCAATACTTACTATACAAAGGAAAGCTAATAAAACACTGCTGTTGTAAGTCCCTGATGGCACCAGGCAAGTTTGCAAACAAACTATTATTATTCTGCAGGTCAGTGTAAAATGTGTGGTATTTTGAAATTACAGCAGATAAAAGAGCAGAGTAGATTTGCATAAATATTGTTCTTTTAGGCCCAGGCCCTAAGCTGTAAATGAGACGATGGCTTAGATCCAGAATTGCTAAATTATAAAGGAGCCACCGCCACATCTCCTTTTCTAAGTTTCATCTTTCAGTACCTCGTGGGATATTACAGTTAGGCTACTCTTGTGCAGCTTGCTGCCACCTGAGCAGGTTGACATAAAGATATGCTCAAAACTGAACCCCTGCCCCAAACTTGAAGGAAAGTTAGGCCCTATGCAAACCGAGGTGATTTCAATTTTAGCTGACTGAGCAATCATCCCATATGACTTTTCTTTTTTTTTTCATGAGATTTGCAGGGGTGAAAATAGGCAGTAGTCAGGAATTATTGTCATGGTTTTAAGGTAATCCCTGTTGAGGATGTCTACCTACCATTGTAACCACCACTGCAGAAGATAGCACGTTAAAAGCTCTAAAAGGCTAGATTTGTCCTGGGAGTGACTAATGAAAGAGGTATAGCTCTCTGATTTCAAATAGACCAACTGAGACCCATCAATAGTTTTAATACTGGAATGCTGTCATAAAATGTGCTGCTGATAGGAAAAGGCAGGGAAGAAAATACAATGAAGTCAGGTTCTCCTTTTTCAGTTGGAAAGAATGTATCCTCTGGGAAGAACTCTGTATAGTTGGCCAATTGGGAGCTTGGTGTGTCTAATAGATGAAAGAGCAGATTGCTGCACTGAGGTCCCACAGGCTCACGCCCATCAGGCACAAGAAACCAATTTGTTTATTGCTTTTCACGCTTTTGCACATGGGCCAAAAAAGGCTGAGCCAGAAGCTAACCCTTGGAACTTCCCTGTGATTTTTCACCACCAACTTTCTCTTTCAACCTCTAGATGAAGGAGCTTCATTACACCCGTGTGATGACACTTACTGTGGTCCCTTTCCCGAGTCTGAGCCTGAAGTAAAGGCTGTTGCTCATTTTCTCCGCAAACACCGGAAACAAATAAAAGCCTATTTGTCCTTCCATGCATATGCACAGATGCTGCTGTACCCTTACTCTTACAAATATGCAACCATTCCAAACTTCAACTGTGTGGTAAGTACATAAAAACGTGGGAGAATGCGCTCCTCTGTATATTTTTTGGTACATTTTGTTTTGAGAGGAGGCTTGTTTCTTCAATAATTTGCACATATTTAATATTGAGCAGTATTTATTTGGGATCCATTTGCAATCACATTTCTGGTTATATAATCTTCACTCACCATGAGTCAGTGGTAATTTGAATAAAATGGTATAGCGCCTTTCATCCATTAGTCCCTTTAAATTACTTTATAGGATAAATCCCTAAGTTTTAATTATAGTTATTATCATTTTATTTAATTAACTGTAATGAGAATTACAGAGTTAGGTCCTTGGGCTTCTAGCAGAAATTCTGTCTCTTCATGCTCAGAACTTAAACACCAGGAGCACAAAGAAGATCATCTTCAATGTCATGAACAAAATAAAATTGAACATGTTTATGTTTACCAATTCAAGGAGAAATCTCTTAGATTTCACCAAAATTAAAGCTTCAGTTGCACTGTGTATCATTCAGGGCAGACATAGCGTTTTTAACCCTTTCAGACAAGCAGGTATATAAAACCAGGAGCTTCTGTATACTAGAAAAATTAATTACCAAGAACACATTTTTTGATGTAAGCCTATCGATTCACAGATGAGCCCATTTCATGTATTCCATGCTCATCCAAATGCAGAGCTATTCCCTCTGCTTGCAGTCTGAGGTCTGTTTTAGCCAGCCTCCTGTTCATAAAACCCCCCTTACGGCTTATTCTCCGAGGGACACATGGCTAAGCTTCGCTCTCTGTTTGCTCCTGCTCACAGACGCACACTGCACCAATCAGCCGCAAACCTCTTTCCTTCACCCTCAGTCCTGAGTAAAATTACATTTTCCATTTATCTCCCATTTTGACCTTGAAAGTTGCAGTGACTTTTAACTTGCTGGTTTACGCTAGTTTTCTCCAAAGGAGCTTAACTGCACCTTAGATTTATCCTGTGCAGAATAAATGATGTTGTCAGTCCCTGGGGCTTCGCTGAAGTTTCACTCAGCTGTTCTCTCAGGAGGCTGAGCAGCCAGCACTCCACAAACTAAACTCTCTTTGTAGGTTTATTTCTGTTGAGACACTTAATTTCAGTAGGTACTAAACATTCTTCTGTCTGATGCCATTCCTGTGAAACAGAGCAAATTAACTATGCAGCCAGAGGAGCTAAAAATATGAGACTTGTGAGGACTGACCACTCAACCCTGGACTGACTGTGAATAAAGTAATGAATTTTTTTTTATTCTACCTTCACACTCTTTTGGGGAATGACAAGGAGAAAGGAGTTCCCCAAGTGAATTGATGACTATTTAGTTAGCAAAAAAACATAGACTGGGAATTTAAAATCATAGGTTCTCATTCCTTTGAAGATCAGCAGGTGCAAGCATATTTTTTTAAGAACAGACAACAGAGAAAAAGGTAAAGACGTAGTGATCGGAAGAATCAGCAACTTCTCTGCAAGTATATGATTATTGTGTATCTGACTAAAATGTCCAGAGTAATGTAAGGCAATAGCAGATGCTACAGACAGGAAATTCATTGTAAGGAGAAGGAAGATTTAACTGAGAGTTTTCACACACACCAGTATATTTTACATGTTGCTCTTATTGCTTAAGGAATAATTCCATTCTGAGATGGGGCGTAACTGCCCCTCAGCTCGTACACGCTCTGCCTTTCCATCCATTGCTTTTAGACCAAAGGATTCCAGTTTCTGGTGTTTAGCAGGTGTTCCTCAGGTTTTCAAGACCTTGGATCAGGCTTGTCATCAGAGGGAGTGGAGCACAGACCTAAAGGAACAAAAAAAGACAATGTTTTAAATGACATCCGTGGACAAACGGAAGCCAAATATCAGTTCTAAATATCTTGTCAGTATTTGAACTTCAGACTTCTTTTCACTGTGGTTGGTCAAAAAGAAGAGGGAGGTTGAAATAAGAAACTGAATTAATTTCCTGTTATTTATAAAGCTCATTATAGGGATCATAGTGAAAATTAAGGGAATACTTGTTGGTTATGTATTTGTGGTTTAATACTTGCCTACAGCCAAAGGCTCCATCACCTGGTGGCTCATAAATGTGTAGTTTTTAATATTTGAAGTCTCTAAAATGGTGACTTAGGCTGAGGTTGCAGATTCTCCAGCTCTCTTGGAAATTGCAGTGAGCTGGAAAGTGATAGATCTCTGTTTCCTGACACTGATGGAACAAGCGTTGTTGGTCTACGTGGGCTGTGTACAGCAGACAACTGTAGGACCCCACATGCATAGCAGATAAATAGCTTTTGGTGCTAACAGTGGGCTACAATTAACTCTGAGCAGAAGAAAGGCTGTTTCTGTCTGGGTCAGATCATTCTAGTAAGCTGTCAGTTACCATTGCAATTAAAGCGTTCAATTATTCAGAGCTGCTTTGAAACTGGAGAGCTGTGTACTGATCACAACATGTATATTCTGTTCTAATTTAGGCACAACTGTCTTATTAACACTCTCCTGAAATCTGTTCTTTTAAGATGCTTAAAATGAAATGCTTTTATATTGAAAAAAACACCAGCAGAAACATACGTCCATCTCAAGAGTTTTAAATTTCACCTGATTTTCATCCTTTTTCTTCCTGTTACTGTCATTTGCCGTAGTGTTTGCAGTGAACTTATATAGCATGACTGAGTTTGTGTACATCTTTGCAAAAATCTGGAAATTTTATGTGGCATTTTCCCCTTGAGGGTGTTCAAAGACTGGTTGCCTGGATTTACTCGGGATCCAACCTGCTCAGTATGATGCAGTTGAGGATTGTCCCTTTCTTTGGGCACATGGCTCTAACAGTGGGAGCCAGCTGCATTCCTCAAGGCTAAGAGCTTCAAGTTCACAGTGCCCAGGGATGCATGGCCACGTGGTGGACACGGACTTGGGATGCTCCCGGCCGGTCTGACCTCCAGATAGTTGCTGCCTCTACACAGAACCCATTACTGTTCTGCTGATTTTAAATGGGCATTGCTAAACTATTTCTTCAAAAGATTTCAACAGAATTATCTGTTGTCTCATTGCTGTGCAGTGCATAATTCATGCACAGGGAGTCTTCTTGTTTGTGGCTATGTTCTCCTTGTCATGGAGCATTTATTGGGACTTTGTTCTCCACCCATCTTAGCTCCCTCAGCTGAGCCCGGTCTCCTGCTCCCTTGGCATCAGGCCTGTTGTCAGGCCATCCCAGCTCCACACCAAGGCCCTGGGATGGTAAGCACAGCTGCTTGCAAATTTTGGTTGAGCAACAGAGTCTCGTACTTGGGACAGTGCCAGCACCAGAAACCAGCCCCTGGCTGCCACCCCTGGGAGCTCTCCCTTCCCTGGCCCTGTGCAGCCACAGCCACCACGGCGACCTCATGCTGCCACCCCACCACCCTCACACAGGGTCCAACACCTCCAACCCCATGATGGGTCTTGCGTGTCCCAACCCAGAAGTCAAGGCATCTGGAGGAAGAGTCCCAAGGGACAGCACTTCTCCCTTCTCCCACAGGACAGGCCCTTCTCATCTTTGGTGTTAGGGTGAGTCAGAGTCACCCCTTACAGCGGCTGACAACCACATCCCAGCACAGCAGAAGTTCCAGCAACACTGAATTCAGTGGTCCTTACCTCCACACACTCTCTCATGGAGGTGGCAAGAGGCCAAGCTGAAAATGTCAGTCTCCAGCACTATCGTCCTTCTGCTAAACAAACAAAAATTCTGGTTGTGCCTAACAAATTTTTGTAATGGAATAAAAATGTGCTCTTTCATTTGCTAAGAGGAGTGTAAAATAAACTCTCCAAAGCCCTACCTGCAGATCAGTTGTCTCTGGAATGACATTTTAAAGCAGTTTTCTCTGGCTTCTCTACTCAGACAGACAAAGCCTGCACGGGTCAGACCGAGGATTAAGTCAGAATCCCAACTCCTGACAAGGGCAAACAAGTGGAAGGTTAGGAAAAACATTTAAATGGAAAGGCAAGTATAGGGTAATCCTTCCCCAGTGTATTCATTTAGTGCCTGCTGAATAACAAGGTAAGGACTGAGTTCATGAAGACTTGCATAAACCAAAACCTACAGCTCTTCTGTTCAAGGAAGTAAAACAACTGAAACAACCATTGCAGCTTTACCCAGTGGTTCAAAGTCCAGCAGTTTCTAGCTCCAAATACAATAATTTCCTGTTCTGTATAGGGAGATGACTGTGTTTCCCTGGCCTTCATAGTATATTCACCAGTATCCTTTTCTTTGGGGTAATAATATTCTTTTTCCTTTTGAATATGTGCATCCTTTCTGTGCGTTTTGATGCACTATCCATATGTGACTCTCAGAATTTTCCATGGCCCAGGCCTTCTGCACCCAGCTTCACAGGATGAACCATGAGCCTCCTAAACAGCCTTTCAGCCACAAGCTGTTGCAATGTAGGCGCTGATTTTCCCCGTACCGTACTGAAACCACATTTCTGTAACAGTGGAAAGAGCTCTCCAAGACTACATCATCAGGCCCCAGAGAAAGTGGGACCAGCAGTGAACATTTACCTGCTGATCAGAGATTCAGGAGTGGAACTTGCCTCCTTCCTTCTTCCCACTCTGCTCACTGAACCACTGTGAGTGTCAACAAGACATCATTTCTCCTTCACAAGCCCAGCAGAGGCAAGGTTTAGTGAACTGGGAAATATATCCTCAGAAAATGCATGCACGGCTTTTAAACTGCATAAAAAAGAAATTATTTCATCTCATGGTCTTACGTGTCATCTAAATTTGTCGTGTCGCTAAATTGACATAAATACCTATAATTGCAAACACTTAACACCCGATCATTCACAGTGCAGTGAGCACTTTCATGCCATGAAAATACCAAACCAAGTTTTTCAGGGAATTGCTGTCATTAAAAATAAATAATGTATTTACACTTCACAATAATTTTAACCTAGCTGCCACGGACTCATGGACCACAGCATTGCACCAGAATGCAATGATCCATCGACTCAGGTTCCAATCACAATACAGTACTTCAAAGTCTAATTTATGTATTTGGTTTCTTCTCCTCCCCAGGAATCAGCAGCCTATAATGCTGTTAACGCTCTTCAGTCAGCCTATGGTGTAAGATACAGATATGGCCCCGCATCCAGCACTTTGTGTAAGTTTCCCTTTGCAGGTTTGTGACTTTGACCTTCCACAGTAAGAAGGAGAATACCCTTATTATAACAAAGAATGTAAACACGATTTAAAGTGAACTTTGTTCCGGGTTTGGTTGTGAGGAAGGCAGAAGAAAGTTTTGCAACTAATTCAGTCAGTTGATTGCAGTAAGATTAACTCGACTGATGCAATAAGAGATTAAAATGCAATGCATTTGAGAGTCAAAAGCCAGCAAATAACATATTTATACCATATAAAACCGTGGGGTTTTTTAAAAAGAAAAACTAAGATCTTAAATACCTTTATCAGATACTGCAAATGCTCTACTCAGTTGTAACAGCATTTGTCAGGCAAGCTCTCTGTAGACAGGCAAGAGAAAAAGAAGTTCAACAGGTTTTAACAAGACACTTTTTTTTCTTTACTGAAACCTTGAGACCTGAATGCTGTGGCTAACGATAACAGACATTGAAAAAGTGAAAATCTAAAGACTTTTGACAAGTAACCTCCTGCATCTCCTCTGCCATTGCTGTGTTTCAGCTACAGTTCCACTTATCATGGGCCTCCATCTCACAGCATAGTCATCATCTTGTGCTCATTACGCTGCAGTCAGTCACTATGTCAAAGAGAAAGCAATGTGAATTAATACCAGAATTGCACAGACTACGGCAGGCCACATGAGAGATGTATCTGTATAAAAAAATGTGTCTTGGGTAATCAACATATGGAGATAACGAAAGCATAAGCAGCACACTTCCTCAGGAAGGTTTGTTAATATTAGACACCACCTATGCAAACGCTCTCATGCTGTGAGGAAATGGTGAGAAAGTAAGACAAATGAAAAGAATTTTAAAAGCACTTTAAAAAGAAGATGGTAGATTACTTTATCAACTTTCCCCCTTCTCACTGCAAACGAATTGCCTAAAAAAACCAATTTAAACCTAGGAGCATGCAGAGCTCTCCAGTCCAGCTGGGAGATCTTTGTGGAAGGAAAGCTTTAGACTGCACTCACATGGGGACAGGAACCGTTTGAGGTTTTATTCTAGATATTCTCTTTTATGAAAGTTTTGCTTTACACAAAACAGTTACAATATTTTTTCCTATGAAAATGAAGTGTCTAATCCATATTGTCCTGAGCACATTTCACCAGGTGCTGGGTTCTCATGCTATTTTCTGAAGGGTGTTCAGGATCAGGGCAGCTGGAGTTGCAAGTATATTCACTGAGTCCCAGAGACAAAATGCCACAAGAACCCTCTGGTGACTTCAGCATGACCTGCATTTAACATTTTTTAATGCTTTCTCTGAATTGCCTCTTTCAGATGTGAGTTCTGGAAGCTCTATGGACTGGGCCTACAAAAATGGCATCCCGTATGCATTTGCATTCGAGCTGCGTGACACTGGCCATTTTGGATTTTTACTTCCCGAGACGCTGATCAAACCAACCTGCACAGAGACCATGCTTGCAGTTAAAAATATAACTCTTCACTTGCTGAAGAAATGTCATTGAGATGGTTTTTTAGGAGCTGGAAGTGAACATTTTACTCCAAGTGCTGATGCCTTTCAGTGCATTCAGTTGCCATTCTAAGTTTGGCCGCTTCAGAATTCTAGAAGCTAGTGGGAAATACGGTATTGTTTCTGCCAAATTTACTTAGTGGAAAATGGAAAAAAATCATTTAATATCTGCTTTTCTAAAGTCCATAAAGTTGATATATCAACTTAGTTACCAGTTTGGTGCAAAATAGTTTCTTCTTTTTCCAATAAAACTTTAATTCTGCAACTTCAGTGAGGCCGGTCCTAAAAGAAAGTGCCCCTTCCAGGCAGTTCCTGGCCTTACTCCTTTCCCCAGCATGAAGACTTCCCGTGGGGTCTCTCAAACCAAGAAATAAAGTTTACATTCATGTAAATATACCCTGTGACCCAACACAGGCCTGTATCTACTGCAATAAATGACTTAGAGAGGTAGCTGGCTGCACTGCAAGTAGCAGTGTGGCTTCCTTCTGCGTGTATACGTACATACATACATATATGCACTTTTGTGATTTTTTTTTCATATTATGCAATAATTTGAACCAAGGTTTCTTTTAACTGTTCAGAGAAATCTACTTTCAAACGTATATAATTGGAGTGGACTCAAAATCAACATACTGTCTTTGAAAATGTAACTTTTCTAGCGATTTGTAAGAACTATAATGAAATACTATTGAGATAGACAATACTCTGCTTTATGAAGAGACAAAGCAACTTGCCATGACTTGGAACTTGAAGCTGGCAGTCGACTGATGCATCTGGGCTCTGCTTGCTGTAGTCAGTGACTGCCCATTTCCACCAGCCAAGGATTTAGCCTTAAACTGTAATTAACTGATGTTTTATTTATCAGTATTCTTGCAGTGAGTTCTGTAGCTCTTTGGCTATGTAGCTCTTCTTCTTGGAAGGTGTATTTTTTTTTGCATGTTTTAAAGGAATTAATAAATTTTTAATAGATTCTTAAGTGAGCCAGAGGTGAAGGTAGAAGCCTTACAGCTGAAATAAAGTGAATAAGCACCATGTTTGAAAGAATAATGAAAGCACAGAGAATATAACAACATGTTGAGGGATTTTTAGTACTTTTTAAATACTATTTTTTTTATCTTATTATATCTGCAGAAGCATATATTTTACTTTATGAATTTTGAATTTAATCTTATGCCACTACCTGTTAACTAAAACATATTTGTTAATAAAATTGTCAAAGACTTTTGAAGTACTCTTCATATTTCGCTTAAGTGTTAAAACTTTTGTTCAAGGATGTAACAATTTTACCAATCTGTTAAACATTCCTGACACTAAGGATGCGGAATTTAAAAAAACCTACATCCTCTCTAAATAAGCACTTGAACTTAGCAAATGGGCAATCTTTATAAATCTTATAAGGGAAGCACTGTATTTAATTAAGAATATCATTGTTTTCAGGACTGCAAAAGGCAATCAGTGAGCAAAGATGACAGAATTACATTCTATTTGTCGAACGTTTTGTTAATAAATGTGTTAATTTTACACAAGTTTTCTGAAGGCTTGTTCAGATTTGTTTAATTCAGTCTTGTTTGAGTAACGTAAGTTCCTATTCTGGTTTATTAAAAGTCTAGGGGACAGAAGCCCTCAAAATAGTAATTTCCAATTGTTTATGACCATAACCATTAAATATTTTGAAGACAGCAATAACTGTCTATTGCTATGCACAGATTCCTGAACAATGGCCTTGACAGTGGTATAAATGCTTAGCACCAATTGTTATGAGTTATTCTGAATTTAGGTGACAAGACTGAACTACTACAAGGACGTAAGAGGCTGAAGAAGAGAATGAACGAGGGATGTCTAATTAGCATGAGGCAAATTTACCTCTGAATTGCTACAGTACAAGCGTGGACCAGGAGAAATCAGATTCTTATGTGATGGTTTGATTCCTGCTCACAGTCCAACAGTTCACCATATGAAATATTTCAGCTTTATGTTCATACCATTACAACTCCACTGGTAGTGACAAGTAATTGAACTCTGAAATTGAGCTCTGAAACAAACAAATATGCTCTTTTAGTTACCAAAAGGACCTAGTTGACCTTCTTGGACAGGAAAAACTGCAAGTGTTCTTAGATTTATCTAAGAAGCTTTGACATTTAGAAGTACTTGATATCAAACCCTTCCCATGCATAAAGCTACACACCAGTACATGGATGGACTCCGTTTGAATACTATTTATGATGTGCAACTGAGAACTCTGAGCTGAGTTTTGAAGACCTGTACAAGGTACCTTAATGCCCCATAGTTGAATACAAGTGCAAACACATCTCTGAGCACTTTAGTTTCGGGGTCATTAAAGCTGGTGGAAAGACAGTCGCTGGGAAAGAATAAACTCTGTTTCATGAATTAAAATTCTGTAAGATAATTTTTCAGCAGAAGAGTGATTCTAAATGGAGTAGTTTACCCTAAGGAAAGGACTACTGGCAACCGGCTATTTGGATATGAAATCATATGGGTTTTGTGACTTATAAATGTTATTTCTCAAGAACAGCTCTTTTTTATCACTATAATTGCTTACTTCTCTTCCCTTTGTAATTTTCAGCAATTTTTATTCACTACAGGACAACAGAACTGAAAGCTGGTTTTGAGAAAAGTGAATTTATTTTATGATCATAGGTACAGTTTATCATTCAACACAATAAAAAGTACATGAACAGCAAAACACTCTTTAGTAACCCAGCAGTCAAAATCACATATATAGTGATTATGTGAAATCCAGAAGTTACACTTCCATTGATTATTGAAAGAATAATTATAACCACTTCTGTAACTTGGAAAACAACATCTGTTTGGGCTTTTTTAAAGCTTTTAATTTTTACAAACAAACCTCTGAAATTAATTAATAGGAAGGAAACAGGTCCATGCCTCTTCAAGTCACCCTTCCCAAAAACAAGTATCACAAATTACATTAAATCATCATTCCTAAATTGATTTAAAAATCCCCTTTAGAGGTCAAAACAGGTATTGAACTTTGTTGCAAACCTTGAAGAAAGAGCACTGCTGATGGGTGAAGCTCCTTGTGTATTTTCCAGAAGTTGCTTCAAAAAGGTCACTGTATTTGGTCACTCATAACATATAAAGCCTATGGAAAACTGCAGTTCCTTTTTGAGAACTGCAATACCTTTTCTGAAATTTGAATTGGAAGAGTCCAAATGACCTTGAATCCCAACGTGTATTTATATCCAGAGCCAGTCTGCTTGTCTAAGAGAAACAGCATTGTGCAGATTGAGCTGCCTACTCAAGGACTGCATAAAATAGCCATTGATGGACAAGACTGTGTCTAATTCTTAAGGCTGGGAAGAAAGCTTTGTATTTCCTATGAAAAATAAGTTAATATTCAACTGCTCCTGTTTATTTCCATTAAACAATCCCTTCATTTTTCATATTTACATTTATTTTAATGGCACCAATCAAAGAATAAGATACTCGGTAGCATGGGTAGGGTAATAAGTACTTTTGTAAGCACTTGGGCCTTTCCTTTGGTTGTCCAAAATTACTATATCATTTCCATAGTTCACTGTTTTGTAGCAGTCACATTCAGTCTCACACATGCGCTCGTGTTTTTGAATTCTGTGCCTACAAGCCAGAGATTACCATCTTTAAGCAGTTCTAAAGTGATGGTAAAACACCAGAACAATATCTCAGACGCACAGAGATACAACTATCACTCTGCTGTAGAAAACAGAATAAGAGAACAGATAAATAAATTACAGAAAGACTTTTTAAATACAAACCCTGTGGCATTAGGTATACTTCTTAAAAAACATTTTTAAATGCTCACAACACAAAATAATTTGTAAATTTGTTGGAAATTTAAGTCTTCTGTCCACAGAAAACGTAGATTATTTGCCAAGTGCTTAACGTATGCCCGACTCTCTTAATTATTCAGGATAAAAAACTGAGGTCCAAACAGCTGTAATTGCCTTTTCCTTCACTGTGTAGGAGGGAAGCTGGGTGTGGAGAGAGCTGCCTTCTGAGTGACTGCATCAATAGATTTTCCAGCCCTGTCAGCAACACCAAGTTGGGAGTACTGATGCTGTTGATGGGTCTGTCTTGGAGGAAGTGGAACAAGTCCAGAGTGGTTTGCACTCTTCTTGGCTGAACGTGCTGTCGCTCCAAGCACGATGTGCCAGTTGAGCAGCTTGTCAGAAATTCACAGCCTTAGGCTGCTCCTGGTGTCAAAAGGGCCTGCCCTAACAACAGGGTCTTCTGTTAACATCTGCAAGCTTGGGAACCAGCAGTGAGCTAACACATGGTTCTCCTTAGAAAATGATGTTTGGGGCAAGGACATTGAGAATTGGGAAATCTTTAGCCCCGAACGCTTGTCCTTGCCTGACAGGCAGGAGCAATCAAGCAGAAAGTCTCCGGTCTCTCCACTTGTAAGGTGGAGGTCCTTTCAAGCCCTCATTTGAGAGACCATATCAAGCACAGCAGGGCTTGCCCTTGGATTCAGACATCAGGGAATGCACTCATAAATAATAGATTTGAATGTTAATTAAAAAAATCTGCCACTGTCCCCAGCCATGAAGAAAGCATACTTTGCCTGTGACAAGGAAAATCCATCCATTGCCATAAAAACATGAGGTAATATATTCCATCAGTCCTGCCTGCTCTGAAAGTCCAGCCACTTTAGCACTGCTTGGCCTTTTTGAAAAAGACATGTGGCAGAATAGCCATAACAATGAAATATTTTAAACTACCCCCAGGCCTGTAGGAGCATATACTTTATATAAAAGAATAGATAACAGCTTCTGAAATACATACTGTGGTATGACTGGGAGCAGGTGTTTTCGTCTATTTTGCTGACTATGATGTGCCAGGCTATTCCTCTGCATACCAGGATAGATCAATGCTGGGAGGAGTGTCTGGTTTTTTAACCAATTAATAAAACTTTTTTTTCCAGTTCTGAGCAGAATATCACATTAGGCCTGAAAATACATACACAAAAAAGAGTCTGATCAAGTTGGATTTTAAAAAGAGGATTTTCAACTTTCTTGAAAATAATGCAGCTGTTAAAATCACAGCCATAGTTTTCAGGTGGCTTACTGTTTTCAGCATGTCATAACTGAAAAAAACTCCAGTTATAGCAGCCTTGAAAGCTGAGCAGAGATGCTGATCTACTCACTGTTTAATTTCCCTTGTTTCATTTTGCTTTGTTTCTAGATTGAGAAAATCTGTTGATTGGGCTGAATTGATGGAGTGCAGTCAAAAAGCTGAGTGTAAAGGATTTTTCTGTGTCTAATGAGCTAGAAATAGCTGCTTAAAAAAAAAAAAAGTAGCTTCATCTATTTTAAGTTCTTTATAGAGACTAATTGCTTTACACTGTTTAAAATAAATTATCACATTCACAGAGATGGTTTGGAAAGATCTATCACTATTTTGTTGTGACCCAGCCAGTTTTCTAAGGGTTAAAATAGTGAAATGTCTACTAGTGCTGTAGAAGAACCAGAGCCGTGCTTTGGCCTTGACAGCACAGAATCTGTACGTGAACCTTCTCTAACAGAACAAATTTGCTCTATCATGCTGCATGCACCTCCATTTTTGTCCTTCTTTTTCAAAAAAGAAGTGAATACTGTCTGTTGGTGATGACTTCAGGATATAAAAGAGCCTAACTTTTGGTACTAAATTTAAAACATGAACCTGTTAACATGTGTGAACTTCCCCACATACCTACGCAGAGCCATTCACACACAAACACTGTGTCTGGCTGCACAATGTGTACTGTGTGGTGGTTTATGTAATGGTGTAGCTGCAATTCTTGGCAACCGCAGGGCTGCTGATGGCAGGCAGCATGTGTTCAGCATCTCTCCTCTGCCTGCTGGAAGCACACGCAAGTGCAGCTCGTCTGGCCAGTTCCCCAAAAGCCCTTTGACACTATTTCACTGGTGCAACACAGGAAGTTCTCACTTCTGCTGCAGCGTGTCTCCGTGGGTTACCTGCCACTACTGTTGACACACCACCCATGAGCTCCCCTCTCGGGCCAAGCCCTTTGTGTGCTGCACCCTACAGAGCTCAGAGGTCGAGTTTCGCTATTATGAATATTAGGGCAGAGGCTGTGAGAGGGTGTTATGTCCCCTACTCCCAATGTGGATTGCATCCCAGAAAGCTTTCTTACCTTGTGCATAATGAAGAAGGTCCTGTGTCACTGCCCAGGGTGAACAAAGCGGGGTCTGAGATTGTGCCTGGAAAGTCTGGAAGTGTCAAGGAGAACACCGGAGAGCCTACAAGCCCATACCAACTTCCACCAGGACTTTTGGAACTGCTTCAGCCCATGAACAATTCTTCTACATGTTAACCATTTGCAGGAATACATTTTTAAAATAGTAATTTTAGACAAAAAAAACCCCTTATCTTACACATGTTAAAGGTTTTCTTTTGAAGTTTTTGTATTTATTTTAATGACGTTTCTTTTCTGAGAAATGAAGTCTCTTCCGAGAAGCTGAGGAAGGAATAACGTGAAGTTGCTGTCGTGCTGAAAGCTGTTTAGGGAGCCAGTGGATGCAGTCCACTACCTGTCAAATACACCCTTCCCAACACTGCAGATAATAAGTGCAACCTTCAGCAGAGGTCTCAGCAGAGACCTTGCTGCAAACATCTCTGAAAGCCGGGATATTCCTCAGATAGCAGTTTTGATGCAGACTGGCTAATGAATGTTGGGAAGCTCTTCTACAACTCTCTCCTCTGGAGCTGAGAGTAGGAACATCACGTTTTCGCAGCTGTCAGGACTGCACTTTTCAAAAAAACATTAGTCTGTGTCAGAGTTTTAACAGAGAAAGGAAGGTCCCCATTCATTTCACGCTCCTCTGCACAGCACCAGGGAAGGGCTCCTTTGCTGGTGTGCCTGGCTGCAGATCCACTGGCACCCAGCCCATCAGAAACAACGTTGTTTGAAATTGATGGAATCGCTGTCTTGTTTTTCTTTTGCCTTTATGAAAATCATAAACAACCCATCGGTGCTAAAGCCTGAATATGCACAAGAACAACACTCTCCCGTTTAGGTGTCTGTTGAAGGTCACACAAAAGCTCATTTCTTAAAAATTCCTTTTTGGATTCAGCAATTTCCATTCCGTTGAAAACTAACGGTTTGTATGTACATGGGGGAAAAGAATAATCCCAGAAGACAAATGATTAATGGAAACTTTCATCCAAAACCATACCAAGTACAGTATGTATCATCTTCATGGCCTAATTCTGAATGCATAGAGCAAAGGTGGGACATTTGGAGTATGTTTTCTATTTTCACTTGGTATCAGGACTAAAAATAAGGGCAAAGGATAGAAGCCTATAACATGGAATAGAGGAAAAGTCCAAATTAAGTAGCAAGACTATGCCCTAACAGCAGCAGAGACTACTCTAACTAGTATAAAAAGGCATAAAATCACCAAAGCACCAATGCATTAGAAAGATGAAAGAAAATAATGTTGAATAACGCTGATGTTTGAAAAACCCAGAGCTGCTGGGTCAGATGACACACGGGGAGAGTGAACAGCTATCAGTGACTAATCACACAGGTGAAAGAACAAAACTTAGAAAAAATTTGGCAAACAAGCAAGGACTAATCATTTCAGACTGAATGACACTCTGTGAGGAGTATAATAATAACTTTATCCTGAATAAGTAAAGTAAACAGATACTGCCAGGATTACTTCTAAAAGTAACAAGCAGAGAAGATGAGACGGACACTAAAATGAAGAGAATCACTTCTCTGTTCATCTGATGGTGTCAAAGCCCATAATCAAGCTTCTTTACCTAAAAAAAATTACCTGCCTTTGGCGTACACCCACGAGGACAACGTCAATTAATATTCAGCAACCTTGTGACATAATTAATTTTTGGTGTACATGGATATTAGAAAGAGGTAAAAGGTATCTATCTAGTGTTGCTTACGACCTTACCTGGCAATACCAGTGTTTCCCACTCTGTGCAAGTTTGCACTTTACCTCTCCAGCTGTACGTGTGGATAAAGCCCAACACAACCAAGCCAGATTGGTAGCTGCTGTGTGAAGAAGCAGAGCAGTGGATTCCACACAGAAGTAGCAGAAGTTCTCTGCATTATATTCGGGGGGTATTTCTACAAGGGAACATGCACAAGTGTAAAAAGAACCACATAGCTCCTATAAGATACTGGAAACTAAAAGAAGGTTAAGATTAGCTTCCTCTGTGGAAAACCTTGCTTGTCATAAAATTCATCAAAATATTGATCCCACTGCCTAGTAGAAGGGCATTTCTTCTGCCACTTTTTATTAAACACCCATAATGCCACACAATGATGATTTTTCTCAGTTCTCCTGCATCTCAATGCACTTTCATAAGTACACAGCTTTTCAAGAACAGATTGATACCATAGCTGAATAGGATAAAGTTGCAGCACAACCAATATACAGTATTAAATTAAAGACCTAATAAATTCCAAGCAAAAAGCAGCACTGCAACCCAGGAGATGAGACTTCTACAGGAATGTTTCCAAGGAAGCCTTTCTTAAGCTTCCCTAAATCTTGACAATGTGTATCTATTTAAATCACACTTCATGCTCAGATTCACTGGAATACAGAAGTCACGGCTGCAAGGAAAGCGAAAACTATTGGATAATGTATCATTTTACTTGCCATTCAGTGTGGGAAACTAGTTTAACACAGCCAGAGTCAGTCTATTTGCCTAGTATATGCCTATTTTAAAAAGGAACAACAAATAAATAATCCTTAAACTCTGCAAATTTGTTATACAAGAGTATTACATATCAAGGTTCACACATTTAAATTATGACTCTCGCTGTACATTAGGTGTTCCCTGAAAATTACATACACCACCATGAGAAAGGTCCAAACCTTTAACAGCCCAGTCAGTATATTTCAGCACATTGGCAAAAACTGAAAATAATCCTACAGCCAAAAGCTTTACTTCAGATTTCTGAGATATCCTAGTAAATCCACCCATTCTTACGTGTTGGATAAAAAAACCAGGCACCCTTGTACCTCCTGCTGGGGCACGGTAATGCAGGATACTAAGGAACAAAGATGTGTTAGAGGTGTTACCTCTAAGAGTAACACCAACGTTACCAATTTGGTAACACCAAAGAGGTGTTACCAATGCTACCATTCACCTTCTGTTTTTCTGTATTCATCCTCTGGGGTGGCAGGCCTCAACTTTCACCTGTCTGGGAGAAAAATATCATGTTCTTTCTGCTCTGAAGGTGGGATTTAACTCATCTGACTTCTGTGTCAAAGCTATTTACCTAAACTAAATCGACTTGGCTCCCTCTGTAGTTGGTAGAGAAAAATAAAGGATGTAGTGGATGACAGGTCACATCTACCTTAGACTTGGTGCCATTGGTACTGCACAAGTTACTCATCAGATGTCAGCCTTTTTGCATAGCAAGAGTCAGCCTATGATTCTCAAAAATAAATGTTATTTATTTTAGCTATAAATATTTATCTAATAGAAAATAATGTCCATGTAATCAGCAAACTGTCTATGTGTATTTCTGTCACATAACTTTAACTCAGGCAGACCTAATTTATTCAGCCACCACAAGTGAAGCCTGGCATCTTTCAGGTGCTGTGGACCATGAATGCTTCTCCTTTTCTGTCTCTCATGTCTCTTTTAATCCCACCTGCTATTTTTGGGACTCTACATGCACATTTCCTTTCTTGTCCTTTTATTTTGCTGGAGAGAGAGCCAAAAATGTAAGAGCCTCCATAAATAACAATTAGCCATCTAACACTAATCTAACGAGTTAGCTGCTTGGTGAATTCTTTTTTCCCTGGACAGATTTTTTTAGAGGTTAAACAAATGCTACTATACAGAATACAGAAAATGCCAAAGACCCATAGTATGTGAATAATCAAGCAATGCAGAGTATTCAGATTCTATCATAAGGCAGTTCCAAATCTGTCACTGAAAATAGCAAATTCCAGGGTTGTTAAGACCTTGTGGATTTTACCCCAGCAGCTGCCTGGCTGTCAGCTGCCTGATGAATCCACAGAAGATGCCCCTGTAAACAGTCAGTCTCCTCTGTTAATTATCTCTTTTTCTTGCTTCTGATATTTAAAGGCTAGTGAGTTTAAAGTGAAAATGTTATCTCATTTTTTATAAGAGTGTATAAGAACTCAATGTTTGATGCAAATTATCAGTAATGGAGACTAGTAAACAAATATTCGAACCTCTTCAGCTTCCCACTGCAAAACCAATCTTTTTCTTATAAAAGTCAATACCTTCATTAGAAAGAAAACTCACTCTGAGTTTTTTACGAGCAAGAAAAATAAAATGCAGTCACAGGTTCATGGTAAAACATTTATCAGAATTGTATGTGTGAAATAAACACTTTCTAGTAAATGACGCAGTGAAAGCAACCTCAGAATTTTTGCACAGAACTAGTGACTACAGATTTTTGTGTTCTGTGATTTGTTTTTTAATTAATGTTTTTGCAATTACTGCAATAAAATTCAGGTTTGCAAATGCACCAGACTGTTTTAATACTATATTTCATGGAGTGACCACATTTACCAGATGTGCACAAATATGCAAAGTTTGCCTATAAAACATTGCTGTTATCTCTTGGATTTTTAAACCAGAGCACAGTCAGCTTCCATAGAGGGTTCACACCTATTTCAAAGGACACAACCTCATTCTTATACAGTACACTGTGAATCTAAAGCCAATTTGCATTTTAATCGTCTTCCTTTGAATACAGCACTACAGTAAAAAGTGAAAATGTGAACTTAAACCTCCACAAACTTGGGAGAAATTCCGATGGGGTCTCATATTATGTGACATGAATGCCTCTAATTGCTATTATAAAGTGATGCATGATTGTGCACCCTTCTTTACATATTTCTCCATCAACTATTAGGCCTCAGGATTAAGGAAGCTATCTTGAAGGTGCCACAAATACTGCTGCACCAAAAAAGACAGAAATTCCAGGTGCCCATGCTAAATGTTCTGGTTTCTAAGTATCCACACCTGTACTGACCTCATGCATGTGAGAGAGCTCACTGCCAGCATGCTTCATTTTGAAAAACTGCACCAAATTTCATCCTTCTTAGATCTGTGTTCATGCCATTTGTGCACATTAATATTCTTGTTATTGTATCCTCGTGCACAATAAGATATTATTTCTGTTCTAGAATGGTGAGCAAAGGAGAAGCAATATGCTGACGAGAGTTTAAACCAGGAAAAGTTAAGGAAGAAGAAACTAATGAATAGAAGTGGTTTGTCAGGTGAGCATTTTAAGGATGACACCTGCAGCAATCCAGAGGCGTGACCCCCATCCCATGTAGACCAATTCAAGTTCCACTGCTATAACCTGCTATTAAATAAATGTAGCTAAGCTTTTATTGCAAAATGTATCTAGTCCCAGAGCTAGACAAGGAAGTAAGTTTGGTCCAGGTATACATAAAACACCATAAAGATTATTGTTAGTGTTGATTTGTATTGTTATGTACCTATTACAAGGGCCCTGTAGAATTATCTGCTGCATGTCTCACAAACTATGATAAATGAGATTTGTACCAGCCCAACAATGTTTGTTTGACTTTCTTAGCTACAACTAATTACAAATTGAACTTCAATAGTACCAGTGGCACAGCAAAATTTTCTGATAGCCACCGCCCCTGCTTCTGTATGGGAAGACTTAAAATTATAAAACAAAGAAACAGCACACAATACAAACCTCCAGATATCAAACCTATACCTAACACTCCAGGTCTGCCTGGATCAAAACCCAGACAGCAGCAGCTTTCAATGTCACGAAAAACCATCCATCGTACATACTGTGAACCAGTCAGTTCAGTTTTTCATGATCCAGATTGCACATCAGCTGCGACACTTGACTTGAAACTAGAAACATACTGGAAGTCTAATCAAAATCGTTGCAGGTGTTTCAAAATGTCTTATAAAAATATTTGAGTGAATACACATCTAGTAAACAGTTAGTTAACTGGCATGTTAGAATGAATCACTGCACCGCTTCTTTAATGTCTTTCTTTTCGGCAAAAGTATCCGTATCTCCCAATCAATTTTATCTTTCAAGTTATTCATATTAACAATCTTTCACTAGTGTCATTAAGCCCACAGTTTATAAAGTATATGCTCAAACATCAGTTCTTGCATTTCTGACAGGAAATGACCCACTGCCGTTGCTGGAGGAAACAATCAGTCAGATTCAAAGATCATTCCACGGTATTTAAAAGTGGTTATTGCCTCAGCCTCATTGTTTCGCACCTTAATTCACATGACTTTTACGACCTCTCTATCTAAGCGTTTCAACACGGATATTAAAATACTTGGAAACCGCCCTTGTTATTCATTTGACTCACCCTGCCCGGAGATTAAAGGGATATTTTTCTCCAGCTGAATTCCATTCAACTTTTCTCAGTCGATTTTCATTTTCAACTGTTCTTTTGTTATTAGCAGCTTATTGAAAGAGATCTGCATAAACCTTTGAAAGCACTTAAGTTCTAAAGTGGTACACTGAATTCACCTCAGATCAAGGGGAAAAGAGTCATTCAGCATATAAAAACTAGGTTCAGACTAATGCTTCACGCACCCACTGTCTAGGCTATTTAATTACTAATCCGTAGGACAACCTCAGCATGGATTACACTGATCATGTCACATCAGTCCCAAAGACCTGCAGGAGACTGAAGCTAGGATATATAGGTGGAACAGTTATCATTTTCAGTAAATTTATTACTTTTCTCATTTGTCAGATTATTCCCGCTTTTTGAACTGGCAGTGGAGATTAAGAACGTGGGACAAGCTATACACTATAGCACACCTTCCTATCACAGGTGTTTGGGGAGGTAACTCATTAACCAGGTTCACCCACAGAGTAATCCAGGAAATCCATAATGATGGTGACAGCACCTCCCAGGAAAAAGGGCAATCATGTTGTGGCTTCCTCCTCTTCAATAGCTTCTCCTTAGAATCCAATAATAGTTCCTTAGCAATTTTATCTTCTGGAGTTGGCTGGGAGAAGCAATAAATCAGTGGATCTTATTGCTAGCTTTGTCATACATTCTCCAAACGTCTTCTCTTGCAGTGCAAAGGCTCTCAGGAAAGTGCCAGAGCTTTATATTCTTGGCATTTAGAGACAGAAATATTTGCCATCATGAAGGAGTCATAATACTGGCTTGGATTTACCTTTGCATTTGCATAGTCTCACATACAACAATAACTGCATAGTAGGTTCCTGGTTCAGGGTGAATATGTGCTATTCATTACTATGTTGCCCAAAAAACCCTCTCTTCTTCAAAAGAGCGTCCCAGAAAATCACCTTTTCAGACAGTTAGGGCTGGTACATCCATAATCAGGCCCTTAAGTTTGAAAAACTACTGAAGAAACTTTTTTTGAAAACCCTAAATGACCAATTTTTTAAAAATGCATTTCCTTCTGTCCTTAAGATGGATACTTATATTCCTTCTTCATTCACAGAATTAGGGAAAAGTGTGCTGAGGTGCCATGGAAGCTGGGAACTGAATTATTCATATGTTAGCAGGAGCAACATGCAGAAGAAAGAACAAGTTGAAAACTCCTATAGTAGGCTAGAAGAAAATGTATTCCCACAGAAAAGGAACTAGAAAAAGGAATCATATTCCATCAAATCCACTGGTATAACTTCCAGCACATAAATTCATGCTACAGCCAGGAGCCTTTGATAACCTCTCACAGTTTTCAGCCACAATTCAAAACTCTGTTCCATCAACCACAAGAGGTGGGATTTTTTCTTCACTGCTCTCCAACGTTTTTCCTACATGTCACGAACTGACAAATGGCATGCTTTGCTAGGAGTATGTTTCCTCACTTAACTGTAGTATCAGGAATGTATTTCAATACAGCAAGAGTCTGTATTTTCTAGCTTTTAGCTATGAATTTGTCACCTTGAAAGAGCCTCCTCGCAGTGATGGATGTTGATTTCCTTACTGGTCACTCCAGGGTGTTATGTGCTTTTGTACAAATGTTTGGAACAAACCTACCTACTGGTGCATATTCCCTTTGCTAATAAACCTTTGCTTTTTTTCCTCATTCAGTGCAACAGTGGATATACTGCAACCTGTTAGAATACTCACTCCATGAAGTAACTGACCTCTTCAGTTCCAGAATTTATGTTAAAAGAACCCCCAAACAACAAAAAACCTCTTAAAAATACTAAAGTAAATTTGCGGTGAGTGTATCTCTTGCAGTTTGGTTGACAGACTGTGATCCTTTGCATAATGGATACACTGAATATCCTGGATTATGTTTCACCTATTTTTACAAGGGTGGCAGCCCTACGAGTCCATACAGGGACGGAGAGGAATGCCTGGTTTATACCTTAGTATTACATGACCAAGCACCACCAGCAGACCTGTTAAATCTTATGCATTCAGTAAGAATCTTGGAAACTTCTCCACAAAGGTGCCTGCAATTGAGAACATAATCACAGCTTCTCTCCTGTTCCAGGTTCCCATCTGTCACATCCATCTGGACTCTGATCCATCACGCACTGATTATCTGCATCTGGTCCATGAAAACAGGATGGGAACAGATGCAAAGTACTGTATTGGAGCTAAAGAAGGTGACAAGTGAGCCACCACGATTAAAGGTTCATATGCGGTGGCAGGAATACACTAGTCCTATCTATTGACCCATCCATCCTATATAAGGGGTTACATACAGAGACACAGCCGAGTGCTCTCTTGCACCATGGAAATAATCAAGAAAACTTATATTAAAAGTAGTAGTTTAAACAATACTTTTAAGTTGGCATAAACCAAAACTGTTGCAATTTAAAAAAAAAGCAAGCCTGGCCTCTTCTTACCTATTTTCTTGTTCCTGTTCTTGTGTTATCCATTCCCCTGAGCCAACACAAACATCTGTGAGGTTGCCTGCTGAACTGGGATACGGAATACATCTGGATTAAAAATAGTCCATTTCTTGTCAGGTTAATTCCAATCTAATTAAATTCTGAATATAATTCAGCACATAATTCACAACAAAGCAATGCAAATGCTTACACTGATGAAGGAAGTAAGAAACATATAGGTAGGAGCAGGAAGGATTGCATCTTCTAGTAGTAGTTCTGTCTTGTTCTAGCTTAAAGTGATCACTGTGTTATTATCACTGTGCTGTTTCAAAGCTCATCAAGATGATTTAAGAAGACAGTGCCACCATGAGAAGCAGTCCTCCTCATCATCCACATTCCCCACTCCCTTTCTTGTGTAAGATTTACTGAATATGCAGGTAAGTCTGATCAAGTCACTGATCCCACTGAAAACCAACTTTCTTATAAGACTGATTTTTGGCTGAACCACAGATGAACTAACTGATGGCATAGTTACACAACTGGACCAACACAAGAAAGTGGATGGGAGCTCATACAGGTGAAAGAGTTCCCTTTGGGAGGCAGAACAGCTGAAAATCATCAGCTTTTTCAAAGCATGAAACTGCACTTCTACTATTCCCTTTTACTGCTCATCTGACTTTTAAGCAAAGGCTTCTAGCCCCAGCTTATCAGCATTTTCAAACAAACACTACATATGATTGTGGTACATAAAGCCAGCAGAAGCTGGTGCTAATTGTTCCCTCTCATGTGGAAAGTTCTCTACAGTTTTTTACTAAACAAATATCTAACACTCAAAACAGTTTAAATATATGAAACAATAGAAATGGCTTTTGGAATATTCCAATTAACTGTTAAATAAAAATGTACTAGACAGTAATTTTTGCAGCGCTTCTCAAATACACTTTTTTCTCTTGTGCTGCTCTCTGTTTAAATGTTAAGGCTCCAAGAAAGCAGTGATGCTTTTATGCTTTAGGGCATACATACTACATGCTTCTTTTAGGCTGGACAGCAAACATTTCTCAGGTTTGATTGGACAACTATAATATTTCATACATCATGTTGCCAGCAGGCTTTTTTGAGAAGAAAAGACAATTAACAGTCCTTTTCCACATCTTCAGGACTTCACCAGCAACGAGATAGGGATCTCTACAGCGATGAGGATTACAGTTCTTGGGTCAGACATTTACAAGTAAAACAAATTACCAGTAAAGCAAAGATCTGCATGCTGAAACCAAAATAATACAGGCATAAGAATCACGCTATACAACAAGCATTTTGGAATTCTTTGCAAGGCACTGCTGTCATATGGCACAATCTGTTCCTCAGGGCTCTGTACTGGGGCCAGTCTTGTTTAATAACTTTATCAACAATCTGGTCAAGGGAACTGAGGGCACCCTCAGTGACTTTGCAGATGACACTGAGTTGGGTGGGAGTGTTGATCTCCAAGAGGGCAGGAAGGCTCTGCAGAGGCATCTGGACAGGCTGACTTGAGGGGCCAAGGCAAACTGTATGAGGTTTAACAAAGCAACAAGGCCAATTGCCAGGTCCTGCCCTTGGGTCACAACAATCCCATGTAGTGCTACAGGTTTGGGGAAGCGTGGCTGGAAAGACGTGCATTGGAAAAGGACCTGGGGGTGCTGGTTGACAGTGGCTGAACACGAGCTAGCGTCTGCCTGGGTGGCCAAGAAGGCCAATGGCATCCTGGCCTGTATCAGGAATAGTGTGGCCAGCGGGACCGGGGCAGTGGTTGTCCCCCTGTACTCAGCAGCAGTGAGGCCGCACCTCGAGTGCTGTGTTCAGTTCTGGGCCCCTCACTAGAGAGAGGCATTGGAGTGCTGGAGCATGGCCAGAGAAGGACAACAGAGCTGGTGAAGGGCCTGGAACACCAGTCTCATGAGGGGCAGCTGAGAGAGCTGGGATTGTTCAGCCTGGAGAAAAGGAGGCTCAGTAGGGCCCTTATCACTCTCTACAACTACCGGAAAGGAGGTTGTAGCCAGGTGGGTGTCAGCCTTTTCTCCCAAGTAACAAGTGAGAGGACAAGAGGAAATGGCCTCAAGTTGCACCAAGGGAAGTTTAGATTGGCTATCAATAGAAATTTCTTCACCAAAAGGGTTGTTAAGCTTTGGAATAGGCTGCCCAGGGAAGTTGTTAAAGCACCATTCCTGAAGGTATTTAAAAGGCACGTAGATGTGGCACTTAGGGACATGGTTTAGTGGTGGACTTGGCAGTGCTGTGTTTACAGTTAGGTTCAATGACCTTAAAGGTCTTTCCCAACCTAAATGATTCTAGTTAGGAATCCATGTAAGACAAATAGTCTAAATCTTCACCTTTTCATTCTTATGGGTTTTCTCATTCTCCTTTCACTAGAGATAAACCAGTAGCTTTTAAAGTAATCAGCAAAGAGTTAAACATGTTCCTTATGGTCTGTAGTCTCTGTAACAAAATCTTCCCTAAAAACGCTTCCTCAAAGTCCGTAATTTTTTTTATAATTGACCAAACATTATTTTAATAGCTGGCTCACCTAGTAAATGAAGCTGTCATAACAACTGACTTTATTCCAAGCACTGGGACTCAGCACATAAGCTGATCACCATTCATATCTTGTCCCTAAATGAGGGCATGGGACTTTTTCTCTCCAATGCTTATATAATAGTTCCCCTGTGATTTCGATCCTTATTGACTCAGCTCTGGGAAGGAAACTGAATGTTAACCTACTGGACAGGTGATTTACAATAAGATCTCCCTGTACAACTTCAGAAGCAGGCTCTACACTGTTGCAGAGTTTAGGTAGCGTTTGCCTTGTGACTAGAATGTAGATGTAGATAACCAGCTGTGCCAAGCTACAAATTGAGTCAACAGAGCAGCAGTTGTTTGAAACTGAGAACAGAATTTGAAGATTCAAACCACATTAAAAAATACCCAAACCAAAACAAGCACTCATATTAGAGCAAGAATGAAAGACATGGAACTGAGTCTCTTTTTGACGGGTCTTTTTCTCCAGACGCTTCAGCAGCAATTCTATATGCTCAACTAAAACACATTTCACATGTAAAATTATCTTGTGTACAGAATATGAAAATAGACGTTAATATGAACAAAACAGATAACTGCAGTGCTCAGTGCTCTTTACGTACAGATACCCTTTTTCTTCATTTCGCAAGTCTATTTCTGCTAAATGGACTGTGAAAATCAATAGCAAACTCCATTTGCTAAATAACACTTGTAAGCTCCGACTTGGCTAAGGGAATCTGGGCTCAAATGGTTTGTGCAAACCCACCAGCAAGAACTCCATGGAAATTCTTAATTTTTGCCACGTGGTCACTAGCAGGCAGCTTTGAAAGACCAAAGTAATTTCTCCATCTGCATTTCTGCACTTGCACCTATGCATAAAAACAAAGATAAAATTAGGATTTAGCCAACAGGCAAATGGTTTTCCCTAAATAAATTACTAGAAATAATTCAAGCATGCTTAGCAATTTTGCTGCTGATGACACAGTCTTTTGAATAAATCAACACAATCCGAACATGGTCTTTTTTTCAGGAATCGATGTGCTTGGTGATATGACTTCTAACTCTCTCACAAAGCTGTCATAATTCTAAAATCAGATGCACCCTCTTCATAGTTTCTGTATTGTTTATCAGTTGGGTGGCAAAATAGCCAATAACCAGAAAAAGCCGCTGGTACAAATAAAGTAATTTCAGCAGAAGGAGTGTTTTGCGCTAACAGTCAGCCCTTACGTTCACCTATTGCTTTAGCAGAATTCCCTGGGCCAGTGCGTTCCTTAAAAAGTCAAATGGAGATGCCTGTAAGGCAACGAGTCATTTTGGCACAAATGATTTCTCATTTGGGAAACTCGGTTAAGCAATACTGGGCAGCATTAGCTGCCTCTTCACTGGGGGGCTGAGATCGCTGTACCTTTACTAATACAGCTACAATGGCTCCAATGTGGATAAGGAAATAGGTGCTCAAATAAACTGCTTACAAGGCCTTAGCACAGTGGCATGACAGCCTGGGCATCTCTCAAATGCTCCATGAGGAAGGCACCAGGATTAACTTGGGAAGGCAGTGTTCCTGACTGATACAGCAGGACCACAGGAATAGAGAACACAATGGTAAGGTTTACTGAATGCTCCATGAGGAAGGCATCAGGATTAACTTCCAAAGGTTGTGTACCTGACTGATATAGCAGGACCACAGGAATAGAGAACAGACTGAAAAGGCTTGCTGGGGATAACCTCTTTCCTGTATGCTGGCTCTCTCCTCAGAGGTCAGAAATGGCCCCTGATTTCCACAACCATCCCTGCTTTCTGCACACTGATGCTATAGCCATGTCCCACTCTGCTTGAAAGGTACATCTAGAACTTCTGCTCTTTCATTTCCAGATTAATTTCTAAGAATTTTTTTTTAATCGGGTAAAAAATTTCTAAACCAGACCTGCCTTCAGTTAGTGCCAAATTCTACTTTTAAACGCCAGTGCACCAGTTCTGAGTATAAAAGCTGACCCTGTTATGTTTTTGCTGATTACCAGTTAGCCAGGGTCGACCTGAGCTTTTCTTGGATCTCTTTCCTCTGTATGAGAAAATGACCCTTTTGCACTCTGGGAGGGAAAAGGACCAAAGAACGCAAGCAGAAAAAAAAAAAATACACCCTCCCCTCTCCCAATTTTACAAAATTTTCGAACAATTTAACAAAGTAACAAATCATAAAAGGCACTGTTCAGTTGTAAGCGAAGGTGCATTTTTTTTTTCAATGCTCTATACTCCTAGTGCACGTGCAGTGGGAAGAAACGGGGGACGAGAGCGCTTTAAAGGATGCAGGCGATGGAGGAAGGGCACCACGAGAACTCGCAGGTGCAGCGCTCCTCCGCGCCCGAGGGGAGGTGCGGGCAGGCGGCTACAGGACCAGGCGGGGCGGGGAAGGACTGAGGGAGCGCCCCGGGAAGCCCGGACACCTCCCACGCCCCAACGCGCTTCTCCCCCCCCTCCCTTTCTCCATCCCTCGGTGCCGGGGGCTGCTCTCCTCTCGCTCCCCCGTGAGCCGGACACCCGGGCATTTCTCGTCGGGGAAGGCGGCGGCTGGGGGAGGAGGGCAGCTCCTCTCGCAGGGAGGCCCCTTGCCCCAGCTCCGGCGGAGCCCGCCCTTCAGGGGCAGGTGGCGCATCCCTGGGGAGCCTTCCTCCTCCTCCGTCTCCTCCTCCAGCTCCTAGCGCTGGTGGCCCGGAAGGGAAGCCCTGCCCCTCCTCCTCATCCAGCTCCCAGGTGGCAGCGGCCATCTCCGCGCGTCCCTCTCCGCTGCCTCCC
>VZTA01020994.1:197243-208299 GCA_013398855.1 Mohoua ochrocephala
TACAGGGGAGTGTCAAAAAAAAGAATGTGTTTTGAGGGATAAGGTAGATGATACTTGTTATATTATGCTTTCCATTTTCAGTATAGATGTAGAGACACTAAAAATAGGTCTGTCAAGACCCAAGAGTATGAAATACCTGCCACAATTCCCTTATTGATTTCTAATCAATATTGGGACACCGAGAAAGTTCCAGAGGACTGGAAGACATCTGCTCCTGTGCCAGCATTGTTACAAGGATGAATGGGATGACCTAGGTAATTACTCGTGTATTGGCTTAATGTTGATCCCAGGCAGAGTAGTGGAGTGACTGATACATATGTCAGTGAGAACAAAATTGGCAATCAGCAAGGATTTGAGAAAGACTTAAAAATAATTTTTAAAAAAGGCAGGTCCTCTACCAGTTTTGAGGTTTGGGCCTAGATTATAAGGCATTTTTACTGCATGTTAGTCTTCTGTAACTCTTATGTTCTTCAGTTCCTAATTTTACGTGACTAGAAGTAAAAATTGCCAAACTCTGAGAAAAAGGGTTAGTAACATTTCATTTGAATTGATAAATATTAACAAATTTTGGTGTGAGGGGGTTTTTTTGTGATTTTTGATTGGTCGGTTGGTTTGGTTTGGCTTTTTTTTCCACCCCATTTTTCGGGTTGCTTCTTTCCAGTCTACCCTTGGTCTTAGCTTTTGGGTATTTTTCTTGGTGTTGGAGATTTTGCTTGGGTTTCTTCAGGGGGTTCTGGATTTTGTGGTGTTTGCTGGTTTTCTTTAATTTGAGGTTTTAAATGTATTAGTAGGTGATGAGATTTCAGTTGGGTATCAGGAACTTTTTTTAGAAGAACTTGAAGTCTTGAGGAAGCTGAACTCTTGTTGTGATGCTGTGGTCAAGAACAGCTTAAAAGCTTGGTTAGGGAATGAGGAGGTTGTACAAACTCTGTACCTTACACAACTTAGAGCTGTTTTGTCATGCATAGATGGGTTTTTTGTCTTAAATCCAAGCTTTTTTATTTTAGAATTGTATAAACGCTAAAAGCATAACTAGATTTTTCCAAAACCAAAGGTGTCTTTTAATAAGACATCTGGGGCATGATTGCTTTGGCTTTTTTTTTTTTTTTTCATGACTTTAGTTCAGAAGATTGGATTTTTTTCCTATCCCCCTGGTTTTGGTACTCTCCCACGTATACTCGTGTGGTACAAGATTGTGTGGTTATTGATGTTATGCTGTTTATTACTTGTTTTTGTTCAAATGGTTTATGTCTGCTGTCCAGTGCTCTCCAGGGTTTTTTTCATTTCATGTATTTCTTATGTCAGAAAAATTATATTTTAAAGATAATTGAAGTTACTTACCCTTGAGACAAATGGGTTTATTCAAGCTCTCTTTTTTGTCTACTCAAACACAGAGAAAGATAAATTTCAAAAAAACGATCCATTAGTAATACCAATGCTGCACGTACTGCCCTTAGCACTTGCTGTTCTGATAATCTCAACAGGTTTTGTAATGTTATTCCTACTTTTCAGTTAAAAATAGAAGTGTAATTACGTTTGTAAATATTTCATGTGAAGAGATTTTAGCCAATGCTGGATCCAGGAGTGTTTTACTCCTTTTTTTTTTCACTTGAAGTGACTCCCAGGTGTCAATTTGCATTCCAGTTGGTTTGAATGACCAACATGCTTTGACATTGCAATGTGCAGCTTTGCAGTTTGAGAGAAATATTTTTAGACTTTGAAATTGAGATAAAAATACTGAGGTTTACTGAAGATAATAGATAGTATTTTATACTACAGTCTAAGCTGTCCAGTGGAATAGTATGAGGTAGACTTTCAAAGTTTCAAATCTGTAAATTAAAAATAAGTAGTGTGCCACTGGTATGATTTCTTTGGTAGCTTCCCATCATATTTTAGTTTTCAAACTGTGCTACAAATAGGTGCAGATATACTTGCACAGAGCAGTGTACTTTTAATGCAGGTTGTAAGCATAAACCAATGGGAATGCCCTTCCAAGTGAAGATACTTTTTGCAAAGGTGCGGTTCTGTTGTGTGTAAAAGTAACACAGGGCTGCATGCCTGGGAGGTGACCTTGCAGGTGTTCAGGGTGTATATTAAGGTCTGGGTGGTACTGTTACCTGAACTGAGAGTGCAGCAGCCAACATAAAGTCACAGAGTTCTTTCTGCAACTCAGGAAAGCTGGAAAGGCAGAGTCTTAACTTGGCTTGCTTAATTTGGCTGATGGACTGTGATGTTTTGCAAGAATGCTGTCCTGGCTCTTCTGTGGAGTGTAGGAAAGTGGATAGGAATAAATTAAACTTTGTTTTCATTATTCTGAAATGGAAATAGACCTTTATAACCTTAAGTAAAATTGCTAGAATAGAGCAGCTGCATTTGCATGGAAGTTTGAAAGCTGGATAAAGACTAGGTGTCTGAGAAGTGTGATTAAAATTTTCTGCACCTGCATCAAAATGAGACACCTGGATGTTCTCCACTTGTGATTTAAGACATGAAACCTGATTTTGTGTGATTATGCATATAAATAGATTTAAATGCTTAGAGATTTTGCTGTAAAGAGAAAGTTTCCTTCTTTAAAATTGTACCTAACACTGTGGGATATACGGTCTGTGGTGCTTACCAATGTTTGGAGAAGCTTCAGGTTTGTATCGTAGCTCCTTTTCTCTTCCTCTCTGCACTTAAGCTTGACCTCCGTCCGTGAGTCTTGCTCAGAACAAAATCTGTGTTCAAATTACTAACAGCCTTTTATACTGAAGGAAAGGCAGCACTTGGGCCATTCTTTCCTTGTTCACCTTCTTATCTCATGGAAGCTGAAGCTGCTGTCTGCTTGGTTGCTGTCCAAGCCTTTCAGTGATGAACTTGAGGCAGGTGGCAATTTCTTTGACTGACTTCTGTAGTTTGTAAAAGTTTTTATTTAACAGTAATTACTTATACGTTCTACTTCACTGATCTTGTGCCTCTCCTACTTGTTCTTTAGGAGCATTTTAGGGTACATGGTTAAATAAAGTGTAAACTTAACTGTATTGTTAAATAAAAAGAACTTGTGTAGTCAGTGCAAGTACATTTTGTCATAATACTGTATTATGAACTATTGATCCAATGGATCCAGTAAATATGTAACTGGATGCCTGAAATTCTTCACAGCTTGGTAAGCAGTGGTAAAAGAAGCACTTTCTTGTAGCATGGTTGGCAACATGAATAGGGTTAATAATACCATGTAGTGGTGTTCTTTTCAAGTAGCCTTCCACTTGCCTTCTTAGGGGCATCTGAGAAAAGGAAGAACAGTTGTCATATGAGTAATTGTCTTAATTTATGTGGTCTGAACTTGTAAAAAAATTCATTGGATGTAAATAAAAGAACATAGAAAATTAAGGTTTCATCATATTAATAATGAATGTTTATGTGCTGTTCTGAAGGCAGTCACACTGGAGCTTTCAGTAATACTCATGTTCTTACTTCTTGTGTTCTTTCAAATATCTTAGTCTGACCTCCTTCCTGTATCAGCGCTTCATGAAGAAATCAGGGCTTTAGTAACAGTATGATCACCTTGAATGCTTCATTTAAAAGAGCTCACATCGAGAGTTCTCATTTAAAGTTTGAGCTTTCTAATACAAGTTGAAATTTTTGTTTGGGTGAAAATTACAAACTAAATATGGTTGTAACCTTTCTGGGGGGCATACCACAGACATAAAAATAAACGGAAGTCCATATTTTATTGTTATCCTTTTTTGTCTCCTCTATCAAATACAACTTTATGAGTTGTCAATTTTGTAGACAGTCATTAAGTTGTAGTCTTCTGGCCATCATCTTGTAGCTGGAAAAGATAATGGTTTTCTTATAATTCAGAGCTACAGTAGGAGGGAAATGGCTTAGTGCTCTTTTAATTAGAAGGTTACCAGTAGTATAATTCATGTATAGAGTTACATGTGACCTTTAAAGTTTTAGTGTCTGAAATGGATAAGAGTCTTGCAGTGTCATGTGTTTTGTTGCTTTTGAAGTTACTGAGTGAGCAGGGTGCTTAATGGGAGTATGTTGGGGGTTTGTTTTGGGTTTTTTTTGTTGCAATTTCTTCTGGACTTAAAATTATCTTCTATTTAAGTCTGAAATGAAGTTTAGTAATCTTCAACTTTTAAATTACCATTTAGACTACCCATTTCCAAAAGGGGAAAAAAATAATTGCACTCAAATACCTACAGCAAGGTTAAAAATAAAATGTCGATTTTCCCCATATTACAGAGGGATCTTTTAATTTGATTCTTAAAACTTGACACTGCACAAGACCTTACTGTCCTTGGTTGTATCTTGTTTTTAACAAATCACAGTTCTGGTCATTTGACAGAACAGAAATGGACCTCATACACATCGAAAATGTTATAGCAAATGATTGTGCATGTTGTCAGGAGGATAATTAAAAAGCCTGAAGGTTCCCTTTTTGCAGGATGTAGGAAGGATTACTACCCATAGTTTGATCAGCTTTAATTCTGGATTTTACTAAAAAATATTCTAGCAGTCAAAATAAATACCTTCTTTGAGATGAAGATGCTCACATGACTGGCTTAGAATAATCATTTAATTCCAGAATTTCTTTTATTCCAGGAGTCTGTTCTAGATGTATATTACAGCTATTTCATATGTTGTATACTTGTGTTTATAGAGGGCACAGCAGAGGTGTAATTACTTTCATTACCTTGAGTAATCTGTGAAACTTGTATATGGTAGTAGTTTGTGGTAGCTGGCCATACTTTAAAAAAGTATGGAATAAGGATGCATCATCACTGCTTTGCATGTGTGCTTACTCCTGAAAAGAAAATTTAAAAGAAAAAGGAATGTTTGAAGGATCATGTTACATGACAGAGTCTGCTGAAGAGGTGGGCTGTGTGACGAGGGGACACGTAGCTTTTGTTCATACTGCCAAATGATCCCGAAACAAGACTGAGAAACATAATGACGGTCTTGTTCTGCAGCAGCAGCCTGTCTTTGCCAGAAGAAATACAAAGCATTAGTAAAACATTTATTTCAGTCTTCATTTGTCACCAACCAAGCAAATGTCAAAGAGAGCATAGTAGAAAATAACAGAAGTCTCAAGAAATAGTTTCATCAATAGGTAATTCTGTCAAAAAGGAATGTAGGCTTGCTTATATATGAATGCCAGAAGTCTTTAAAAATAGTCAGCTGAGAAAGTATCAGTGGTTTTAAAATGAGCATGCTGTCTTAGGCCAGGAATGAGAAGGGATAATTTGTGGAAAATTCTTCATTCCATAGCATTAATTATGAAGGTGTGAATGTTTAATTGGCTTGACATAAAGCTTAGTCATGGTAGGTAAATGCATTCAACTGCATTGACAGGTAGCATTCAGTTAAGATGTATTGAGCAGCTCTTGTGCCCTTCTTGAGCAGTACCCAGGAACTGGTTTAAGATGTAGCCGTTGAAGAGCTAATCTGTAATAGTGAGCAATCTCATCGTTGTATGCTCAAACATAGTCTCAAATTCAGCTTCATAGCAGTCATGAAAAAAACTCACTGAAGACCATAGGTTTTTATTTCAAAAAGAGTAACACAAGATCGAGGGATCAAAAAGGGGAGGAAAATGCTTGGAGCTGATTGTCAGGTGTTTTGTTAACAGTTAGTGGATATCAGCTATTGATAAAAGCTTGTCAAAGCTTTGTGATAAAGCTGGTATGAGCAAATAGCAAAGAAAACACACCCATATCCATATGGTTTGTAAGTGATAATGGTCACAGAAATATTTGGAGAATACAAAGATACTGAAGAAGATGAAAATACATTATTTACCTTTTTGCTGTTTATGGAAGCTGAGGAAGTTTCCTATAGAGAAATTAAAATGAATGACTTGGGAAAAAAAATCCCAATTTGAAGTTTAAACTAAAGAGCCTATTAACCTGCTAGGTTTAGGAGTTTTTAAAGGGCCTCAAATCTGAAATTGCTGGACTGTTTAATAGAGCATGTAAGATTTAAATTTCATTAATTGCTAACAAAGGAATGCAAGGTACTAAATGTGACTAGAGCCGGTGGTTTGTTGTTTTTTTTTTAAAAAGTGCCAAGGGTGTGAGGGATGAAGAAATCTTGAGAACTTCAGCCTGGCAGGTCAGAACTGTAGCAAAGAATGAAGCTAGTGGAGAACAGAATGGATATGTGTGCTGTGGTGAGGAAGAATGGGTGTGGACTTTCCTGAGGGGAAACTTACCATCCCAAATCTGCAGGGCAGAGTCATTGAGTGTATAGGTAAGTGTAAGGTCATCAGTCCAGTTTTACAGTGAACCTCAACCAGGTTGCTCACCCAAGGTTCCTGAAGGGACCGAGCTCTCAAGGATTATGTGGTCTGTTTTCCCTACAAAGAGGTATTTCAGTTCTGTAGAGGTTTGTGGTGTTTTGGGGTGAGTGATGAGGTGACAAAGGTTAATTAAGGAAGATTCTTAACAGAGTGAAAACAACCTGCCAGAGGCAGCAGTTGTACTGTTCTGACCCGCTCCTTGATCAAAGGGCACTGGTGGGGTGCTGCTAAATGCAAACTGACCTATAGGGTTGGAGGAGAAAACTGGTTGAAATTGTGGGTGCACAAACATGGGCTCTAAATAAGGCTTACAAAGGTCAAGAGGGTGCGTGGCATTTCAGTTGCTGGGAATGATTCCATCAAAATATTGATTCCTTTGTCAAAAAGACAAATATGAAAACAACAGAGAAAAATAAAATGAAGCTGTTAGGCTGCTTTATAAAGATGCCATGTGTTCCACGTGCAGTTTTGCTCTCTGCTGCCTTCTTGATGCAGAAGTCAATGAGGATGATTGAAAGTGTGGAATGTCTTCCAAAGGTGATCAAGCAGACTGTGCTTCTTATTCCCTGAAGGGGAAAAAAATGAGAGATGGAAGTAAAGGAAGTTTGTAGAATTGTAAGTGGCATAGACATAAAGAGAGAATAATTGATTGTAATTTCTCGTAATGCAGATACAGAGATCCTGTAAAGAACCCAGCTGATTTAAGTAAAGCAAAAAAAAGTTCTTTCCTGCAGCTTGTAATTACATTCATCCCAAAAGATAAAATGGTTTGAAAAGTGATTAAGGGAAAATTTAACAAGAGTTGTCAAACCTGCAAGAACAGTCTCTGTACAGGAAGAGCATAAGCCACAGATGGCTAAATACTGGTAGGAGGGAACTATTGCAGCATTCCTGCCCTGCTTTTGTAATCTGCATTTACTTGAGCATATGCTGTTGGCCATTCCTGGAAGCAAAATGAAGACTGGATATCAAGGTTTTAAGAAAAACTTGCTGTTCTTGTATCTTTCTGTCTGATACGGTCAGATATTTTTAGATTTAATTTCTGGGTTTGTTCCCCAGTTCTCAAAGCTCTCATGAACCTTGTTTAAAAATCTGGGATAGGGTTGCTCTGTTTTTGTTTGCATCTTTGGACACTGCTCTGCTTATGTATTTCATGAAACATTCATTATCCATCAAACTTTATTAGATGCCTTCATTCCTCTTGTTTGAAATTTATTTTTCTACCATGTCTGCACTTTATGGTGAAATAGCTTTTGTGCTGGGTAGTAGAAAAGTTCAAAACTTTTTTTTTTTTTTTAATTTATGTATAAAAATGCATGGTTAGCTACAAAGAAAAAAGAAATTTTTCTTCTTAATTAAATGGACTAGAGCTTCTGCATACAAATCCCTGTCTTACAACATGAAATGATGATTGAAAGTGATGTTGTTCTGGGAATGGCATCATGAACTGAAGATACACTAATTCTAGAATTAGTGTTTTGCATGTAGGTGTAAAAAACTGTGTTGTATCTGAAGCAGGAAGAACAGAATGCTTGTATAACACAAGGAGAGCTTAACTGTTGCAAAATATACTGTAGCTTGATTTTTCCAAGTTATGTTTGGTTAGGCCTTAAAATTTTGATTCATAAAGAACCCAAGTACATAAGTGAAAATAGCTTTTGTTTCTTTTGAGTTTCTGTGCTAGTTTATGTAACAGCAACACTTTATGTATACAACTGTAATAGTGTTATTAAAATAGGACAGTATTGGTGCTGAGGAGAAATTGAGAAACTGGCTTTGTGACTTAAATTCATGTTATCTGCTACTGCTGTTACTATGTTGTTCGTGCTGTCAGGAGAGTGTAACCTCTTGAAGCGGGACACAGTTAAAGAGTGAGATGCCTAAGATTAGGGGCCTTCTATATGTATCTGATCTCCCGTGTTCCATAATTATTGTTCAGCTCTCTGCTGGCTTTGGAGAATGCTTGGGCAAATTCAGAAGCAGACGTCCTGGTCCATCTGCACAGCTTCCTCAGCTCGTGACTGCAGGGACAACTTACACTTACAAGACGTCAGGCAGACAGCATGCATGGAAACATGCAGGGAGAAACATCATATATATCACACTGAATCCTAGCTGGAATGCAACATTTTGTGTTTCTAAATGTAGGTTCTGTTGAATGTTTGGGATACTTTTTCAGTCGTAAATGCAAACAATTAAAATGGTAATTACATTTTAAGAGTTAGTCAGATACTTAAGAGTCCTGTTTCTGTTAAGCCTTCTGTTTGTTGCATTGCTTGACTGCAAGTGAGTGTGCAGAAATTTGTCTCTCACAGGGATGAATATGGTGGAAGAATCCAGCAATTACATTGCAGAGGGGTGAGATAATTTCATACTGTCAGGTCTTTGATTTTTTTTGAGTCAGACTCATGTTTGCCTGCTTTGAACTTAAAGGTCAAACTTAAAGATGATCTTCAGAGAGAAGCTCATTGTGTCCCTTCAGATGAGATACAAATCACAGGATTTTGTCCTGGATATATTTCATTTCAGATAAGCTTTTTCAGGCAGGTGGAAATGAATTGGTTAAAAATGCTTTCCCTATTTCAAATGTAATCTTGTGTCTGCAAAATTTGTTTCCCCTTCTGACTTTTTTTTTTTTTTTTTAAATTTATTACTATTATTTTTTGACGGAAACCCACACTTTTCCAAGCAGAGGAACGTGCTTGAGTTTCTGATTTTAAGAATGCGGGAAACGAAGCTGTTCAGTTAAAGGAGCGGAAAGAGAGGAAGCTGAACTTGATATGAAAAGTCACAACGTGCATTACCACAAGCTTGTTTTCTTTGTAAGACGTGATACTACGTTTCATATCTGATGGCTTTCACCAGAAATGTTACACATAATCAGTTATGTTGCTTTAAGTTCGCAGAAGAAGAACTGAGGCTGCTTTTGACTTTTCTAAATTTCAGAGGGCAACAGATCAAGCTGCTGTGGCAAATCAAGAATTATTGATGATTCACGTTCTCTAGAAATAGGCAAACATGCCTCACAATTTGAAACAACAGAGCTGATGGTTTCCTTGTGGCTGGGAGGAAGCTTAAACCCACCATGCCCGGAGAGCGTCTGCAGCCCTGCTCTTGCATGCAGTGCAAGCTACAGTTCTGCTGACTGGAACAAATACTCAATCAAGTGAAGTAATGAATGTTTGAGAAAATTGATAGGAGGACTGAATGTACTGAGTCTCTCTGCAGGATACACTGTTGAGAATTTCTGTCTCTCCTGATTTTTCACTCTGTTTTCTCTTTGATGAATATGCTGACAAACTAATGTGTGCCATCAGTTGACTCAGGTAAACAAGAGTTGAGTTGAGTCCCCTTATCTTGCATGAACTATTCTAGAGAGACTGGTGGAGTTACGTATTACTTCAGACCATTAAATTCTATCATCCTTTGATACTTAACCTTGCCTCCCTCCCTTAAATTTGAAACTTAGTGCAATTAGTAGATTCCCAGCTCTTTTTAGGGGGCTTGCAAGTGTGCAGGAATTCACACAGAGTGCTTGGTAATGCTGAGTTGCAGTGACAGAGGTGGTATAAATAAAGTCTCACTTCTGACAAGAATTACACTGATTATAATCACTATGTTATGGAATTTATAATTGGTAGTCAGTTTCTTTTACCTTGTTATGTGCTACTTAGATGGCAGTTATGGTTCTTAGCAAGAATATTTGAAAAATCAATCCTTGAGGCAGAGAAGCTGCTTTTTATGGTTTGTTTAGGTTTTGTTTTGTCTGTTCATTTCCGAAGACTTGCAATGCTTTTCTTAGTCCATCATGTGCTATTTTCATGAGAGACATTGGTAAGAATCTTTTTGTATACTAATGTGTATACTGTTGCACTTGGTGAAATGGCTTTTTCTTTTAAGTGTAGTTATTTGGACCTCATTAATTGTAGTGTACACTTTGATCAAACTCTTGTAGGAGGTCTGTCTTATTTTGGTGTTTCTCTGCAGTATTTTGTTGTCTCATATTCTTTACTAAAGAAATGAATGACCTCCCTCAGTGCACATTTTCATGTTTCCATATTGAATTTCATTTTCTGTTCTGTTATCCCAATCTGTTTAACTTAAGAACCCGTATTTCCACAGCAGTAGCAGTAGTCCTGGGAAAAGCATTTGTTTTCTTCCCCATCCTACCCTTCACCACATGGTAAAACCAGGTGTAGGAACTCATCAAGTTGTGGGTTTTTTTTTTAAATAAGTCTTCAAAAATTTAAGTAAAAAATGTCAACTTTTATGTTCTTAATCCAGTTTTACTTTGTTACTTTTTAACTACTAAAGTCCCTCTGCAATTCTATAGCAGGTGTGCAAGACAGTTGTACTGGCTTAATACAGATAGATGATGCAGCCAGGAGGAAAGGGATGTTAAGTAGCAACTGATTTCTTGCTTTTCAACACACTGAACAGCATTGTAAATTTTCCTTGCTGAATAGTCTTCCTTTGTTCTGAGTAGTAGTTGACTCATTTGTGTGCATAGCACAAGTGTGCTACCTTCTTTCTTTAAGCAGCAAAAAATACAAAAAAGTAATAAAAATATCTGAGTGAAGTTAGTTTATGCTGTTTTCAAAATGTGCTACCTGTCTCTGTTTGAATAGCTGTTGCTGTGTTGCTGGGGTTGTAGCCTGTAGAATCAGGACTGACACAACTCACAAGTGTTTCAGTACATGACATGAGAAAGAAGAGTCAGAAAAACTCTACACATTGTGAATATGGAGAAGAATATACAGCTGCAGG
>VZTA01020994.1:208317-227364 GCA_013398855.1 Mohoua ochrocephala
TGATAAAGAAACATTATTGTCCTGTCAAAACTCTACTTCATTCCAAAAATAGCAGTAGTGTTGATGAAACATAGTGGGTAAACTTCATAGGGTTTTGCAGTGTATTTATTCCAGTGCGTTTTTTCCACTGCAGTGGGCAATTCTGTTACAGTTTTTCCTTCCCAAAACCTGATGCGCATGAGGTATGTCAACTCAGGGTCATGCAGATCTACAGTGAGTTGAAATAGCTCTCTGACCCAATGAGAACTAAAATTGTCAGGCTATTTAAACACAATGCCTGGATAGCTATTGTGTAAGGAGTTTGCAAATACACACAGATGGTGGAATAGGAGGAGCCACTTTTTTTGGTGGTCCCCCTCAGACTGGATTAAAGCATGTTGGAAAACTCTCTCTCTAGGCAAGATCCTTTTTATAGTCTGGTTAGGTCACTGTGTATTTGGTAAGCAACCAAACTGCTTTTATGTTAATGGACCTTTTCAGCAACGTGTGCCCCCAGTTCTGAGCATGAAATCGATTCACAGAGGTTTTGGGAGGAGGTGCCAAAAGGCTGGCACAAGGTATTTGAAAGGTATGCTCGGCTTGATTAAGCTAAATACACATGGCTATCCTCTTGTAACTGTTTGAAGATGTAAATAAAAAGTCTATTTCCATTCTTTGATATTGATCTAAGAAAAGACACAAATTTGGATGTGGGAGTTTGCTGTAGATTTTAATAAAGGATGAGGACCCATGTAGTAATGAGGGGAAGCAGAGGGATTTACTGCTGTAGGAAATGAGCTTTTCAGCCACATGTTAGAAAATAAATGCTACTAAGACTGCAGTTCAGTTATCCTTGGTCATGTGTGACCTGTATGTGTGTCACCACTCCTCAAGTAGTAAAGCAACTTGACAGTAGTCTCAACTTGGTTTAGCAAATAGAAGGATTATTACAGGAAATCCAGTTATAAAACCCCACTGGATTGAATTATTCTGAATTAATTTTAAGCAGAGGGAGCCCACTAGAGTAGTTTCTGCTTTTGTATAGATTTGCCAGTGATTCTGTATTTGAAAATGTCATATCTAATAAACTGAAGGAGCAGGTAGTAAGTTTGACTGAATCAAGACAGGCTGTGCATTCAGGTTTCTAAATTTACACCAGAGTTGCATGTTCCTGAATGGTGTATTGTGAGCAGGGCTGGGGAGAAGTTGTAGTTCTCTATTAGTGCCATCTAAAAATGGCTGAAAAGAAGACTGAGAATAAAGGAGAAGATTGCTTGAAAGATTAAAAAAAACCAGTAAGGACCGTAAGACATAATGACTTTTGAAGTGCAGAAATAAAAGTAGAGAAACACTTTGACAGGGTTTGCTGCAAATCTGCAGCATGTCAGAAAATATGGCATGGGAAATAAAAATAGATATTGTTCCTTTCCTGTATTAGCATTCTTCAGGGAAATTAGTGTCATCTAAAGTTGTAGCACCTTGCCAAAGTCTGTATTCGTGACTTTTGAGTTTTTACGTTGCGTGTATGTAGACGTAAGTATTTCTCTACATGCTTCAAAGGTTACTACTCCACGTTTTTCAAAGATAATGAGATATGACTTAGCATTTCACTTGATTAGAGGATTTCAGGATTTTGTAGAGCACAACGAGGAGGATTTACATGGAATTTCATTGAGAATTATCAGACTGAAAATATAACTGCTGTTTGTTTGGAATACTGCTTCTTAAATAGTCTTGATTAATCTGCTTCCATGGTTACTCCTTCGATACCTGTAAACATGAAGTTGGAACAGTATAATATGTTGGAATGGAAAGCAAGTGGAAGTGTTCAGATATACTCCTGAGGTTCTTTTATTCGTCTGTACAAGAATTATTTCTTATTATAGAAATGCTAAATGAAGACCGCAGCAGTGATTTCCTTAAATCTGTGCAGAGCTCTGCTGTTTTCTGTCCCCGTGCCATAGCTGTGGGAGCTATAATTTTACAGACAGAGGAAAGTAGGTATAATGAAAAGTTGACTAACCCCAGCAAGAGCCAGCAGTTGTGCAGATGTGTGAATAAACTATAACCAAGGGGGCCTGTCTGGCTAAAGTCTGGACTCAGGAGGGGGAAGAACTTTTGAGAGGGAAGAAACACTTATGATATTTTACAATAGGGACACAGGTAAAATTCACACTTTGATGCTATACTGTGCTTGCACTTGCATCTGCATATTTTCCAATCCCATTTTTCTTTAGGTTAGCTTCCTGGAATTGAAACGGAACAAAAACTGCACCCTAAAGGCCTAGTGCTGCTATCAGCCTCTACCTGGGCTCCCACGAATAGGCTTTTTTGTCCATCTTCTAGACACTGTGTTGAAGAGGGTTTGAGGCAAGGGAGATCTCTGTGCATCCTGGGAGGTATGGCGGAAAAAGCTATTTATAGGATTTAGAGGAAGACGTAGTGATGTCATAGGTATCTTGGGAATTCCATTTAAGATACAATTTCAGCTTTCATCATGAGTGGTTTGTTTTGCAGGCTACCCAAAATACTGATCATTTCAGTACTATCTTCCTATAATGAATTTGCATACACTATTACCACTTTTAGGCAGGTCGACCTGATTTGGTAATCTAGGGGAATAGATTAGTACAGTGTTATATTAAACTGTTTAATTATTCTGTGCTGGTTTGAGATCCCAGTGAGGCTTTTAAGAAAGCTTTCATTTTTTGTCTGTTTGCTATTGCATACACTGATACCCATTGACATTGGAGATAGATGTATTAAAAGTTACTGAAGTTAATTACACCTCTAACTTAGTAGTTAAATTAACTGCTGCAGTTAAAAAAGAAATAGGAGAGGAAGACACCATAATCTGAGTTTGGCAGTTCTCCATACCTCCTCAGCACAAGGAAACATACTGAAGCTGGAGTATTTCATAGTTCAGAGGTAATGAGGCAAAGGTTCTATGGGAGCAAGAAGAGTGGTCAGCTGGAAGCATCAAGAAAAATCTCTGTGTGTGTTCTGGACACTCGTCTCTGGCAAATCTTAAGATTCGTGGAAGATCAATAAGCGGTTTAGATGTTAGGGACAATGTTTGGGTAAAAAGCAAGTCCTAAATTTGCAGCATGTATTTTTACATAAATTGACTGTTTTTTCTGAGATGTACTGACTTAGCAGAAATTGTCCACAGAGAGCATCTCTGGATCATCATTTTTTTAGTGCAGTGGAGCTTGAGTTAAAAACAGCTGTTATGTTTCTCCAGTTCCATTATTTGGACTTCTTAGACACATAATTATTTTAGTTTTTTTCTGAAGTCTCTTAGTGGCTTGTGGGTGTTAGTACTTCCTTACTTTAGCTGAATAGACAAGAGACTTTCCCACTGTTTGAAACTAATGGATATCCAGAAAAGGAGCAAATTTCAGATATTTCCTAGGAAATATATTCTAATAACCCAGTTTGGGGAAGAATGTACTCAGCATGATCTGTTTGGAATTTCATCTCATTGAGGGAGAAATTGGTTTTTTTTGTTCCTGTCACATTTAAATGGCTTTACTACTGTAAGTTCAAACTTGGTACTTTTTTAAAATTAAACTGTTACCGGATATGTAATAATGTTACTACATAGTTGGGAATGTAGTTAATTCAAGTTATCTTCAAATAAATACAGAATTTCTAATTTTATATTACAGAGTTTTCGTATACCTTGACGTGGAGAAGGGCATTGTCAGTATTGTTAAAGAGGGAAAATTCGTGGTCTTTTAATCATTTAGTTGCCACAATATTTTGTATGATACTGGAGACGGTCACTAGAATACTTGGATGGAAGAATGCAAGCAAAGTCAATTCAAGCAAAGCTTTAATGTTTTAATTGGATTTCACCTCTTTTTTTAGTATAGATAGCGATATAATTTAAATTCATCTTCACTGCATGTTCCTTGGATCTTATCCACCTGCTTTGACTTGAAAGAATTGAATGCAAATTGCTTCCTCCTCGCAGTAGACTTCTATGGTATAAGTCATGTGAACTCCAAATATTGACTCGTTTCCTTGAAGTATTGCAGCCTGTGCTGCTTTGGGTGGTTCTACATTCTGATTAGCCAGGATGGTTACACAGTTCTTTAAAATGCCACTGCTTACTGCCTTGAATTCATTATATATTTAATAAACTTTTACTCTGATGCTTACAGTGAATATTAGGCTTTAGATGTGCAGATCCTTGTGGAATTGAGAATTAGTGCATGTGCTTCTCTGGCAGGTAACATCAGTTGTTTAGAATACAGTATAAGTTGTTTAGAATACAAATAAAAAAAAAGAAAATAAGTACTTGTTCTTGAATACAATTCTGATGCAAGAACGGATAAACAGAATGAGAGATGCGTTAAATAGTTTTAGGTGTGTGGGGTTTGCCTAGCATCGTATTTTGTAATGAACTTGTAAAGTATTTTTTCACTTTACGGTAAATAGTCTGCATTTTTCCCAGTAGCAAGTTCCATAAGAGTTCTTTCTCCTGTAATCTAATGGACAGTTTGATGTTGATATCATAGAATTTAGATCTATGTAGTGTTCCTAAAGGTAACAGTTTAATTATTCCTTACTTGATGAGAATGTAATCCTTGACTTCTGCCAAAGTATAACTCTAGAATATTTATACTTCACTTAGTATGACAGCATATTTAGGTAACCAGAAGGAAATAGTACCTAAAGATACCCATTTGAAATTTAGGTTATTAGAGATGCCCTTCAATGTAGTTAAGGTTTAAGTCATACTTTGAGTTGGATACAGGAGGGTAAACAGTGAATTAGTCTTAAATTGGAGTTTTGTTCAGTGTTATAATCCAGTATTGCCCACAACACCTGCTTGATCTACTTGACCATTTTGATGTTGCTGTATGGTGTTGCTCACTGTCCTTACAGAGAGATTTGTTGATTTTATAGTTGTAAATGAGATTAGCTGGTTATAGGGTGTTAAAGGAAGAGAGAGAAAACTGGAAACCAGCTTGGTTTTTTAATACTAAAAACTATAATCAGTCTGAAGAGGGTAAAGAAAAGTGTTCAATTGACATGTTAAAGTAGTGAATTAAAGCTGGAGAGGTGAGAGTGAAATTATGGATGCCTGCTGTGGTGGTTTATCTCTGGCCAGCAACTAAGCCCTACACAGCCTCTCGCTGACTTGTATCAAAGAGAGAACTGGAAAGGTAAAAGTGCAAAAACTTTGGGTTGAGATAAAGACAGGTTAATAAAAAAAAAGAAAAGTGGGAGAAATGACAATGAAAATCAAGCCCAAGAAACATGTGATACCAAAAAAAAAGCAGTAGCTCACCAGCAGGTGACCAATTATCAGCCAGTCTCCAAACAGCAACAGGCAAACTGCACACGCACACCCTGCCCCGTGCCCCAGTTTTTTATTTCTGAGCGTGACACCCTGTGGAATGGAATACCCCTGTGGTCTGCAGGGGTTGGCTGTCGTGGCTCTGTCCTCTCCCATCTCCTTGGGTATCCCCAACCTGCTCGCTGGTGGGGTGGAGTGAGAAACTGAAAAAGGCCTTGACTCTCTGTAAGCACTGCTCAGCAATAACTAAAACATTCCTGAATTATCAGCAGTTTCCAGCACAAATCCGAAGCACAGCACCATATACAACCTACTGTGAAGAAAATTAGCTCTAACCCAACCAAAACCAACAACAAAGGTCTTAGACATTTTCAGAGATTTCTTTGAAATTACAATGGTCTGTAGAAGTGTAGATGAAATGGAAAATGATGTTGAAACTCATGTACATGACTCATTTTACCTGCTTGGTGAAACAGTTGATGCATACCATTGGAAAACTGCAAAATAATTTATCTCTGTGATCAGCTCTAGCTTCTGCGTGCAAAAGCTTCGTGTATTTCCATTAGTTCTGTGATAGAGATCTGTAAAGAGGTCTTCTGGAGCTGTGTGTGAATGGGAGATTCAGAAGGGGTTTATTTTGCCATTTCTGCTGCACTTTTAAATAATTACAATTAGTTCCATTTTAGGACACGTGATTGTTTCAGTGCCATAGAATAATCTGAGCTGTTTTTCCTAGTAATTCTGTGTTTACATCACAGATAATACAGAGGAAGCTGTTGTCCTTCCCTACAGTTTTCATCCCCTGTTTCAGCATCTTACATCCTCTTTATTTCTTCCCTCCCAGAATGAACGGTGATTCTGAGATAATAAGCTTTTCCAGCTCTTAGATCCTCTCTGTTGCTGTTTTGGTTGTGTGTTTGGAGAGAGGGAGAGCAAAATAAGGAATGTTTTCAAGCCCGGCTTTATCTTTCTTTTCTAGATAATTTTTAGTTCCGCAGGGATTGCTTTTTCCCATTTAAGAGAATGCATCAGTCAGTGTTCTGGTTCGTCTGTCTTTAACACATAATTTATCTAGCATGAGAATTGTTAGTTACCTTTATTATAATCTGGTTTTCTGCTGATAATGCTTCTTGAATTTTTGTATGCTTCCTACTGGATGTGGTTGATACATGACCATGAAATTGTACTGTGATTAACTTGTGTTCTGGCGTGGAGAGCAAAGGGAGCAATCAGGCAGTGAAAGAAATTAGGTTTCCTCTGTTCTCAAGGGTAAAAGTAAAGTTCAAGTCTGCTGTTTTACCTCATTCATACTAATAGTATCATATCATGCTTCTCTGCAATTACAAATATTTTAGTCTTGTAAAAATAATTGATGTCGGCCACTGTAAGAACCTTTCTTTGTATTTAACAAAGGTTATAAAATCAGTAGTTTCACATTTAATAGACTTAGGCAATGCTGCTTGAAATGGTAGTAACATTAAATTAGATTGACACTTCTGTAAGTTTTTTACTTCTGGTCAGTTTTGTTGGAAACTTTAAACTCGGAAGCTGTTCAGTTTTATCTGTTGGTTGATAATGTGGTTTGATGGACAGACTTCAGAGTATCTCAGGGAGCAGAGTTCCTGGGTGTGAATGCTAAGGTGGGAGGTAAAATAATGGAAGGTATGAAGATGCTGGAAGGCAGGAAGAGAGTTTCTTGTCCTTTCTGTGGGTCAGGAGTTTGTCTTCAGGCGAGTAAAAGGATTGAATGTCATCATCTGGGAGGAAGGTATACTTCACTGAAACATTGCTGACTATGAGTCTTATATTGTTATTATTGTTACTTACTGAAGAATAGTGTCTAGAATATGGAATTATTTTCATGTTTTGCCTAGTCGTGGGTAGCCCATATTTGACCAACTTCTGGAGTAGCTGTTTCTGGGATGAACTGCTGACCTGCTAACCTCTGGGGCTTACTGGGGGTAAATGTCAACATCAGTCTTACCAGAAATAAGATGTGGATTTTAAGTTGATGTGCATTCCATATGTTCAGTTTTCTTGATGTTGGGAAAGTCAGTCAGTAAACATATTTGCCACTAGTGATTTGTGATAAAATACCAAGCATGAGAACCTGTGTTAGGTAAGTGAACCAGTATGACCGTGTGAAATGGTCAGTGAAGGACAGGATGCAGACAAAGTGTGCTGTTCCTGCATGGGAGCTTAGTTAGAAATACTAAGTTGGTGTGGTTTTTGTCAGAATCAGTCCATGCCACTAGTTTAAAGCTTATATACAGAAACTAAAGTAAAGTGTTTTGGTTTAGTTGATTATGGTTTTGCATGTTTGAGCAGGACTTGATACTGGAATAGATCTCCTGAGGGGATTTCTTAAAAAACATGCACACACAGATATATATATTCATTGCTGATCCTGTACAGTTTATTTCGAGTATGTATTGCTTTAGCACTGGAAAACCTAGGCTTCATGGAATTCCCTATGATTTCAGCATGCAAAATGACTAGAGAATGGACAACACTAGTCTTGAATCAAAGATGTTTCCTAAAATTAGTTCCAGGGATTTAAAATTATTTTGAAAATGTATTGTTAAAAATGTGCTTAAAATGTTTGCCAAAAACGTTCAACTATTTGTCCTTCTGTTATAATATATTTTAAAATAGTATGAAATAGAGGCGCTACAGACTTTTTTCCTGTCCCTTAGTCATTACTGTGGTATCTAACACTGTTTAAAACCAAGGGTGATAATTGCTCATTAAGATGTCATATAAGAACTAGCAGTGGTGGATTGTTTGGTTGTGTTTCTGTATAATCCGTGTTTATCAAGCAGTATATACTTTATATCCTTTATGGGTAAATTAATAGTTCTAATAATATTTGCGTTTTCCTTATTATTTTTGTATATGTCAGCTGTGAAAAGAGCTGGCCAGTGTCTTCACAGAAGCCTTCCAGGGACGTGATGTTTAGCTGGCATGCAAATTTAAGCATCCAGTTTTGAATATAGATTTGCAAAGTAATTATGATACGGTTTGCAATCAGTGCAGGTGGAGAGTAGAGGTATTTACGAAACTGTAAACGTGTATTTTCTGCTTTAGAATAATCCTGGTTTCAAATGTTTGCCTAAATAGTTTTGCTTTCCAGTAGTTTTCTGTTATTTAATTTTATATATGTGCTTATGTTACCATTTCTATAACTATGCCTTTGTTTCATTTTACAGAGGAAATAAAGGCTGAGACAGAAAAGCAAAGGTATGTGATAGTTCATTGTATTAAGGGGTAGTGCTTTTAACATCTTAAAATGTGTACCGTACTTATTCTGCACGGGGAGTATGGGCTCACTCTGAAAACCATTTTCAACATATTTTGGGTGGTTGTTGGTATCTGGAAACACACAGACAGTGCTGCTTTATGTGACTGGCTGTTGTGGTGCAAGGCACAGGGCTTGGGAGAAGCAGCAGAAGGTACCTTAGAGGGAACAGGGTGGTACTGTCTGGCCAGGCAGCATAGGAAATGGGCATCAAAGTTGGAAAATATCTTTGTGGATGGCACAGTGTATTGGTGGAAGAGCCTTGAAGTAGATTCAGAGAAGGGGGAAGAATGCAGATAAAAGCCTTGAAGTGAGTGATCGAGGGGAGGAGACTGGGGTGAGGAAGTGGGAATGAGCAGAGAAAAGTAATGTAATTGGAAAAGATAGTGTCTGGAAAGGACCTTGTTAGGGAATAGGTGTAGATTTGTGAAGGCAGTTCCTCTGCAAGCGAAGGTAAAACCAAAAATTGGCATTCAGCAGTCTTTTTGCTGTCAACAAACTTTTAAGTATTGCTAAGCTGTGGAATCTCTTCCTGGTATTTCATTATATGTTCCACAGGATCGTCTTCCTCATCCAGGGTGCATTGCTAACTCTGAGTCAGGGCCACGTGGTGAAGGCTGTTCATACCACTTGTTGAGAGAATTGGATCAGTGGGTGAAACTGAGGATGAGAGTGTTCTTAGGCAGCTGGATACTGCTTGGGGGTCTCTGTTCTGCCCTGTAACTGGATTTTGGGTTTGGGCTAATCATTTAAACCACAGCTGTCAGAGTTGGATGTTAATGATTTCTGCTTCATCTCCTGGATGTTTGAGCAGAAGTCTACAATTTTGGTTTGGAAAATAGAATCACTTCTAGCTGGAATAAAGTCAGTGGGAACTTTGTTTCAGAAGATGTAAAGGAAAACTTAATATAAAATATGCTGAAAAATTTGGTCTTTCAGCTTATCAAATTGGGCACATAAAACTTAATGGGTGCATCTGATTTGAGACTGTGCTTTGCTTTCCACCAGCAAAATAAAGTCAATACAGCAAGCTCATAGTAAGATTGTGAAAATAAATTTAATATTTATGTAGTGTTTAGAAAATGTTGCATCCAGCACTGCAAGATTGTCTCAGACAGAAAGTAATAATGTGACTTTATAATAGGTTTTTCTTAGAGTGGTATAAATAAAGCAGAAGTCCACATTGTGAAGCACGATAAGAAAAAATGCTTTACATTAAATATTCGGTGAGAGATATTTGTTCTGGGCACTGAATAAGGAAAAGTAATATCCGGTCCTGTAGTTAAATACCATGCTAAAACTAATGAGACCACAGAATTAAAATCACTTATACAAATATGGTTGAGCCATTTCTGAACTTCAGGTGCATAATTTCTGCCCTATTAATGTCTGAAGTTGTGATTTTTGGGGGGTAGAATGTGTGTGTCTTATGTGCATTTTTTTAATAGATTTTGATTTCTTCAGTGCTGTCTTTATTTTGACAGTAGCCTTTTGCTGCTGTGAAGGCTTTGCTGGACTTGGAAATTGTGAATGGACTTCTCTCTTCTTACAGTAGAGTCAAGTTTTTTAGGTGCAGTAGAAAATACTGCTTTTCTAGGCCCTAGAATAGAGAAATTTCTTAGTCTATTAAATTATTTTCAGGTTCTTACTTCTGTAATTGAGATTCAAATACCCTAGTAAGGGATTTCTAATGATGAGTCTTTAAATTTTTCCAGTCCCTGTTCAAGGTAACTGATCTCAGTTAACCTGGAATGCACTGAAGAATAGATCATTTCCACTTTCCAGAAATTTTGCATGGAAAACAGCTGCTTTTGTTCTGCTGTTTGTTTTTTAAACAGAACTGGTATTTGGTAGTGGGGTGGAGGGGAAGGGAATAGAAAAGTACAAGCTGATTTATGTAACCATTACACAGCAAATGCTGCCAAAATAATTTTCCAGATCCATTGTTTGATACATACCTTAGCCTTTCTCTACAGCTAATGCATAAATATCAGCATATTTCATAATCCCCACGCTTTGTAGACGCCTTGGTGGAAGAAGGTTTTGGGAATAGTTTCTGGGTTTAGAAGCAATTCACTGATCTTAAAGAAGAAAAGTCCTTTTGAGTTTCTCTTCTCACCTCCCTGCTCTCCCCTTCCCTTCCATTATCAGCAGTGTGATGAGCTTACTGAGCTGCTTTTCCAGAGACGAATGTGCATCATCTTCCGTATTTAATATCTTGCCCATTTGAAAATAGCTTTCAATTAAGAGAATGAAGAGACACTCCAGGCTTATGCAGTAGCTTGCTGTGGCATGGGTTCTTCATTTTCGGAATCTCATCATAGCCTGCTCCTTGTTTTGAACAATTCTGGGTTTATTTCCAGAGTGCTCTTTTTAACTTAATTTTAATGCTTTCAATGGACATAATCACTAGATGAGGAGCAGTCTTGTCATAAGACGTAAGCAACAGATAACTGCCCTTTCATTCCTCAGAGTAAAGCTTTTATAGGAATATCAGAGAGGTTTAAGAACATAGGAGAATCATGTACTTCCTCTGCAACTTGCCTGATTAGGGTGTTGTTCAAAAGAGCTCTACTTTCAGCAGAACAATACAGGGCGATAAAGTTGTGCATCCAACAGAAAAACAAACCTCTGCTTTTCTTCAGGAAAAAATGTGTAGGGAGAAATTCTTAAACCTTCAAAAGAGATCTAGTCAGTAAAAAGTAGCATCTTAATACTAATTATTTACTCTTAAGACTTAGAATTTGGGTGCCCTTTTTAAGCAACCTAAACAAGATCTGTTTGAATGTGGTGACAGATATCATCTCAAGCACAATCCAGCCTGCTCCTTGAAAAGCTGAAACTAATTTATATTGATTAGTTTAAGGCCCACTCCATAGTGCGTGGGACTGCAATCATGCTTTGGATTTATAATAAACTCTTAGCAGTTCATTCTTCTACTTCAGGAACATGTAATTGAATGCATTCTTTGAAGCATCTGATTTAATTAGCAACATGCATAGGAGCTGTATTTGAATGCACTTGTTCTGTAAAGATCTATTTGAATTACTGCAAGAATTCTGTAAGCCTTCACTACAGAATATGACATTTTTCACTTTCTTTAATACTGCTTATCAAGTCTGTGTAAGACAGTGTAGTTTACCTTTTATCTAAAGATACCTATGTGTGCACAAAAAAGGTTAGGAATACTTTATATAAAGGTGATGAGTTATTCTGTGAAATGAAAAATCTGAACATCTGGCTTTGAGTCAAACTGCATTGATGCACTGAAATTAGTGAAAAATGACCCATTCTTAATTATCCTTTTGTGGTAAGTATTACTGAGCACGACCTTTCTAAAGGTGCTGTAATCAATAAAACTTGAACAGCTGATAATTTTCTTGCTTTTGTACAGTCAGTCATTTCAGACAATTTACCCAAGTGAGATACATTGGTAACCACTGAACTCTTAAATTAAGTGGTGTTACCTGAAGCAGAGATTAAGATAAAGGTCCAGCTTTTGTTTTGTTTTGTTTTGTTTGTTTGTTGCTTCTGCCAGTCTAGTAAGGGGAGTCCTTTGGTATTTGACAGGAAACAAGTCTATGCCTCCAAACCAGCAGGTACCACTGAATATCCCCTTAGTGTGCAAATGGGTCAATTTGCCTGCTCCACAAAGGAGCCATGAAATATAAAAGGTGTTAAGAATACTTTACATATTACTGCTGTTAGAAGTTAGCCTTTCCTAACATTAATTTTCTTGGTATTTTATGTAATTCATAAACATTGTGGTGGTGAGAACTATTTGTGTGATCACTTTACAGTATTCTAATACAGTCATTCTGTTTAGTCCCCCTCATGGAGAAGCAAAGTCTGGTTCAAGCACTCTTCCACCTGTGAAATCAAAGACAAGCTTCATTGAAGCGGACAAATACTTCTTACCGTTTGAATTGGCATGCCAGTCCAAGTGCCCCAGGATTGTCAGTACATCTCTAGATTGTTTACAGGTCGGTATGAAGATGAGCTTTAACTATCAACTGTAAAATCCTGTTGCTTTGGAGAGGGAGTACAGTTATATGTGATAAATAATGTCATGGAGTTGTTATTATTTTACTTGATTGCACACACAACCAAATAGAATGTGTTTCTCACAAAAGATGAATGAATGCCTTAATTATTATGTAGTGTATGTATGTGTTTCTTTGTGTATGTATATATATATATATGTATTACCGAAGTTACATATTTGGGTTATTATGTACAGCTACCTATTTTCATGTGTTTAAATGTGTGTTGAGCTGGCACAGAAGGTATAGCATTAGCAAATTCATTGTATGCTATTTATAATTGCAGTAAAATATTTTCAGTTTGAGATGTCTAGTCTCTCAAAACTTTGAGGCTCCTGTAATGTTTTCAGAAGAAATTCTGCAGCGTGGTGTTCAGCCATTCACTCCGCCAGAGCAGCCCAACAGTGAACTCAGTTTACAGTCAGAGGCACACGCGTGCCTGGCCTGCTCTCGTACCATGATGCTACTCTGTGAAGCGTGGGGATTTACAAATACTCTTGTGCCTAAAGTGTTCAGAAGAGGATTTTACTAACTTTGTAATAAATTCCACTTCTAAGTATTGAAGACCCAGGGAAAGCAAAGGATACTAGAACACTTAAAAATAGAACACTAGCTAGTAGCTCAAATAGAAAGCATTTGCAGCTGGTTTATCTGGTATGAAAAACATTTGTGTGTTGACTACATATGAAGACTTGTGTGATGTGAGTTAGTTTTTAGAATGCTGTTTGTTTTAAAACATTGTTAACTGATGAACAAAACCTTTAATGTTTAACTTGCTGACAAACGTTGTGTGGCAGTTGCTGAGTGAAAATTTAATAAATCTGGAGGATATGTAAAAAAATCCTTGATGTTTTATGATACATGGGGTAAAATGTACTGTTTTAATTATTCTGTGCAAGTTAGAAATATCAAGTGAATTTATTTATTATAACAAAAAGCTGGCTTAATTTTTTAAGCTGTTATTTACATGGTTTTTTTCCTTCTCTCCAGAAACTTATAGCATATGGGCACTTGACAGGCAATGCTCCAGACAGTACAGCTCCAGGAAAAAAGCTGATTGATAGAATTATCGAGACAATATGTGGCTGTTTTCAAGGCCCTCAAACAGACGAAGGGGTTCAGCTACAAATAATAAAGGTAACATGTTTCATACTCCCTGTATTTATAGTTGTGGCAGCAGGAAGGCATTCGTGATCTCAGAGTTCAAAAGCAGAGGTGCTTAATTTGTAAATGTCGTGATAGTGTTAAAATATTTTCTTGCTCTTATTTCTTGGAGATGGAACCTCCCTATCCTGTGCCTTTCCCCTAATTTCTCCCACTGCATTTTGGGCGAACTCATGGTTGTGGCCTCAAGTCTTGTACATAGACCACTGGGTGAAATTCATTCACAGCAGACCTGTGGCGCCTCTAATTGTGAGGAATTAGTGTCAAACAATCCTGCACTCCCAGTGGGGGAAATGTTAATTAAGCAGCAGATTTTAAAATCCATTTTGGAATTGGTTGATGAAATGCAATTAGACCTGGCAGTTGGACATTACCATGGTAGCTTTGTGCTGCTGTGTCATACGCTTTTGCTTGAAGGAGGTCCAGGGTTTCTTTCCACAGGTTATGTAAATGTTGCATGTGGAGTTTGTACCAATGTTTCTGGGGAACTTGTTTTCTGATTGCAGCCATTAATTATGGGTATTTGTTTCAGGAAATTACTATGCCAAGTACTAGAATTTAGCTGCCTAGTGGAAATGCTGTACCCTGCTCCTGTAACAGCAGTGAAGAATGCAATTGAAGTTAATTAAGAGAAATTGAGTGTTTGTTGCCTCATAATCTTGTGTATATGTATCCTGAGGCATTGGCATTTCTTGCAGATTGTATTTACTTGTTTTAGTGCAAAGAATGTAGTTTGTTCTTCTCCTCCTTTTCGTAGCTCAAGCCTTCCCTGTTCTTTTTTGCACTCCACTTCTCCAGCAAATGGTTGTTACGAATGTTGGTTCACGCTGCCCTTTTCTAGATTTGTTGTTTTGCTTTGCCCAGGCGTTCAAGATGTTTTTCATCCTGCAAACCGAGTTTTTATTGATTTAAACTTTTAGTGGCTGAAACTATTATAACTCTCTCTCATTGTAATACCATCTCTCTGAATGCTTTCTTATTCCAGTCCTCCCCGCCTGAAGGGGCTTTAAGAGCGAATACTCCTTCTTTCCAAGAGAACAGTTGAGAAAGTAAATTCTTCCACAATTGTGAAATGCTTGTAAAATTTAGTGCCTTGATTTTTTCACTGCTTAGATTTAGCTAATTGCCATGTTGGAACAACTGGGAAGGTGGAGAGTACTGTTTTGACTTTGACCCCGTCTTTGTCCAATACACTGAGCACTACAGAAAGCTTGAAAACTTCAAATAACCTTGGCAAAGACCAGAACTTTTGACTCTGGAAGAATAATGAAACTGCTAAGTCAGTCATATTCTCTTAGGCTTCATCACTCTTCAATTCTGAGATGAATGTGGACCCTGCTTCTCCAGTATGATTTGAAGGATGGATCATATATCTTCTTAGACTCTTCCGTAGTTCTGGTGATTAGTATGTTGTCTGAAGAATTTTAATTCCGTCAGAGAGATAGAAGGCAGCTGACCCGGATCTCCCTCTTCTTTGTGCTGGTGTTCCCAGGCTGTTACCCACAACATAAGCAGCACTCCCACAGGGCAGCTGCTTCAGCAACACCACAGTGAAAGCTGAGAACTTTGATCACTTGGGCACCTTCCTCTCTGGAGGATTGTCTTGGTTCTGCATGCAGAATGGGTGGCCCTTGCGTAGCGTGCTGCCCTCACTCTGGGATCTGGGAGCCATCATGGAGTAAGAGTTAACATGCAGTGCTGTTTCCTAGTTATGGGGTGGCTTTCCAGGGGTGGAGTCATCTTAAGCCAGTTCCCAACTACCAGAGCCACTTAGACATTCTGAAAATCCCTTTCTGCTGACTGCCAAGGAAATAATCTTGGTGACACCAAGGAGTATAATTTGTCTTTTTTTAGTTATCTAAGCTTGTAGAGTCATGTTCTGCAGTAGTTTTGATGGAGGCCGGTTAAATTTTTCTGCTGCTATTTTCGCTTGCACGTTCTCTGTAATGCCCTTGTTCTTCTTCTGCGGACTCCATGATGAGCCAGACTGGGACATTGGCCTTTCCTTCCTTTCCCTTGTAGTTTAGTTCGATTTGGTGTGATTCTCATGTGAAACCATGCAACTTTCTTGTGTAGTTGTTGTGGTGGGGATTGTTGTGGCAGAAAAAATGCAAGTAATTAGACTGCTGATGCAATTAAAAGCGGTTTATTCAAATTGTGTGAAATAACATCCCTTGATTGAATCTTTCTGCCTCCAGGCTTGCTTTCCTACGGCTGCTGTGGCATTTGTGGTGTGTGAGTGCAGACTTGCACTGACGGTTGCAGAGGTCTTACTTGAAGTTCTGTTTACATTTCTTCTGGCCTTCTGGTGCCTAAAGAACTAACATTATGGCAAAACTTGTATTTTTTTTTTTAAATCTGTAAAGAAGGAACAGGGATGAGGAGGCAGGATGGGACATGATATCATCTGTTTACACTCATGTGTTTTCTTTCCTTGGTTTGTCGTATGGAAAATATTTGCTATTACCTAGGTACTTTTACAGCTTAACTTACTAATGTTTGGCAGAGAAAGATTGTTGCGTGTGCTCAATAGCTGTAGTCTGAAAAGTTGAATGTTATTTAGTGACTTTTTTTTTAGTGTCACTTAAATTCAAAAAATTATTTATCTATGAAGGTTATTTGATGTATTTGTTGTTTTGTGGTTTAAGTTCAGTTTCCTGTGTTTTTTCAAAAGTCAGTCCCTACTAACACATTATTTTGTGATAAGTAAATGTTTGGACTTCAAGTTAAGTTAAAACAAAATTTATTATTGAAAATAACCCTATAGACCCTCTCAAAGGAAACAGAATTATGTGGTTCCAGTAGTTAATTAACACTAGAGAGAGGAGCTAGGGCTACTCTGTTTTATGTGCTGTTCCAAGTACTCGAGAGTTTCCAGGCAACTGAATTACGAAATTAAGACAAAGTAAGCCCGTGCTGATCAGATGACAGCTGTACTGTGTCATAAATCTTCCAAAGATAAGATGATCAGAGTTGGCTGAGAGGAAGAAAAAACTGACCCCGAGCTGAAAATTGTTCTCCTGGTTGTAGTCACATAATTTTGCTGTAACCGTGCTGTTCTTACAGAATATTCAGTGTGAGAGGAATCAAAAGTTTAGAGTTATAAATGGATGCTGGATGTTTTTAGTAGAGGATTATTGTTAATTTAGTTTACTTTTAAAATTGTATTTGTTTTGCCTCACAAGGCACAATACTTCCTGAACTGTTCTAATGCATTTGTTTTAAATAATAGAAAATTCACTTGGCAAACGTGCTTCAGGCTAAAAGAAAAAATACTGTGGGTGTCAGACAAAGGTGAAATAATCTGTAACTTGGGAAGATATTCTGGAGATTTTTCTCCTTTCCCAAAGCCATCCAGTGGTTGTTTATAAAAATGAATGAGCTTTATTTATAGTAAGTAGGTGGCAGCACAGAACGGTAGGGTCTTTCTCAGAGGACAATAGGTATGAAGGACTGGAGGGAAAGCATGAGGAAATAAACTCACAGTCAGGATGGTAGCCAGTACTTTCAGGGCAAGGAAGGCTTGTTGGCTGTCGTTGTTTTTGCAGGCTTTGTGACAAAGGAAGCTTTTGTGGAAGGACCTGAAGAAGAATGAGGTGGTTTCGTCTGTTTCTAAAGAACAGCAAAGGGTAGGAGTAAATAAAGTAGGCTTTTTTTTTTTTCTTTCCTTTATTTATTAGCTCGCAGTGAAGATACTGGGAAAACAGATGAGTTCAGTGCGACCAGGAGTGGGAACTCAATTGCAAAAAGCCTTGAGCAGCAAAACTTTACATGGTAGAAAAGAGCAACATAATGCTGTGACTCCATTGGAGTAGCTTGCTGTTTTGACCTCTGCAGAGAGCCATTTTTCTGTCCAGGCTTTGCTCCCAGACTTTGCCCTTACCCCATCCCTTGTCCTAGCAAGCATTTAATACTCTGCATCTACTGAAACCACTTTTAAAACAAGCAAAACCCCAAAACTAGACACAAGAGAACCACCTGTGGGTGCTTTTGTTCTCTGACTTTTACTTGTATTCATGAATTGCTGTTAAAATAGCACAGGTGGCTTCATGCCCTGGGCCTGTTGCAAAGTAAGCAGTAAGAGTGTGTGGCTGGGAGGAAGGCAGAGCTTTTGTTACTCCGCCTCTCAACACCGTGTGTTGTGTCGCAGTTTCAGATTTTGTGTAATCCTGCTTCACTGGGGGCTGAGGTGATTGTCCTCTACTCATCTGTTGCCCCTCTCTTCTTCCTCGTGTTGGGCACAGTAGCTTGTGTTTGGTCACAGAGTAAGGCGGGGGAGTAACATGAAGAAAAGTACTAAAAATGAGAGGGGAAGGGTTTATTTTTCTAATGTGTGAGTTCACAAGGATTTCAAAGGAGCACTACTGTCACTCCTGATCATAACCTGTGGTTTCTCAGGATTAGCTGTTGTGTCATTGTGATGATATACTCTTTTATGATAGAGAATCAGGTGATGTTGTTTAGGGTATATCGTCAAATTGAGCCCTAAATAGAAGCTGTCAAGAAGGAAGGATGTTCAGAAAGTAATTGTAAAATACTTTCTGTCTTGTATCTCTTCTCGTATTTCTACTGGATTGTCATAGTAGAGGAAGAGAAGTGGCCCTGAGATTTGAAGTTAGAATGAGGATGGCTCTAAATTGTAGGGAAGATGGAAGATCCTAGCAAGAGATCGAAGCTAAAAATGCTTATCAGTTTGCAAATGGGTATGGTAGTCATTAAGATTAGTATCTAGTGCCTGGGAAGGAAAGAAACCCAAAGTGACTATCAAGAGCTCTGGAAACTCTTCTGTAGTTTGATATCTGCAGGGAGATGCCCTGTAGAAAGACTGATTCCTCAGTCTGCACAGAAAACGTTACTCAGTGAATTTGGATTAATATATTAAGGAGGTATGTCTCTGTGTGTGTTTGAAGTGTTTCTGTGCCTCCACACCTCTAATTAGGTGGTGTGAAAAGAGCCAGGCTCTACTATTCATAACAAGCATACTGAAAAAACTTGGGAAATTCAAGCTGTTAAGCCAATTAAAACAAAAGAGCACATAATCTATCTGTAGCCTTGTCACCTTTCTCTACTGGCTGGCTCTGCTTTCTGTTATTAAAAGTTGGGGAAAAAAACATCATAAGACTTCACTGAACTGAGGTGGAAGTTAAAATTGGATTTTCAAGTATCAGCTTCTTGATCATTGAAATTTAAGAAGGAGACAGAAGGTGACACAAAGGAGTAACTTCATGAATGACATCACTAGAACCAAAGAT